>CM040476.1:2079197-2097984 GCA_022758105.1 Pangasianodon gigas | reverse complement strand
GTCATCTGTTGAGCGGTTGGGGCGGTAAGCGAATTGCAGGGGGTCCAGTGAGGGAGGCAGCAGGGTCTTGATGTGCCTCATGACGAGCCTCTCGAAGCACTTCATGATGATGGGTGTAAGTGCAACGGGACGGTAGTCATTGAGGCAGGACACTGAAGACTTCTTTGGCACGGGGACGATGGTGGTGGCCTTGAAGCACATCGGAACAACGGTGCTGCTCAGGGAGGTGTTGAAGATGTCTGTGAAAACATCTGCCAACTGGTCTGCACATCCCCTGAGCACCCTGCCAGGAATGTTGTCTGGTCCAGCAGCCTTTCGTGGGTTGACTCTGTGTACAGTCTTCCTCATGTCGGCCGTGGTTAGACACAGCACCTGGTCATTGGGAGAAGGGGTGGTCTTCCTCGCCGTCACGCCGTTCTGTGCCTCGAACCGAGTGTAGAAGTCGTTCAGCGCATCTGGGAGGGAGGCATCACTGTCACAGGCAGATGGTGCTGTCCTGTAGTTTGTCATGTTCTGGATGCCCTGCCACATGCGCCGTGTGTCTCTGCTGGCCTTGAAGTGGTTGTGGATTCTCTGAACGTGTGTGTGCTTTGCCTTTCTGATGGCCCGGGACAGTTTGGCCCTCGCTGTTCTTAGGGCCACCTTGTCGCCTGCTCTGAAAGCAGAGTCCCGGGTCATCAGTAGCGCGCGCACCTCTGCAGTCATCCACGGCTTCTGGTTGGAGCGTGAGGTGATGGTCTTGGAGACGGTGACGTCATCAATGCACTTGCTGATATAGCAGGTCACTGATGTCACGTATTCCTCCAAGTCGGTGAAGTCGCCGTCAGTTGCCGCTTCCCTGAACATGTGCCAGTCAGTGTGTTCAAAACAGTCCTGAAGAGCAGAGATGGCTCCTGCTGGCCAGGTTTTCACCTGCTTCAGAACCTGTTTGGAGCGTCTGACTAGCGGTCTGTATGCTGGGATTAGCATAACAGAGATGTGGTCTGAGTAGCCGAGGTGGGGGCGGGGCTCCGCCCGCTACGCGCCGGGGATGTTTGTGTAAACAAGGTCTAGCGCGTTCTTCCCTCTTGTTGCAAAGTCAACATGCTGATGGAATTTAGGGAGCACTGACTTGAGATTTGCATGGTTGAAATCTCCGGCAACAATAAACAGTCCGTCAGGGTTTGAGTTCTGCAGCTCACAGAGTGCCTCCTTAGCATTAGCACTGGGGGGAATGTATACACCAATTATGAGGACAGTAGTGAATTCCCGTGGTAAATAAAAAGGTCTGCATCTAACAGTCACAAACTCCACCAGCGATGAGCAGTAACTAGAGACTAGCACAGAGTTCTTGCACCATTCCGTGTTGATGTAAACACACAAGCCGCTGCCGCGAGCCTTACCGCACAGAGCTGTGTTTCTGTCGGCACGAAACAAGGCTAGTCCGTCTAGCTGAATGGCGGCATCCGGAACTCTGTCGCTGAGCCACGTCTCCGTGAAAACAAAGACGCAGCAGTCTCTGAACTCACGCCGCGTAGTTTGCTGGAGTCGGATGTAATCCAGTTTATTGTCCAGGGAGCAGACATTGGAGAGCAGGATGGACGGGAGAGCCGGCCGGCTAGGGTTTGTTTTTAGCCTAGCACGAACCCCCGCCCTCTTGCAGCGCTTCTACTTTCTCTCGCACCGCTTGTGACGTCCCCTCCCCCGGTCACCGGCATCAGGCGACGCCGAGGGCTGGAGGCCTGGTCCCCGCAGCAAGCCGAGATCGCGTAGCTTCTCGACCAGATCATCCTGCAGAGTGGCTGTATTGTTGTGTCTTAAGTTTATAAGTGTCTGGCGGTGGTATACACGAACACCGGTAGCTCCAATGTCCATGTGTCGTTAAAAACTCGGCCTAAGGACGAAAAAAGCACCATTTTGTATCCGGAGTGGCCGCTGCGTGCTACTGCCGCGCCGCCATCTTGGATCAGTCCAATCCTTAATCCGTTCGATGAGGGCTTTTCCCCTTCTCAGGGAAGTATGATATGACGGAATGAGCTGAACGCAGTTATGATCCACCCCACCCAGCAGAGGAAGGGGGAGAGCTTTGTACACTCCTTTAACAGAACCATAACGCTGGTCCAGCGTCTTGTTTTGTCTGGCCCGGCATGTAAGGTATTGATGAAAGTCACCAAGGCCTAAAACCGGGGCATCGGGAGATACAGATTGCAGTCTTTGGGTTACTTGCAGAATAGACTCCGAGGCTATATCCCCATTTGCTCTTGGGTGTATATATACAACTATGACAAATATTTGGGGAAACTCGTGGGGCAAATATGAGGGGCACAGAGACACGGACAATAGTTCAACATCCGTAGTGCATAGCCTTTCTCTGACAAGAACATTTTTGCAATATCTCTGATTCACATATAGGCAAACCCCTCCACCCCGTGACATGCCAGTCGCACTGGCATCTCTGTCAAGGCGCACCAAACCCATCAATAGCCACTTCAGTGTCCAAATCTCTGTCCAAAAGCCATATTATTGATTAACGATAATGATAAATGATAAAAATTCTGTTAGTCGTTGTCACAAAATGAAGTCACAGATGGATGCAAATGCAGACTGAGCAGAGATTTAATGAGAAAAACACAGGTAAGCAGTTCCAAGTGGTAAGACAAAGACAAGGTCAAAAAACAGGCAAAAAGGTCAGGCGATCAGCAAACAGGACAAACTAGGCAGGACAAAGATGTGAAAACAGATCAGGTCAGTAACAATAGTCAATACAGGATCAAAAAGGCTTGGAATAGTCAGTAGTACAAAGACAGAGCCGAGCATATATTTCGCAAAATAAGAATGAATGAATGAGAATGCTTGTGTGCTTGTGTTTGGCTGATTGAACTGAGGTGTGTTCATTCAGACACTCGGTGACTAAGAGTGGGTGAGTGTGTATTTTGAGTAGTGTAGTCTGTGTGTATTTTGGGTAGTGTAGTTCGAGTCAGCCATGTCTGTAGGTCGCTGTGGTTGTTGGGAGATGGAGTCTGTGGAGTGCTGTGATGTGACAGAGGTAGGAGCCTAGTGGATCAGGCTGTGTGGAAGGTGAACATCGCTGGCTAGGGGACCTGGGACGACAGGCTTGAAGCAAGAGATGTGAAAAGATGGGGCTATGCAGCTATGGCGGGGTAGGTCTAATTTGTATGTGAATTCATTGATCTTTCTGAGAACTTTAAATAGACCTATATACATAGGGCTGAGTTTTGTGGGGTTGCTGTAGGTCCCTGGTGGCAAGCCAGACCCATTCTCCCGGTTGGTAATGGGGATGGTCACTGTGTCGTGTGTCAGCATTAGCTTTGTAGGTTAGGGCACCCTGTTCTAGTCGCTGGTGGGTAGTTTCGCAGGCTTGTTCACTCCGATGAAACCAGTCATCTATGGCTGGTGAATCTGTGGTGTTAGCACTCCAGGGAAACAAGACATATTGACATATCAAGACATATCTTGATATG
Organism: Pangasianodon gigas; assembly: GCA_022758105.1. NCBI lineage: Eukaryota > Metazoa > Chordata > Actinopteri > Siluriformes > Pangasiidae > Pangasianodon > Pangasianodon gigas. Next base: position 2,094,523 of record CM040476.1, on the reverse strand, counting down.
ACATTTCCCAACACATATTGAAAAGGGGTGAGCTTGGTTGCAGAATGTTTCAGGGAGTTTTGGGAGTATTCCACCCATGTGAGGAATTGGGCTGAGTCTTCAGGATTGGTGGCACAGAAGGTGCAGAGGGCAATTGGATGAGTTTGCCTGCAAGTAGGATTCGGGGTACCTTGACTTGGGCACATACTGAGCAAGAGGATATAACGCGGTGTACATCCATGAACATGCGTAGCCACCAATATCTGTCCTGTAGGAGGTAGTAGGTGCATATGGGAGCCTGTGTGCCCTGTAGCTAAAGAGGTGTGCGCCCAGGTAATAAGCCGGGTTCAAAGTGTGATGGGGACAAAGAGCTTGTTCAGGGGACATAACTGGGGAATTTGCTGCCGTGGTGTGCATGCAATGACCCAATCCAGTTCCCATTCAATTGCCCCAATGATACATGCGGGAGGGAGGACGAATTCTTCCTTGTTCTCACTGGGGTTAACAGAGAGTATGCCTTAAAGGGCATTGGCTTTGATGTTTTTAGAACCAGGACAGTATGATAGGATGAACTGGAATTGGGCGAAGATAAGACCAACGAGCTTGCCTGGGGTTTAATCGCTTGGCAGTATGCAGATATTCTAGATTCTTATGATCAGTAAAGATAACGAATGGATAAGTGGCCCCATCAAGCCAGTGTCGCCACTCTTCTAGGGTGAGTTTAACAGCCAATAATTCTCGGGTGCCCACGTCATTGTTCCGCTCTGCCGGGGAGATTCTCCATGAAAAGAAAGCCATGGGGTGAAGCTTAGGGAGCCTGGGAGAGCACAGCACCTACACCATTCTCTGAGGCATCCATCTCTACAATAAAGGGCTTAGCTTGGTCTGTTTGAATGCCATGGTTGTAGTCTGCTGTGGTTGTTGGGAGATGGGGTCCGCGAAGAGCTGTGATGTAACAGTAATAATAATAATGATAATGGTGGTCGAAACTTGACTCAACTTTTGATTCCTTGAAAAATTCTTTTAAAATGAATTGATTGAGAGACTTATTGTCTAGCGATTAATTAATATGGAATGTAATATTTTTTTAAATGTTCTTGTTTTCTGTTATTATTATTATTATTATTAGTAGTAGTAGTAGTAGCAGTAGTAGTAGTAATGGTAGTAATGGTGATTTTAGTTGGGGATAACCAAAGTTTGATTTCAATCTATAAAACACTCCAGTTACTATAAGAGTTACTATATTTTAAAAGTTTATATAGTTCCTGTCACTTTATTTATGCATATTAATTTAGGCGCATTTCTGCAGTCTTCAGACGAGAGTAAAATAAAACAATAAAACAAATTTTGACTGATGGCCCAAATTTAGCCCAACAGAATTGGTAACTTTGAGCCAACATTGAACAAATGTTGGGTTTCTATCTGGACCCAAATTTTAAGTATTTGGCCAATATTGGCTCAGTGTTGGCAAGATGTGTTTGCTCTTGTGGCCCAACAGACAAAATTCAACGTCAAAACTGCAAGTGCAGAACGAGTCACATGTAACTAACTGTAATGTGTTTCATGTTTCTTCGTATACAGCCTAAAGCTAGAAAGTGAAAGTGACTACACCGTTAGTGAAAGATGGAGAATCCTCATCTCGACTCAGACGTCTCCCCACTCTTAGACCAAAGGTACATTATTGTGTCTGCATTTTAATCATCAGTTGTTAGCAACATGTTGTGCTAACTGATGGCTACTAATGTCCTTTCAGTATTGATAATGTTAGTATTGACAACGTTAATATGACTTGGTGGGCACCTTGCTGAACATGAATATGGTGTAGACAAATGATGGTGAGGCAAGGATGTTCATTCTCAGGAAGGTGCCCATCCAGTCATATTACCATTGTCAATATTAACATTGTCAATATTGAAAGGAAACTAGTAGCCATCAGTTAGCACAAGATGTTGCTAATGGGTAGATCTTTTTTTTAACTATATTAGTTTATTTTCTAAATGATTTCTTCCTTATTTTACTGTATTTTAATTACTAAATGTATGTTCTTTATAGTCAAACTTTGACAAAGAGATAAATAGCACTTCTGATGTTTGTAGTCTACCTTAAATGGGCAATAGTCGATATTTTTACATTTCCAAAATTTACAAATTACTTGGAAAATGTGTGTGACACATTAAAAAATAACCAGCAAAAATCATGTTGTGCTTCAGGAAAATAAAATTAAAATTAAATGTTATAACACCAGGACAAACACTGGAGGAGATGTTGCTCCTGGACAGGTCTGTAAACACAATCTGTATAAAGCTTTGAACTCTTAACATAAAGAATCAAATAAATGGTCTATACATTGGTCTATAAGAAGCCAACTTTATTGTCATGTTGCTTAACTAATTAATACAGTATATATTACAAATCTTGTAATTAATAAATATTGTAAATATTATAAATGTTGTATTACTAAATGTTACATTTCTTTCTCCTAACAAATGTTTGGTATTGAAGCTTATGGATATAATGGATATAAAATGGATATAACAATGGATATAAAAATCTGTACACCCCTGTTAAAATGGCAGGTTTTTGTGATGTAAAAAAATGAAACCAAGATAAATCAGGTCAGAACTTTTTCCACCTTTAATGTGAAATTGCAAAGTATACAAATAAAGTGAACTATATTGTGAACTATCAGAAACATTTAGGAAAAATAGAAAAAATAAAAAAAGTTCAATATTCTGGTTGCATAAGTGTGCACACCCTCTTATATTTGGGGATGTGGCTGTGTTCAGAATGTCATCAAATGAATGATTAACCCCAATGAGTATTCTAATTAACCCCAAATAAAGACCAGCTGTTTCTGTAGGATTTTCTTCACATCATCTTGGTTTTGTCTGACTGCTGAAGCCATGGTCTGCAAAGAGCTTAGAAAGAATGCTTGGTATCTTGTATCTTGTTGAAAGATATCGATCAGAAGAAGGGTATAAAGGAATTTCCAAAATATTAGATGTACCATAGCTCACCGTAATGGCCATCATAAACAAACAGAGAATGGAAATGGAGCACAACACTGACATCACCAAGAAGAAGACGTCCCTCCAAAATTTACAAAAGGGCAAGACAAAAGTTACCAGGGAGGCTGCCAAGAGACCTATGGCAACATTAAAGGAGCTGTAGGAATATCTGATAAATACTAATTACTCTCTGCATATGACAGCATGTGGCTAGACGGAAGCCCTTGACAACATGTGGCTGGATGGAAGCTCTTTCTCACAAAAAACATCCCAGCTCAACTAAATCACCCCAAACCTTGTGACAAAATGTGCTATGGTCTGATGAGATGATTCCAAAAAGTATAATAATTCTATAATTCCAAAAAAAAAAAGCACATGACCAAAAAAACACCATACGCATGGTGAAGAATGGTGGTGGCAGCATCATCATTTAGAGCTGCTTTTCTTCAGCTAGAACTGGGGCTTTTATCAAGATGGAGGGAACCACGAAAGCTACAAATACCAGCTGATTTTAGTGCAAAACCTTCAGGTGTCTGCTAGTAAGCTGAAGATGAAAAGGAATTTCACCTTTGAGCATGACAAGGACCCAAAGCATACATCCAAATCAACAAAGGAATGGCTTAACCAAAAGAACATCAATGTTTTTGAATGACCTAGCCAGGGCCCAGACCTGAATCCAACTAAAAATCTGTGGGGTGACCTGAAGCGGGCTGTGCACAGGAGATGCCCTTACAATTTGATGGATCTAGAATGTTTTCAGTGGCTGGAAATGCCTGAGGGAGAGAGAGGGAGAGAGAGACACATGCGTGTTTTATGTTTGTGGTTTATGTTATGTTTGAGTTCTGTTTATTATTAAAGCATCTCTCTCTCTCAGGTGTTTCTAGCCGCTCTTTTATTACTCTCTTCCAGTGATTAGACAACTCAGTGCCAGGCATGCATCCTCACAGCCTGGCCCCTCCCTCCTCCTCGTCACACTCCTCCACGGCCTTTTGGGAGGAGCAGTGGTGCCCTCTAGGCTACGTCCCTCGGCCAGCCGGCCCCGCATCATGGGAGCAAAAGGAAAGACGAGAGGAGGAAGAGGGGAGAGAGGAGAAGCATGCAGTAGAGACAGAGCAAGAGGGAGAGAGAGAGGAGAGAGAGAAAAGAATACTGTCAACTGGGCCTTGGCCAGCCAGGAAGCGATCCCCCACGATGCCAGGTGCTGGCACTGGACCTCCTGGCAGACGGCTACGGCTCCTCCCTTTTTCAGGCGGACAGCAGCCGCACCTCTACCTCCTGGCAGAGGGCAGCAGGTCCTCTGTCCCCAGGCAGACAGCAGCCGCTCCTCTCCTTTTCAGGCAGACGACAGCGACTCCTCCCCTTTTTTGGGCTGATGGCAGACACTCCTCTGTCCTCCGGCAACCACTCAAGCACCACACTTCCTTGCGATTCTCCTGCAGCAGCAAGAGCTCTCTGAGAGCGTGTCCCTTCTCCCTCCCAGGTTTCAGCACCAATGTAACAAACTCAAAAAAAATAAAGCAAACATAAAACACACATGCGTCTCTCTTTCTCCCTCATGTGTTTCCAGCCGCTCCTTTATTACTCTCTCCCACTGATTAGACAACTCAGTGCCAGTGCCAGTGCCTTCCATTTACAGACTACAGTGCTAACCCAAAAAGCTCTGGTGAATATGAACCTCTAAATAAAACAAAATGTAAATCCAATTACTTATCAAATGCAAAAAATTAATTAAAAGTATTGAAAAATTAATTTAAATGAAGTCTATTAGCAGTCTGAATGCATCACTGGCAAATATTAGTAGTAAAATGTTTGTTTGGGTGTAATTGGTCAATGTGCCAATATTGACAAATAAATTAATTTTCTGAACTGGAAAGCAGAGGTACAAGAGGTGTAGGAAGCACACACTGATCTTCATGTCTGTGTTGTTGTGCAGTCTGACCCAGATAAGGAGACCAGACTCACCAGTATTCAGCAGTGTCTCCATGAAGAGTGATGCTTCTATGGATCCTCCTCATAAATTCCAAGATGAAGGGCACTCATCTGGACACAGGTAACACAGTTAAGCCATTGCAGAGGAAAAGTCCAGTCCCAAGTGATAGGCAGCATCTCCGCATTCAAAAGCATGCTTACTGAATAGTCTAAAAAGCTTAAGCTAGTCAGAAGGAAGGATTATGTCACATGTGTCAAACACAAGGCCTTCAACCTCATTTCATTTGGCCCGCAAGAACATGGAAAAAATAATACCGAAACGGCCCGTAATACACTACTGCTCAACATTTTCACACTAATTGTGTTTCTCATCACAGAAGATGGTATCCAATAAAATGTGATTAAACAAAGGAACACATTCATAAAAAAACAAAACTTTTATTATAATCAGCATAATACTGAAAATGTTATTACCTAATAAAGCATGTACTTTAATTGTTTCTGTTAGCCTTCTTTTTCCTAGAAATATCCTATTCTACTCTCAGAACCTATAGATTATTGGTGTTAGTTGATAGAATATGTTAAATATGGAAAAAAGTATAGACTTTGATTATTGTCCTTCAGTGTATTCCCATGTTTAACATGTCCCCCACCTGCTAGAGGTGTAGGAAGCACACACTAATTTTTATGTCTGTGTTTTTGCACAGTCTGACCCAGATAAAGAGACCAGACTCACCAGTATTCAGCAGTGTTTCCATGAAGAGTGATGCGTCTATGGATCCTCCTCATAAATTCAAAGATGAAGGGCACTCATCTGGACACAGGTAACACAGTTAAGCCATTGCAGAGGAAAAGTCCAGTCCCAAGTGATAGGCAGCATCTCTGATATTTGTAAACTACTTTAAATTGACTGTAGCATCGCTCTAGTATTAGCCCTCTAGCATGACGCCAAACACCTCCTCCCAGTGTAGAACAATGCTAAAACACGCCCCACCTGCTAGAAAAAAAATACCCTACCACCCAGTACAAGCCATGGAGCTATTCAGCCTGCAAATGACCCCATCAGCCAGCCCAAACCCCTAAACCCACACCACACCCACCCCTCAATCAAGACGTGTCAGCAACTGCCATTTTTACCTCTGTACATTTGCTCTAAACTTTAAGGTGAAGTAATCAATATTTTTATTTCTTATAAGTAGAAATAACATAGAAAAATGTGTAATTGTTATTGTATTGTCAAAACATGGCAAAGAGTTCAGATTGTCTAGTACAGTGGCTCCAGCACACTTGATGCCTTGCATAAGCAGGGTTGCTTTCAGTACATGTTTTAAACATTTTCTGAGTGTGAATAAAATGCCTTCCACTTACAGACTACAGTGCTAACCCAAAAAGCTATGGTGAATATGAACATCTAAGTAAAACAAAATGTAAATCCAAATACTTATCAAATGCAAAAAATTAACTAAAAGTATTGAAAATGAATCTAAATGAGGTCCTTTAGCAGTTTGAAAGCGTCACTGGCAAATATTAGTACTAAGAGTGCTTGTTTGAGTGTAATTGGACAACGTGCCAATATGTTTGACAAATAACTAAATTTTATGAACTGAAAGGCAGCTTAAACTTAAAGGTGTGATAGTCAATATTGTTTATTTTCTTATTAGTACAAAAGATATGGAAAAATATATAGACAATAATTGTTTAGTCCATGGCCTCACCACAAATGTATTACATGGCTGAAAAAAAACTGTCTGGAAACCTGCCTCCCTGTCCAGAAGACTTGTTTGGGTTTGGAAGGGCCTCTTGTCAGTCATTTTATAGACACGCCCCTGTGTTTATAAAATGTGATCTGTGAATGCAATCTGTATAAAGCTTTGAATTGTTTGACTGGCTGCCTTTACATAACAAATCAAGTAGATACTTTTGTCATTAGAGAAAAAGACAGTGACAGTACTTGTGAACATCCTTATAAATATTTATGAGCAAACTTTTGCATGTTTATAGAGTTGAAACTTCGCTTTCAAGCAGTTTAATATCTGACTGCACATGAAACTGATGATTTCTCATATTTAGATCGAGATGTGTTAAACAACTGGCACCTTTTGTTTGAACCAACCCATTTTTTCAAATGATCAAAAATATTGGATCATGTCACTGATAGAAGTTTCTTGGTGATCAAGTGTGCTCTGTTAAATTGATTGTTTAAACAGTTAATAGCTCTGAATGTCTACTCTTGGTATGAGCCCTGTGTTTCCCCTTTGAATACTGCATTTGTTGTTAAAACGGATAAACCAACATGAAGACCAGAGAGCTGTCTGTGGGAGAATGACAAGCCTTTTTGAAGCTGAGAAAAGAGGTAAAATGGATCAGAGCCATTGCACAAGCATTGGGCATCGCCAGTACAGCAATTTGGAATGTCCTGAAAAAGAAAGAAACCACTGGTGTACTAACAACCAGACATCAAACAGGTTGGCCAAGGTTGGCAGTTAATGACAGAAACATTGTGAAAGAAAATCTGAAGAAAAACCCAAAAACAACAGTCCATGGCATCACCAATAACCTCCACAGGACCGGGGTGAAGGTACCACAATCCACTGTTTGAAAAAGACTTCGAGAGAAGAAATATAGAGGCCATATCGCAAGATGTAAACCACTCATCAGCAGTAAGAAACGGAAGGCCATATTGGAATTCACAAAGAAGTACAGAGAGGAGCCAGCAAAGCTCTGGAACCAAGATGAACCTCTACCAAAGTGATGGAAAAACCAAAGTGTGGAGAAAGAAAGGATCTGTTCATTATCCAAAACATGCAAGCTCATCATTCCAGCACGGTGGAGGCAGTGTCATGGCTTGGGCTTGCATAGCTGCTTCTGGAAGAGGCTCACTAATCTTTATTGAAGATGGTAGCAGCACAATGAATTCAGAATTCATGTTTCAAAACATCCTGTCTGCCAATTTACAGAGAAATGCATTCAGTCTAATTGGGAGAAAACTTCATCATACCACAAGACAATGTCCCAAAACACACTGCTAACACAACTAAGGACTTCATCATGGGAAAAAATGGAAGATTTTAGACTGGCCATGGCAATCACCAGACCTTAACCCAGTTGAGCAGCATTTCAACTCCTGAAGAGGAGACTAAGGGAGAAATCCCCCAAAATGAACAACTAAAAAAAAGCTGCACTACAACAGATTGGTGATGTGAAAGGGTCACTGGCTTGATGCAGTTACTGCAAGCAAGAGATATGCTATCAAATATGAAGTGTTATTTACTTTAATTTACTTTGTAATTTGTCCCAATACTTTTGCTCACCTAAAAATTGGGTAGTATGCTACCAAATGTGAAATGTTCTAAGTTGTTTAATACATCTAGATGTATATATCAGGAAATGAAAGCTGAAATTCTGATCTATTGTCTCATATTTTCAAATCTGTCTGTTTTTATATCAATTGCCTTGTTTTATTTTCACCTGCATTTGATCTGTTTTTGACCCCAGCACTGAACTTAGATAATGTTGCTTGGCCAGACAGCCAATAGATTTAAAAAAGGCTGATTGTTTTAAAATCTAAATTTGCTATATTTGATATATAAGTATCAATGACAACATTATTCATATCAAATAGGTTCCAGGAACATCTGTTTCTCTGAATTTCAATATATGGAAATTGATGTTCAGACAATATGTTAGATATGGACAAAACTGTAACAGATTGAATTCCAAAACACTGAAAGACATTTAAGCAGTGGTTTACTGAACACACAGGTGAAGGGTAAAACAAAACACAAAATAGATAACCAGAACGATAAAGACAGACTTAAACAGACTAATGCTAATGCTAACACTAATGCTAAAAATTGCAGAACACTAACAGAAATCTACACACTAAATAAAATGGTAAGCACTAACAACAATACAAACAATACAAACTAAAGGAAAAACACTATCAAGACAACAAATGCCAATGAGGTCCTGAATACTGGCAGAGCAAGAGCACATAGAAGGTGCGATTCTGCACACTAAGGGTGAGAATGACAGAAGTATATGTAGTGTCCTAAATGAGTTGGGGAATGAGATGCAGGTGTTGGTATTCAGGCGAGGCAGGGCGATGGTGTGTGTTGCCGGGCCAGATTGAGGCAGGAAGTCATGCTGGGAAATGGTACTTGTTACAAAAAATGCACAGCAGTTAATTTTGGGTTTCCCCACAGTGTCCTGCAGGAGGCAGAAAACAGGAAGGAGCAGAAGATCATCACAGATACAGGGTAAGCTCACAACCCACAACATGATCATAGCAGTGGCATGCTGGTATAATAAGCTTCTCTCTAATCATCATTTACTACCTGAGTATTTCTACAGATTTATTAGCTTATCTAAATGCTAAAGTATAGATTTGACTGAATGAAGAGTTAATGTGTGATGTCTCAAGTGATCATGTTTATGCCCACAAATCCCATATCATAGTTGTGAATCTTCATCTGCTGTAACTGCAGTTCAGGAGAAGTGCAAATTAAATCTGAATAAGAAGTTTCAGCACATGAACGAGGTGATAACAAACCAAGGAAACCCAACACTTCTCAATGAGATCTACACAGAGCTCTACATCACAGAAGGAGACAGTGGAAAAGTCAGTAATGAACATGAGGTGAGACAGATTGAGGCAGCATCCAGGAGAGCAGCAACAGAGGAAACACCAATCAAATGCAATGACATCTTTAAGCCCTTATCTGAAGAAGACAAACCCATCAGGAGCGTTCTGACAAAGGGAGTCGCTGGCATTGGAAAAACCGTCTCTGTGCAGAAATTCATTCTAGACTGGGCTGAAGGGAAAACAAATCAGGACATTCATCTCATATTTCCACTTCCTTTCAGAGAGCTCAATTTGATGAAGGATCAAACACTGAGCCTGATGGAGCTTCTTCATTTCTTTTGTAAGGAGATAAAAGAAACAAACATTTCCAGCTTGAGCAAAGTTCTGTTCATTTTTGATGGTTTGGATGAGTGTCGTTTCTCTCTGGATTTCCAGAACACAGTGAGAGTGTGTGATGTAACTGAATCAGCATCAGTGGACGTGCTGCTGATAAACCTGATCAAAGGGAATCTGCTTCCCTCTGCTCTCATCTGGATCACTTCCCGACCAGCAGTAGCTGATCAAATCCCCTCTGAGTGGTTTAATCGAGTCACAGAGGTACGAGGGTTCAATGACCCACAGAAGGAGGAATATTTCAGGAAGAGGATCAGTGATCAGAGCCTGAGCAGCAGAATCATCACACACCTGAAGTCATTAAGAAGCCTCTACATCATGTGCCACATCCCAGTCTTCTGCTGGATTTCAGCCACTGTTCTAGAGAGAATGTTGGGTGAAGCAGAGAGTGGAGAAATCCCCAAGACTCTGACTCAAATGTACACACACTTCCTAATCATTCAGACAAACATCATAAAGAGAAAGTACACAAAGAGCCAAGAGGCAGATAAAGAAATGGTTCTGAAACTGGGTAAACTGGCTTTTCAGCAGCTGAGGAAAGGCAACCTGATCTTCTATGAGGAAGACGTGATGGAGTGTGGCATTGATGTGAAAGAAGCATCAGTGTATTCAGGTGTGTGTACACAGATCTTCAGAGAGGAGTTTGGGTTTCACCAGAGTAAAGTGTACTGCTTTGTTCATCTGAGCATTCAGGAGCACCTCGCAGCTCTATATGTGCACCTGATATTCATGAATGAAAAGAAAAATGTTCTTAAAAAGCCAATATTGCCATTATTGAGGCTGAAAGTTAAGATCTCAGATGTACACAAGAGTGCTATAGATCAGGCTTTACAGAGTGAAAATGGACATCTGGACCTTTTCCTTCGATTTCTTCTGGGTCTCTCCCTGGAGTCTAATCAGATCCTCCTACAAACCATAGTGACACAGACAGGAAGTAGCTTTCACAGTAACCAGGAAACAGTTTATTACATCAAGGAGAAGATCAGAGAGAATCCCTCAACAGAGAAATCCATCAATCTGTTCCACTGTCTGTATGAACTTGATGATCATTCTTTAGTTGAGGAAATCCAACACTACCTGCAATCTGGAAATTTACAACAAATTGAGCTTTCACCTTCTCAGTGGTCAGCTGTGGTGTTTGTGTTACTGGCATCAGTGCAGGAGCAGGATGTGTTTGTTCTTAATAAATATACCAACAAACACTATACATCAGATGAGGTTCTTCTGAAGCTCCTGCCTGTGGTTGCAGCATCCAGAAAAGCTGAGTAAGTAATGATGAATATAACTGTACACTGTCACTACATTCAAGATTCAAGAACTTTGTCGGACCTCATAAGATAAGCACTCAATATAAGAGCTGTATGTACAGTATACGGCCAAAAGTATGTGGACCCCTGACCATCACTCCCATATGTGCTTGTTGAACATCCCATTCCAGATTTATTCCTTCTTTGCTGTTATAATAACCCACACACTCCTGGAAAGGCTTTCCACTAGATTTTGGAGCATGGCTGTGGGGATTTGTGTTCATTCAGCTACAAGAGCATTAGTGAGGTCAGGCACTGATGTTGGGTGAGGAGGTCTGGGGTGCAGTCGGTGTTCCAGTTCATCCCAAAGGTGTTCAGTGGGGTTGAGGTCAGGGCTCTGTGCAGGACACTCGACATCTTCCACTCCAACCTTAACACACCATGTTTCATGGAGCTTGCTTTGTGCACAGGGGCATTGTCATGCTGGAACAGGTTTGGGCCTCTTAGTTCCACTGAAAGGAAACTGTAATGCTACAGCACACAAAGACATTCTATACAATTGTGTGCGTTAAATTTTGTGGCAACAGTTTGGAGCAGAACCAAATGTGGGTGTGAAGGTCAGGTATCCACATACTTTTGGCCATATACTGTATATTGTATATGAAATGAAATATGATATTATAGGAGAATAGTGGAAAAAAGTGTTGTGATACCTTTCAGCATGAAGCAGAATTACTGTAATAATCTGTAATTGATTATTTTACTATAACTGCAAAATACACTGCCCAGCCAAAAAAAAAGTCGCTGTTTAGATTTTAATAGGCAAATACATAAGAGTCTATGAATGGATCATTATTAGAGTGATTATAATGTTTCTAGCATGTTATATGTTTGGCAACAGTTTTTTAATCTTAAAAGATGAAGTGTGTAGCTTTTTAGTTCTTTAATAACCATGTAGAAAGACGTATCATGGCCATATTCCAGGATGACACTGCCAAGATTCATCAGGGTTAAAATTGTGAAAGAATGGTTCAGAGAGCATAAAGAATCATTTTCACACATGAATTGGCACCTCTGAGTCCTGACCTTAACTTCAGTGAAAGTCTTTGGGATGTGCTGGAGGAGACTTTAAACAGTGCTCATCTCTTGCATTGTCAATACAAGATCTTGACCAAAAACTGATGCACCGTAAATGTTGTGATGTTATTTCCATCAAGAGGTGCATCAATTTTTGGTCAAGATCTTGTATTGACAATGCAAGAGATGAGCACTGTTTAAAGTCTCCTCCAGCACATCCCAAAGACTTTCACTGGGACTTTTATTGGGAATGTACAAATCAATGTGAGCCCAACGATCAGCAAGCCTACGGCCGAATCACAGCCATGCCAATAATTGAGTATGCTGTTCCTCTTTCGGCTGCTCCCGTTAGGGGTTGCCACAGTGGATCATTGGTCCGTGTATTTGATTTGGGACAGTTTTTACATCAGATGCCCTTCCTGACACAACCCTCCCCAATTTTATCTGGGCTTGGGGCCAGCACTGAGAATTCACTGTTGCACGCAACCCCAGTGGCTGAGGTTGGTTCCCTGGCCGGGAATCGAGCCCAGGCTGCAGTGGTGAGAGCTCTGTGGCCTAACCACTAGTTCTCCAGGGACCCCGTGCCAAGATTCAGTATAACAGCACAAATTAAGAGATTAAAACCCCAAAGTTGCTCACTTGAAGTTAATAAAACAAAAAGCACAAAGCGTATTAACAAGAAACTAGAAGGTGCAAAGTTCTTTATTGTGAAGACTCTCCCATGGTGAAAAACTTACTGAATATTACAAAGTGCTGACACTGGAGACTCCTTCCATAAACCTGACATCAGTGTCACCATACATGAATCTATACCATATCAACATTATACAGTTTTCTTTTTTAATAAATTTTCTTTTATAAGAACATTTTTTAAATTTATTTCATGATGATGCAGTATGTTGTACCACTTGTATAGCGTATTTGTACATTTCATATTTTAGCATATTTATTCACATTTTAGCATATTTGTACATTTCATGTTTGATATTGTACACTGGAATTGCATCATGTATTTTGTTCTTTCCTTTAGCTTAAATAATCGTGGAATAAATGAGAAAAGTTGTGCAGCTTTGGCCTCAGTGCTCAACTCTGAATCGTCCAATCTGAGACAACTGGATCTGTCTGATAATAATCTCAGAGACTCTGGAGTGAAGTGTCTCTCTGCTGGACTGGAGAATCCTCACTGTAAACTGGAGACACTGAGGTAAGATCATCTCTCTTAGTCACATGACCTGCTCCTCAGTAAGACACATTCTCTAATAGTTTCAGTGCACACTGATTAATCTTATTCCTAATTATCTGACCTCAGTATTAGTTGTTTCTACATATATTTGCTGTTAGTGATGTTTAATTGTCTTAGAACTGGAACTGAAGAGAACATTTATGATTAATTCAATTCATTTCAATTCAATTCAATTCAATTTTATTTGTATAGCGCTTTTAACAATGAACATTGTCTCAAGCAGCTTTACAGAACATAAGAAACAAAAAGCATGCAAACAGAAACAAAAACATGCAAACAGTCCTAGATGTTAGACAAAAATTATCCCTAGTGAGCAAGCCTGAGGCGACTGTGGCAAGGAAAAACTCCCTTAGATGATATGAGGAAGAAACCTTGAGAGGAACCAGACTCAAAAGGGAACCCATCCTCATTTGGGTGACACTGGAGAGTGTGATATGAACAATGTCCTTTCTGTATTTATTTATAGTCATGTAGAATTTTATGTGTATGTTAATTTGGAGGTTGTTGTCTTCCTCAAAGTCCACATAGTCCACATAGGGTTGGCAGCGATGCTTTGAATACCCAAATCCTCATGAGGCAGAAACCAGCTGGAGCAGGTCCATCTCTGGATGCCTCAGGATCCTCATAGGGTTGGCCTCGTCTACTGGAGCTGGCACAATCTCTATGTGCCTCGGGATGGGTAGAAGAAGGGAAACAAGTGGAAAGGAATTAGCGTAGCTGCTGTTCATAATATTAGTAAGCCCTAAATTGTAATGTGCAATTAATCAGATGTACTGAAGTACAAGGTTATGGTATGTATTAAGTGTGGCTAAAGCCTGGCTAAAGATATATGTCTTTAATCTACGTTTGAACTGGGAGACTGTGTCTGAGCCCCGAACACTGTCAGGAAGGCTATTCCAAAGTTTAGGAGCTAAATACGAAAATGCTCTACCTCCTTTTGTAGACTTTGATATTCTGGGAACTACCAGAAGTCCGGAGTTTTGAGATCTTAAGGAGCGTGGTGGATTGTGACATGTTAGAAGACTGGCTAGATACGTGGGAGCTAAACCATTTAGAGCCTTGTATGTAAGTAGTGCTAGTTTATAATCAATTCTAAACTTAACAGGTAGCCAGTGCAGGGATGATAATATTGGGGTTATGTGATCATCTTTTCTTGACCTAGTAAGAACTCTGGCGGCTGCATTCTGGACTAACTGTAGCTTGTTTATTGAAGATGCAGGACAACCACCTAGCAATGCATTACAACAGTCCAGTCTGGAGGTCATGAATGCATGAACTAGCTTTTCTGCATCAGATACAGATAAAAATGTTCCTAAGCTTGGCAATGTTTCTAAGGTGGAAGAAGGCTGTTTTAGTAATATTGGAAATATGATTTTCAAAAGACAAGCTGCTATTTAATATTACGCCCAGGTCTTTCACTGTCGAGCTAGTAGTAATAGTACATCCTTCTAAATGCAAGCTGAATTGTAAGAGCTTTTGTGTACTGGTTTTTGGACCAATAAGTAATATTTCTGTCTTATCAGGATTTAGTAATAGAAAATTATCAGTCATCCAATCTTTTATATCTTTAACACACTCAGTTAATCTAGACAATTTATTTATTTCATCTGGTTTTGATGAGATGTATAACTGGGTATCGTTAGCATAACAATGAAAACTAATCCCTTGTCTTCTAATGATGTTACCCAAGGGAAGCATGTAAATTGAGAACAGCAGAGGTCCTAAAACTGATCCTTGTGGAACCCCATATTTCACTGGCATTACACTGGATAGTTCTCCATTTAAATCTACAAAATGGTATCGATCAGACAGGTAGGATCTAAACCATTTTAATGCCTGTCCCTGAATACCTATGTGATTTTGTA
>CM040476.1:2061979-2079097 GCA_022758105.1 Pangasianodon gigas | reverse complement strand
TTTTGAGTTAATCAGTTTTTGCCCACAGACTAGCTGGAATATTTGAAGGCTATTTTAAACAACATGACCTATTCAAAGCTTTGGTAACCCATGTGTGGTTTTATGCTGTGGTGGCCAAATGAAACTGAAGAAGCTCCATTTTCTACACTTTTTAGTAAGAAGTGTTCAGTGTCAACTTAAAGCCTAAATTTGAAAAAAAAAAAAAAAAAGAGTTTGTGTTTGCACAAAGTGAGTTTGGTCCTTTTTATTCTGGAAACCACTAGATTCTTTTCAGCATACAATGATCTTCCAGTTCCGTACTTGCATTCATGACATATTTAGGCCACTCTTTTCACAGACCTTATTATTTTTACCCTTGTTACGACCTAGTCTAGGGCTAGGCCACACAGCGTAAGTTTAAAGGCAAGGGGTTAGATTTCAGACACAATTTGCCTAAAAAAGAGAAATTTTTCCCCCATGCTGTCCCTTCTCTGTGTCATGCAGATACACTCTTAAAAATGTTGGGTTAAAAACAACCCAACTACTAACCCAACTGTTTCTATAGCACCTTCTCAAAGTTGGGTAATTTTTAACTCAGTGCATTGGGTGTGTTTCTCTACCTAGCCTAAAAATTATGCAACTGTTGAATTATATTGTCAAATATTATTATTATTATTATTATTATTATTATTATTATTATTATTATTATTGGCATATAAATATCTTTTAAAGAGATACTTTTTCCCTGCAATTAGTAGTCACACACGTGTGTAATTCTATACTAGAGTGCACAGAGACTGCATGGGGCAGCAGTCAGGAGTGCAGTGGTGTGTTAAAAACATCAGCAATTTATCTATAAATATAACTATGAGCTTATATGGTCTGTTTATGAGTATTAATGAAGTGAACATTAATGACCTGAAATCAGTCAACCTCTCAGGATATATATTGCTAACTTTATTTTTAAGGAAAGCAGTAGGATATCAAATCAGCAAGTTCTGTCCGTTACAAGCTAGACCAATAAAATTTTAACTGCCATCAAGAGACCAGAATATCTAAACCATCATGGGTTGTTACCAAATTAATCCAAAAACAGAACAAATAACCCAACTAAACTACCCACTATGTGTGACCCAGTGGTTGGGATAAAAGAACAACCCAACATTTTTACAGTGTGTATTGAAAATGAATGGTGGCCTGACGCTTTGTCGTTCACTGGTGTGAGTGCAGCTTTAAATCATTTCAGATATTTACTCAGCACTCTATGGAATGGAAACAGCTCTAGTGATAATGCATAAAAGCAAATGAAAAACAATAAACTTACTATTATGTATCAATAAAATAGCTACCTAATAATAACAATTGTAGAAAAGGCCACTGCAGAGCAAATGCACCATTAAGCACTGGATGTAACCATAAGCTGTTCACAGCTCCAAGAAGGTTGATTACAGAAAAGCGGTGGTAAATTGGTGGAGTCTTGGCTGATACGGAGAATGCTGTATGTTTCTGTTTTCTGGTGTCTGTAAATGTATATGAGTAAATAAAATAAAGAAAGTTGCCTATGTGTTGTTGTCCAGTGTACTCCAGATTACGACTTCTGGCTCTCCACTACCTATGCAGAGTGATGCATCCATGGATCCTCTTCCATTCAAAGAAGGAGACCCCTCATCTGGACACAGGTAAGAGCTTCTGTATAAACAAATGTCTGTGTGGAAATCAGGTTTCACAGTCTCTGTATTTAAGAAATTCATTTCAGTGCACTGACTTGTTGATATAATGTTCTGCTTTGAATGTAATTTGTGCTGTAAGCAATTATAATAGATGTGCAAAACGTAGAAACTATTTAGAGTCAGGGATGAGCAAAAAGAACAGGAATTTAATGAAAGTGCGATTTAATGAGTGTGTTCAGTCCCAGTACAGTAGCTTATAACAATCCCATGTTAAATGTCCAAATCATGTTTGTATTTTCCAGTGCCTGTGCATGTTAATGAAAATTTATGAAATAACTGAAGTTGTTGATGTTGTGTGCATATTGTTGTTCAGTCTAACCCAGGTAAAGAGACCAGACTCGCCATTACTCAGCTGTGTCTCCATGAAGAGTGATGCGTCTATGGATCTTCGTCTTACATTGAAAGGGGGAGACCCCTCATCTGGTAACAGGTAATAATGCCTAAACTCTCTGGACTTTGTTTTTATGAGTAAATCAGTTTAGGAAAAGTGCAAAGCTTGTCTGTTCAGCAGATTTCCAGTATTTTTGTAGGAAACCTCTTTTAGGATGTAACCTTTCACTCACAATTCTGAGGTGCCTTTGAACATGTGACAGTGAAGTGTTATTATGTCAGAAAATATAATAACCAGTCATGGTCCAATATTCAAATGGAGGCCTGTAATAGCACTTCAGCAGCAGAAGGGGATGAACATTTACAATTTCTTATTTATAGACTCTCAATTTGTTGATTATGATAAAAGTGAAACTCTTACAGATGTGTAGGAGACGCACACCAGAAACCTTATAGACAATGTGAAACAGAGATTTGAACACATTCTCCTATGAAATGTCACATTTTTGAGTGAAACAGCATTTGTGATCTGGCAACACATAAAATGTCTTTGCTGTAAGCAAGTAAAATGGATGTAAAAAAAAAAAACCCTGAGACTTATTCATAGACTCTTGAAATTTCTTGATGAGGGTAAAACATAGGCGATTCTTTCATTTTTCTGCAGTACAGGTTCAGTCACAGTGCAGTAACCTACATAAACAGTCAGATCATTGCAGTATGTTTGTGTTTTCTGGTATATGTTGATGTATATGAGTAAATAAAATAAATGAGGTTTCTTTTGGCATGTGTGTTGGGCAGTATATTCCAGATTAAGAGATCGGGCTCTCCTTTACCCAGCTGTGTCTCCATGACAAGTGAGGCATCCATGGATCCTCCTCTTACATTCAGACATGGAGACCCCTCATTTGGAGACAGGTAACAGCTTCTGGTTAAAAAAATGTTCACGTGGAACTCAGGTTACATAGTCGGTGTATTTGGGGCATTAATTTCAGTGCACTCACTTGTCAATACAATATACTGCTTTAAATGTAATTTATGTAATTTTTGCTGTAAGCAATTACAGTGAAAACTGTTTTAGAGTCAACAAGCTGAGCAACAAGAAACAGGAATTTAATGAAAGTGCAACATGTGTTCAGTCACAGTTCTATCACAGTAGCTTATATCAAACAAATTTTAAATGGCCAAATCATGTTTGTGTTTTCCAGTGTCTGATCATGTTAATGAAAATTTAAGCAATAAATAAAGTTGTTGATATTTTGTGTGTATATTGTTGTAAAGTCTTAACCAGATAAAAAGATCAGACTCACTGTTACGCAGCTGTGTCTCCATGAAGAGTGCTGCATCTATGGATCCTCCTCTTACATTCAAAGATGGAGAGCCCTCTTCTGGACACAAGTAATGTCTCTTCCTAAACTCTGTAGGGTGTGTTTTTATGGGTAAACCTATTTGGGGGAAGTGCAAAGCTTGTCTGTGTAGCAGATTTCCAGTATTTTTTAGGATACTCGGGAACGGAATCTTTGAACATATAATAGTTAAGTGTTATTGCATCAGAAAAAATAACCTGTCACCTGTAGTAGTACTTCAGCAGCAGTAGGGGATGAGGAATTACAATCTCTTATTTATAGTCTCTCAATTTGTCAGTGCAGATAAAAGTGAAACTCTTACAGATTTGTAAAAAAAACCACCAGAACTCTTATAGACAATGTCTATAATAAAATTCAATCACATTTTCTTTTGAAATGTCACATTTTTTAGTTATACAGCATATTTGGGCTGGCAGCACATAAAATGACTTTGTGCTGTAAGCATGTAAAATGGATGTAAAAAAAAAAGTTAGAGACTATTTTAGTCACAGGAGTTGAGTAGAAGAAAAAGGAATTTAATGAAAGCATAAGGTGTACAGTAACAGTACAATAACCTATTTGAACCCCATGTGTAATGGCCATTTCTAGTAGTCAGTTTTGCCTTTTTCAGTGTCTGTTAATGTTTATGAAAATACTCAATAAATGACGTCATGCATGTGTGTACTATTTTGCAGTCTAACCCAGGAAAAGAGACCAGACTCGCCAGTAGCCAGCCATGTCTCCATAAAGAGTGCTGCATCTATGGATCCTCCTCTAACACTCAAAGATGGAGACCCCTCATCTGATTACAAGTAATAACTCTTTCTAAACTCTGTATGAGCATGTGATAATATTCTAATGCTATAACAGATTATCTGATAAATGTCAGGAATGTTGAATTGCAGTTAGTAATCTTTTTTTAAATTAATTATGCCATTAGTTCTGTGATTGTGTCAGTTGATTGAAATGCAGAAATATTTTTAAATAAATATTTTTGGTGTTTTATATATTTTATTAAAATAATCCAACAAATCAGTTAATTTATTTGAGCCTGTATGTGCACTGGGGAAACATGCTAGTGACTTAAATACTGATTCCAAAGATTATGTTCATCACCGTGACCACAGTGACAATGTCTGTTATGGATATTTTTTTTTTCCTTAGACCTACAGTATATTATTAAATGTAGAAAAAGCCATGGTGTGCAGAACAGTTTTTGGGTGACTTAAATAGTTTGGTTAAAATGGCTATGTGCTGTAATCAATTAAAATTGACCCAAAGAAAAAAGTTGGTTTCAGTCAGAGGAAGTAAGAAGCAAAAAAGGAATAAAACATAGAGAAAAGGAAAAAAGACTCAGGCACATTGCAGTAAACTATATGAACAGTCAGGACATTTCAGTATGTTTGTGTTTTCTGGTATCTGTCTACATATATAAAAATTTATACACTAAATGAAATTACTTATTTTATGTGTTGTGATGCAGTATAATCCAAATTAAGAGATCAGACTCTCCACTACCCAGCTGTATCTCCATGAAGAGTGATGCCTCCATGGATCCTCCCCTTACATTCAAAGATGGAGACCCCTCATCTGGACACAGGTAACAGCTTATGTATAAAAAATGCCTGTGTGAAAATCAGATTACACAGTTGGTGTATTCAGGAGAATTAATTTCAGTGCACTGACTTTTAAATGGGCAAAGCTGACTTTACTATTCTTTTTAAAAGGACTGTGCTGTGAGTAATTAAAATTGATGTGTAGTTAAGAACACTTTTGGAGATGAGGCTGCAGACTCTGGTGCAGATTTTACACTATACTCAATTTGGTGTGTTGGCCAGAACACTACTTAAGGCCAGTGTTGCTTCAAGAGTAGCTTAATTAAAGGCACAGTAAACAAAGACAAGTACTGAATGTGTGTAGTCTGGAAAGTAATTACTGTGGGCATTAAGACCAAGTTGTTTCCCCCCCCTTGCTGTTATAATAACCTCCACTCTTCTGGGAAGGCTTCCCACAAGATTTTGGAATGTGGTTGTGGGGATTTGTGCCCATTCAGCCACAAGAGCATGTGAGGTCAGGGGCTGATGTCAAGTGAGAAGGTCTGCCATGCCGTCAGCATTCCAATTTATCCCAAAGGTGTTCAGTGGGGTTGAGTGTGGGGATTGGGCTACTTGATTTCTTCCAAATCGACATTGGCTAACTTTGTCTTTATGGACCCCTATTAAAAGGCAAACACAAAACACAGCCCTACCCAAAAGTGCATCGGCAGCGAAGGGGGCACAGATCTCAAACTGTGCCTTTTGCTGGGACCCGCCCAGTTTTGAGGTGAGCTCCACAAACCCGAGCCAATCAGTTTCCAAAATTACTGGTTCGGAAAGGTGGGGACTAACTGCTACCTTTATACTATGTTTTGTGTATAATTATCAGACCCACCATCAGATAAGTGTGTACATCCTTGCAAATACACTTCACCTCCCAGCACCTCCAAAAGTTTAGCTTCCTAAACTTTGTGGGCTGTGTTTTTTTTTTAGCCCAAGAGTGTACATTGTCAGTGAAGCAGATTTGCGATATTCTTTTAAGTAACGGGGTGACTGAACCTTTCACCAGGGTTTGCGAAAGTCCTTGAAGTTCTTATTAGTACATCATGCAGACAGGACAGCAGCATTGCCTGGTAAGACTTGCTGTGGTGGGCTCTGTGTGTTAGTACACTGCACATTGTACTGACAGGATAGCAGCACTGTCTGTTAAGACTTGCTATGGTGGTTGTTGTGTTTACACAAACAGCAAATGGTGAAGGAATGCTATAATGGTCACGAGCTACTGTTTTGTCCCTGGTAGAGTTAACTGTAGTGTAACAGCCATACTACCACCCCATAGAGTTCACCACCATGCATATTGGCACTGTCTACATTCCCCTAGGCCTAAAGCAATGGAAGCGCTAAATGAACACTTACTGGGCTTTCAGCAGCCTACAGACTGATGGATTTTTCTTTGTTGCTGGGGACCAGGCAAACCTCAAATCATTGCTGCCAAAATTTTACAAGCAGGTTGATTTCGTGACCCGTGGAATAAACAATCTAGACCTTGTTTACACCAACAGTCACAGTGCTTACAAGGCTGCACCCCACCCCCACCTTGGCGGTTTGGACCACATCTCTGTTATGTTAATCCCAGCATACAGACCACTTCTGAAATGTACTAAACCGGTTCTGAAACAGGTGATAACCTAGTCTGAGGGAACCATCTCAGCACTTCAGGACTGTTTTGAGCCCGCAGACTAGGACATGTTCAAAAAGGCTGCTACATACAACCAAACCACAGATTTGGAAGAATACACAGCATCAGTCACTGGCTACATCAGCAAGTGCATAGATTATGTAACTTCCTTTAAGACCATCACCACATTTGCAAACTAGTTGCCATAGATGACTCCAGAAGTGCATGCACTACCGAAGACCTGAGACACTTCCTTCAGGACTGATGACAAGGCAGCCCATTGTACAGCTAGAGCCCACCTGCCCCAGGCTATCAGAGAGGCAAACCACAACTATGCACAAAGAATCCATGGTCACTTCCAAAACACCAAAGACACACAGCATATGTGGCAAGATATTCAGGCCATCACAGACTACAGAGCTCCATCACATGACCTCGGTGGTGATGTCTCATGTCCAGATGCATTGAACAATTTCTTTGAACAGTTTGAAGCACAGAACAACGTGCTGGCGGGGAAGTCCACCTGAAATTCCACCAACCAAGTACTCTGTCTGCAGTTTATGTAAGGAGAACTCTGTGCAGAGCTAACCCACGGTTTGCTGCTGGTCCCTACAGCATACCTGGCCTCTTGTTTAGGGAATGTGCTGATTAGCTTGCAGATGTCCCAACAGACATCTTCAGCATATCCCTGAGCCAAGCATTAAACACATAAAGAACAGTCTTCCCACCACACTGGACCCATTCCAGTATGCCTACCATTCTAACTGCTTTAACGATGATACAATCTGTCTGTTTGGTTAACCACTTTTAAGCTTACTGAAATCTGAACTAGATACATAGCAAATCATAAACAATAGCCTAGCAGCGATCATGGACAAACCAATGACTATAAATGAGTGGACAACATGGTGCCATTTACTCCCATTATGCCAATTTGAAGCCCTTTTAGGTAGAAATGGGAGTTGCCATTTTGTGAAAATTGGAGCCAGATTATTTGTGGAGATGTTGCTTGGGTATTTTCTCATTAACTAACATGAGAATGGTATCTTTGGATTAAAGTCAGGGAAAGTAAGAAAAAAAACTAATTTAATAAAATAGGCTCAGTCACAGTGCAGTAGCCTGTATGAACAGTCAGGCCATTGCAGCATTTTTGTGTTTTCTGGTGTCTATACCTGTATCTGAGAATTTACATGGTATGTGTGTGTTGTGGTACAGTTTAACCCAGATTAAGAAATTTGACTCTCCACTGCCCAGCTGTGTCTCCATGAAGAGTCACACATCCATGGATCCTCCTCTTACATTTAAAGATGGAGTCCCCTCATCTGGACACAGGTAGCAGCTGTCTGTGTAAAAAATAGAGACTAATTCACTCAGAGATGATGAGTAGAAAGAAAAGAAATTTATTGAAAGTAAAGTGTCTGCTAATGTTAATAAAAAATATCTTCCATAAATAAAGTTGTTGATATTATGTGTATGCTGTTGTGCAGTCTAACCCAGAAAAGGAGACCAGACTCATGGTCACCCATGAAGAGTGATGTATCTATGGATCCTCCTCTTACATTCGAAGTTGGAGAGCACTCATCTGGACACAGGTAATTACTTTTCTATACTATACAGATTTGCCACAGTACGCAGATATGCAGGATTCTTATAGGAAAAGCAGGGACTAAATCTTTCTCTGACAAATCTGTCTTATTAAATTTTCAAACATGTGAGAGTTGAGTGTTATTGCATCAGAAAGTATAACAGCCAGTTAAATAGTCAAATGTAATGTAATTACATGTAATAGCATTTCAGCAGTGGGACGGGATGGGCATAACTTATTTATAGACTCTGGATTTGTTGGGGAGGATAGAAATATAGATGATTCTGGGCCTTTCTGTCATTTTGTAGAACATGACATTCTTGTAGAATTGCTACGTCAAGCTACACTGAGGGGAAACAAGTATTTGTACGCTTGTTTTAATTTTATAAATATACTTTCAGTCCATATATCAACTGCAAATGTAGACACAATGTATTTTGTCGTTGTACTTGTAAATATTAAAAAAGTATGCATTTATAAGCAGAAGAAAAAAGTATTAAAAAACAAAATTCATAGAGAAAAAGTATTCAGACACTATATTAAATATACTTTATTAAAGAAGATATATGCACTGAAAGTATATTAAATGACAAAAACAAAAGTGTATGAAACTTATTTCCTCTCACTGTATTTATGCTTGTTCTAGACATTTGTTATAAAGATCAGATCACTGTGTGGGTGCATTTGTTTTCCCATTTGCTTATGCAAAGTAATACTGTAATGCAATCACAAACATATCTACAAAACATCTACTAAAGTAATTAATTTACATTTACATTTAAAGTTTTTAGCAGATGCCCTTGTCTATAGTGACTTACACACTACACTTTTTTTTTACAGCAGGGTCCAAAAGTCTGAGCACACTAGTGATAATGCTTCTACTTGTCATTCTTTTCTAATTTAATACAGTTTTCATTACAAATTATATTATTGATAACAACTTGAGTGAAAAGTAGAATCTTTGAAATATTTGCATGAATGTCAGAGTTTCTTAGTATTTGGTACATCCTCTTTTTACTTTAATGACAGCTTGCACTCGAGCTGGCATGGACTCCACAAGTTTGTGGAAATCCTCATAATCCATTTTAGATCAAATCCATCGGAGTGTCTTCTGAACACATGCTTCAGTAGAAGACATTAGACATGAGGAAATTCGGACCTTTTGTACAAAGCAGTTAACATGGTCACTATCACACATTTGCTTACATTTAAAATAGGGACCTAGAAATAGTGCAGAGTATTAAATATTAAATATTCAAGATATTGACCTTTATTTTCTTTATTTTAAATATATCAAAATTCTAAAACCTCCTGTTTATTTCCAATTTTAAATGAAGAAAAAAATCCCAGATTTTCAATGGGGTCTCAGACTTTTTGAGCCCACTGTAGCTTATTCTGTACACATTAGTCTTTTATTAGGATAAAGCCAACAAGGTAATCAAATAGCATATCAGCCATACTAATGCCCTCCACAATGTTTACTCATTCAGACATGAGAGACTTTATTTAATACAAATAGATAAATTTACTGACACATTTATCTCTTTGTCACTTACGTTAACTCTTTAGTCATGAGCTTTTTGACAGATCTGTGGTTGACCATTTCCAGCAGCATTTACACTGCAGTTTGTGCTTACCATGAAGTTGTGGTTCTGTGCTACCGTTGGGGAATATATTCCCTATACTGGTTCCACTCACTTCTCCAGAGCCTTTCCACACTTGCATTTTGTGCTGCCAGTTGGGTTCTTTTCCCACTAGATTCAAGCAAACTGCAGTCTCCTACTAGTAATACCTGATAGATAGGACCCACTTTGGTTCACTGGGTGAAGCAGTATAGACACCTTCTGGTCCAAAGCTGGGAAGTGGGACCAATGGTGTGCAACCAACTCTAAGTAATTGTGGCCACGGTTCTCCCAGGTTTGATGAAATGGCCGATAAAACCCTCTCATCGCTTGAGTCAGGAAGATAGTGTTGGTGTTCGAATCGATCATTTTACTACAAACAAGCATTTTACTGCATAAACCTGCTCTCATAAAGAGGTTCATGAAAAGGCAAATACAGCTTCTGGTGTCTGGATTATAATTATTTGCAAACATCACAAATTATATTACTTTACAAATACAAAATGAACCAACCATAGATCAAAGAAAAATTAAAGACTTATTATAATTATATAATTATTATAATTATAACAGCTGGTCAGGACACTCTAAATTGTCCCTCTGTAGAATGTGGGATCAGACCTTTAGAGGTGCTCAGCCCCTAATGAGTGTGACAAACATGCAAAGCACCAAAGGGTGATCTCTAAAACTAACAAATCAACAATTAAACAAAAATGGGTATGAATATGTCAACTGCCAAGCAAAGGTTGTAAAAAATGCTGTCTGAAAAGTGATCCAGTACCATGGACAATGTCTGTCCTGTATTTGTTGTTGTTGTTTTTTTTTAACCAATTTGATTTTCCAATCATGGTCTTTTCAAACATACTGATGAATGTTCTTAAATGACTAAATTTACTGATAAATGTAGTCTCTGTTGAGCTTTTCAGCCCTTTTTATAAAATCTAGATTCCCCTTATACATCAAGTATTCAACCATGTGACTAGAAAGACACTTAAATTCTGTGAAAACAGTCGTTGAGCCACAAAGTCATTACTTGGATGACAAGTTGAGTTATTATGCAAAATACATTGAATACATGAAAAATAAAAAGACACTCTTCATAAACTACAGGTATAATTACAGGTAAAGTAGGTTTTAACCTCATTGTTTTGATTTTGGCTGAACTTACCCCCACCCCATCTTACCCCAAGCAACAATTTCCCAAAAAAACGACACAGAGAAAAAAAACAGACAAAACCAGATCTCATGTATCATGTATTATGAATAGCTCATATTGCCACTTTTTGTGAGAGACTTCCAGTTTAATTTTGCACTTGCTTTGAAGTGTAGTAAAGTAACAAATGTACTGTGAGTTACTGAGGTGAGTGTTGCTATTTGACTATGCAAACTACTGTTATGCACAGACATAGCTAATGTTAGCTTGCTTGCTAGCCAGTCTCAGGGTTATATCAGAGAACAAAAAACTCCTGAAATAACTTTATCCTTGTCTGCATCAGCTGCTTGTTAGCGACTACTGACCACACTGGGCTATCATAATGATTCATATCAGGTTTCAGGTATAATGTTTTTTTATGTATCTTAATATAGTGGAGAAAAAATGTACAGCATTTCATTTTGGGTTGCCCACAGTGTAATGCAGGGGAATGGAGACAAAAGGGAACAGAACATCATCACAGATCCAGGGTAAGATCATGACCATGACAGTGACATTCTGGTATAATGCTTTTTTTTCAATAATTTCCTGCTATCCTAATCAAACAGTATTTCTAAAGATTGATTAGATTTTCTAAAACATGCACCATACACTTTAGACTGAAATAAGAGTTTGTACTTGATGTCTCAAAGTTCTTTCTCACATGTCCATATCACAGTTGTGAATCTTCATCTGCTGAAACTGAAGTTCAGGAGAAATGCAAATTCATTCTGATGAAGAAGTTTCAGCATGTGAACGAGGTGACAAACCAGGGAAACCCAACACTTCTCAATGAGATCTACACTGAGCTCTACATCACAGAAGGAGACAGTGGAAAAGTCAATAATGAACATGAAGTGAGACAGATTGAGGCAGCATCCAGGAGAGCAGCAACAGAGGAAACACCAATCAAATGCAATGACATCTTTAAGCCCTTATCTGAAGAAGACAAACCCATCTGGAGCATTCTGACAAAGGGAGTCGCTGGCATTGGAAAAACAGTCTCTGTGCAGAAATTCATTCTAGACTGGGCTGAAGGGAAAACAAATCAGGATATTCATCTCATATTTCCACTTCCTTTCAGAGAGCTCAATTTGATGAAGGATCAAACACTGAGCCTGATGGAGCTCCTTCATTTCTTTTTTAAGGAGATAAACGAAACAAACATTTACAGCCTGCACAAAGTTCTGTTCATTTTTGATGGTTTGGATGAGTGTCGTTTTCCTCTGGATTTCCAGAACACAGTGAGAGTGTGTGATGTAACTGAATCAGCATCAGTGCATGTGCTGCTGATAAACCTGATCAAAGGGAATCTGCTTCCCTCTGCTCTCATCTGGATCACTTCCCGACCAGCAGCAGCTGATCAAATCCCCTCTGAGTGCTTTAATCGAGTCACAGAGGTACGAGGGTTCAATGAGCCACAGAAGGAGGAATATTTCAGGAAGAGGATCAGTGATCAGAGCCTGAGCAGCAGAATCATCACACACCTGAAGTCATTAAGAAGCCTCTACATCATGTGCCACATCCCAGTCTTCTGCTGGATTTCAGCCACTGTTCTAGAGAGAATGTTGGGTGAAGCAGAGAGTGGAGAGATCCCCAAGACTCTGACTCAAATGTACACACACTTCCTCATCATTCAGACAAACATCATAAAGAAAAAGTACACAAAGAACCAAGAGGCAGATAAAGAAATGGTTCTGAAACTGGGTAAACTGGCTTTTCAGCAGCTGAGGAAAGGCAACCTGATCTTCTATGAGGACGACCTGATGGAGTGTGGCATTGATGTGACAGAAGCCTCAGTGTATTCAGGTGTGTGTACACAGATCTTCAGAGAGGAGTTTGGGCTTCACCAGAGTAAAGTGTACTGCTTTGTTCATCTGAGCATTCAGGAGCACCTCGCAGCTCTATATGTGCACCTGATATTCATGAATGAAAAGAAAAATGTTCTTAAAAAGCCAATATTGAGGCTGAAAGTTAAGATCTCAGATTTACACAAGAGTGCTATAGATCAGGCTTTACAGAGTAAAAATGGACATCTGGATCTTTTCCTTCGCTTTCTTCTGGGTCTCTCCCTGGAGTCTAATCAGATCTTCCTACAAACCATAGTGACACAGACAGGAAGTAGCTCCCACAGTAACCAGGAAACAGTTTATTACATCAAGAAGAAGATCAGAGAGAATCCCTCAACAGAGAAATCCATCAATCTGTTCCACTGTCTGTATGAACTTGATGATCATTCTCTAGTTGAGGAAATCCAACACTACCTGCAATCTGGAAATTTACAACAAATTGAACTTTCACCTTCTCAGTGGTCAGCTGTGGTGTTTGTGTTACTGGCATCAGTGCAGGAGCAGGATGTGTTTGTTCTTAATAAATATACCAACAAATACTGTACATCAGATGAGGTTCTCCTGAAACTCCTGCCTGTGGTTGCAGCATCCAGAAAAGCTGAGTAAGTAATGCTGAATATAACTTTTACACTGCTACAACATTCAAGATTCAAGAACTTTGTCAGAGCTCATAAGATAAGCACTCAACATAAGAGTTGTATGTACAGTATACGGCCAAAAGTATGTGTACCCCTGACCATCACACCCATATGTGCTTGTTGAACATCCCATTCCAGATTTATTCCTCTTTGCTGTTATAATGACCTACACACATCTGGAAATTCTTTCTACTAGATTATGGAGCGTGGCTGTGGGGATTTGTGTTTATTCAGCTACAAGAGCATTAGTGAGGTCAGGCACTGATGTTGGGTGAGGAGGTCTGGGGTGCAGTCGGTGTTCCAGTTCATCCCAAAGGTGTTCAGTGGGGTTGAGGTCAGGGCTCTGTGCAGGACACTCGAGTTCTTCTACTCCAACCTTAACACACCATGTCTTCATGGAGCTCACTTTGTGCACAGGGACATTCTCATGCTGGAACAGCTTTGGGCCTCTTAGTTCCAGTGAAGGGAAACTATAATGCTACAGCATACAAAGACATTCTATACAATTGTATGCTTTCATGTTTGTGGCAACAGTTTGGGGCAGAACCACATATGGGTGTGAAGGTCAGGTATCCACATACTTTTGGCCATATACTGTATATTGTATATGAAATAAAATATGATATTATAGGAGAATAGTGGAAAAAGGTGTTGTGATCCAGACCAACATGAAGCAGTCTTACTGTAATAATCTGTAATTGATTATTTTACTATAACTGTAAAATATATTATTCCTCTGACTCCAAAGTAATTTGCTCATCAAACAAGTTCCTCTTATCACTCACATTATAGCTGCACCAAATTTCAACAATTGCACACATTTTAAAAAAAGAAAAAAAAATCTGATTGTGTGTAGTATAGATAATACAAATCCATAGGTAAGCTGTTACTATAAAAAAAGATAACATTAGAACGAGTACATTAATATAATAATATAATATAATATAATGTGATTTCAGCTGCACTACTGTCAAAGCTGTTGTTATAGAACATTATACAGTTAGTTCCAGTTAGTTCAATTAATTTGATTGAATGAGCGGCGTTCGAAGAGTGTTTATATTTAGTGTAACAGCACTGGGATGTTTCATTGTTTATATCACTCCACTTGTCTGTGTTCAGCACATAACATTATAATTCTAGCAATAGTTTGTTACACTGAAACGGTTACTACAGGAGAGTTACTGACATCATCAGCAGACATGGCAAGCGATCCGTTTTTCATGAATATAACTTTTGACTTAAAATATGAACAGATAAAGATGAAAAGTAAGAAGGGAAGCCAATTTCACTGGGACTTTTATTGGGAATGTACAAATCAACATGAGCCCAACGAGCAGCAAGCCTACGGCCTAATCACAGCCATGACAATATTCAGTGTGTTGTTCCTTTTTCAGCTGCTCTTTCAGCCACAGGTGGATCATTGGTCCGCATATTTGATTTGGCATAGTTTTTATGCTGGATACCCTTCCTGCCACAACCCTCCCCAGTTTTATCAGGGCTTGGGACTAGCACTGAGAGTGCACTGTTGCACACAACCCCAGTGGCTGAGGTTTTTTACTTTTATAAGAACATTTTTTAAATTTATTTCATGATGATGCAGTATGTTGTACCACTTGTATAGCGTGTTTGTACATTCCATATTTTAGCATATTTATTCACATTTTAGCATATTTGTACATTTCATGTTTGATATTGTACACTGGTATTGCATCATGTATTTTGTTCTTTATGTTAGGTTTAATAATTGTGGCCTAAATGAGAAAGGTTGTGCAGTTTTGGCCTCAGTGCTCAGCTCTGAATCCTCCAATCTGACAGAACTGGATCTGTCTGAGAATGAACTCAGAGACTCAGGAGTGAAGTGTCTCTCTGCTGTACTGGAGAATCCGCACTGTAAACTGGAGACACTGAGGTAAGATCATCTCTCTGAGAGTCACATGACCTGCTCCTCAGTAACACACATTCTCTAATAGTTTCAGTTCACACTGATTAATCTGATTCCTAATTACCTGATCACAATATAGTTGTGTTTTCTTCATATATTTGATGTTACTGATCTTTGCTTGTGTCAGAACTGGAACTGAAGAGAGGGTTTATGATTAACAGTTTTAGTCATGGCATTAAAAATAATCAGGACGACTTTCACTTGCAGTTTTCTCAGTAATAAAGAAAGCTGAATATAAGCTTTGAAATAGGTGAGGGTTCTAAAGACAAAGAAAATTTACAGTCTTGTACATCTCTGTGGTGTATTTCCATTAATTTATGGATTAATGTAGCTACATGAAGCTACTCCTTGTTAGATCACAGATTTCGTGCTGCAGAGATTACCCAGGAACTTTGGAGTAATGAGCAAACATGTAGCTTTATGGAAAATATGGTTGATTTGCAACACTACGCCGACCATCAGAGAGACAGAGAACAGTGTTAGACTCACGTCTGCACCATCTCTGCCATCCCATCTGAAAGCAAGTTGTTATATTGGGTACAGAACAGAGCATTTTGGTGTGAAGTAAACGTTGGGAGATTCAGTGCTGGATGTTGATTGGCCTCAGCCAGTGGGGGAAATGTCTTCAACAAAAGGGTGAATTGTAACAAGCAACAGCTGTGAGATTACCCAAGTCAGGTAACATCCTGGCAATTCAACAACCTGCTTTAAACCAGCAGTAAGATAAAACCAGAATTTAACAATCTACAGCCAAACCTTAACCTTAAACTGTAGTTTCTGTAAAAGAATAAATCCTCACTGGGACCAGCTAAATGTCCTCACAAGGTAAAAACTGTCACATCTTCCTCAAAATATGACTACATGGACTCCCCCTGAAGACAGAAATACACACGTGCGCACACGCACGCACACACACACACACACACACCCTTTCAAGCACAATAAATATAATTTGTTATTTAGTTATTGCTCTCATATAATTATTGAATAAGATGCTGTATTTCATAGTGATTAAAGACTGCAGTGACTCTTTGATGAAAAAGTTCCTGCTGAACTGATCTGTGTGTCCAGAGCTGAGAGAGTGAAGAGTGTGTCATTGTCTCTCTGCAGGTTGTGTGATTGTGGTGTCTCAGATGAAGGCTGTGCTGCTCTGACTTCAGCTCTGAGATCAAACCCCTCACACCTGAGAGAACTGGATCTGTCTGGGAATAAACTCAGAGACTCAGGAGTGAAGCGTCTCTCTGCTGTACTGGAGAATCCTCACTGTAAACTGGAGACACTGAGGTAAGATCATCTCTCTGAGAGTCACATGACCTGCTGCTCAGTAACACACATTCTCTAATAGTTTCAGTGCACACTGATTAATCTGATTCCTAATTATCTGATCACAATATTAGTTGTGTTTTCTACATATATTTGATGTTACTGATCTTTGTTTATCTTTGAACTGGAACTAAAGAGAGCATTTATGATTAACAGTTTTAGTCATGGCATTAAAATAATCAGGACGACTTTCACTTGCAGCTTTCTCAGTAATAAAGGAAGCTGAAAATAAGCTTTGAAATAGGTGAGGGTTCTAAAGACAGAGACAATTTACTCCTTTGTACTGCAATCATTGATCATCATGGGGTGAAACGTTTAATTTTGTGACCTTCATAAGTAGAGTGTTTACACACACACATATTTCCATTAAT
>CM040476.1:2036861-2051873 GCA_022758105.1 Pangasianodon gigas | reverse complement strand
CAGCGGGTTTTAAATAGGCGGGGTCAGAGGTTGATTGGATGTCACGGTCGATGACATCAGCGGGGTTAATTGAGACAGACAGGAACGTTATCCAATGAGGCGACCGCTGCAGAGAGAGAGAGAAAGAGAGGGAGGGCGAGAGAAAAGGGGGAGAGAACAAAACACAAAAAACACGCGAACATACCCCAGAACGTAACAGCAGTCAATGGCTGCCTGAAGTCTGGAGCCCATGTTCTCAAAACTCAAATTCTGAGTTTCCTCCCTGGAGATGCTTCGCCAGGCCTTCACTGCAGCCACCTTCAGTTGCTGCTTGTTTGTGGGTCTTTCTGCCTTCAGTCTTGTCTTCAGTAAGTGAAAAGCATGCTCTATTGGGTTGAGATCAGGCGATTGACTTGATTGATTTCTTTGCCTTCAAAAAGTCTTGAGTTGCTTTCGCAGTATGCTTAGGGTCATTATCCACCTGCACTGTGAAGCGGCATCCTATCAGTTTTGTAGCATTTGGCTGAATGTGAGCAGAGAGTATAGCCTTATACACCTTAGAATTCATCTTGCTACTTCTGTCAGCAGTCACATCATCAATAAACACCAGTGAACCTGTTTCATTGGCAGCCATACATGCCCATGCCATAACACTGCCTCCACTATGTATGACACATGATGTTGTATACTTTGGATCATGAGCTGTTCCTTTCTTTCACCATACTTTTCTCTTCCCAGTTAATCTTGGTTTCATCAGTCCAAAGAATCTTATTCCAGAACATGGGAGGCTTTTTTAGATGTTTTCTGGCAAAGTCTAATCTGGCTTTCCTGTTCTTGAATGTTACCAGTGGTTTGCACCTTGTTGTAAAACCTCTGTATTTACATTCATGAAGGCGTCTCTTGATTGTAGATTTTGACAGTGATACGCCTACCTTCTCCAGAGTATTATTGACTTCTCTTGATGTTGGGAAGGGGTTTTTCTTCACCAAGGAAAAGATTCTGCAATCATCCACTTTAGTTGTCTTCCATGGTCTTCCAGGTCTTTCGATGTTGTTGAGCTCACCAGTGCTTTGTTTCTTTTTAAGAATGCACCCAACTGTTGATTTGGCCACACTTAAGGTTTTTGATATCTCTCTTATAGATTTCTGTTGTTTTTTCAGCCTAATGGCCCCCTTCACTTGCATTGAGATCTCCTTGGACTTCATATTGGTAGCTCCAGTCGAACAGCTGCCAAATACCAACTCAATACCTGATATCAACTCCAGACCTTTTATCTGCTTCATTTGTCTTGAAGTAACGAGGGAATGGTCCGCACCTGGTCAATTAACTTTTTGTCAGTCAACTGTCCAAATACCTTTGAGCCCCTGAAAATGGAAGTACTTTGCTTAAAATGGCTGTAATTCCTAAATGCTAAATGCCATATTTTTGTGGAACCTCTTAAAATAAAGCTGAAAGTCTACACTTCTATCTCATCTTGATTGTTTTATTTCAAATCCACTGTGGTGGTGTATAAAGGCAAAATCACAAAAACTCTGTCATTGTCCAAATACTTCCGGACCTGATTGTATATATACATTATATATATATATATATATATATATATATATATATATCTCATTGCAAAGAGTGGATATGGATACAGATTCAGAAGTGGAGTGACCATCAGCCACCTCCTATAGATGAATAACATCAAGTTGTATACCAGGAGTGATCTACAGCGAAGACATCAGGATGTCATTCGGACTGGATAAGTGTGGCAAAGAGAGGGAAGGTGATTAGGACTGGAGGGGTGGAGTTACCAGAAGGTAAGATAGCAGATATACAGGGCAGCTTCAAGTATCTTGGTAACCCACAGGCCAGTGGGAGCCACTATGAGGAGATCTAGCTACTGGCAAGGAGATCAGCTACTGCCAAATACCTCCAGAGGGTAAGACAGGTGCTGAGAAGCCAGCTCAATGGTAGGAATAAGATCAGTACGTCAATACGTACCAGCCATCAGGTACCCAGCTGGACTTGTAAGCTGGCCACAGGAGGAGATAGATGCCACTGATGTCAAGACATATGCCACTGATGTCAAGACATGAAAACTTCTCACAATGCACGGAGGGTTCCATCCAAAGTCCAGCACCCTGAGACACTACGAGCAGCGAAAAAAGGGAGGGTGAGGATTAGTGAGTGTCAGAGCCATTATCCAGAATGAATCAAAGAGCATCCATGAATATATCAGGAAGATGGCTCCTCGGGATCAACTGCTAAGAGAGTGCCCCAGGCAGCAGAAGACAGAGGGTGATGAGGAGGAAGAGAAAATATTGTGGAAGACCAAGCCCCTCCATGGGATGTATCACCAGCAGCTAGAGGAAGTGGCTGACATCAAGAAATCCTACCAGTAGCTAGAAAAGGTGGGCCTGAAGGACAGCACAGAAGCTCTGATCATAGCAGCACAAGAACAGGCCCTAAGCACCAAATCTATAGAGGCAGGGGTCTATCACAGCCAACAGGACCCAAGGTGCAGACTGTGCAAAGACATCCCTGAAACGGTAAAACATATAGTAGCAGGGTGTCAGATGCAAGCTGGGACAGCATACATGGAGGCATAATCAAGTGGCTGGGATAGTGTATGGAAACATCTGTGCTGAGTATAGGTTAGATGTCCCTAAGTCCCAATGGGACACACCACAGAATGTGGTTGAGAACAGTAGAGCTAAGATCCTGTGGGACATCACGTTCCAGACTGACAAGCAGCTGCAAGCTAACCAACCAGACATTGTGGTGGTTGACAAGGAGCAGAAGATGGCAGTTGTGATAGATGTGGCAATCCCAGCTGACAGTAATATCAAAAGAAGGAGCATGAGAAGATCGAGAAGCACCAGGGTCTAAAGGAACAACTGGAACAGATGTGGTAGGTGAAGTCCAAAGTTGTCAAGTGGTAATAGGAGCATTAGGGGCTGTGAACCCCAAACTGGGAGAGTTGATCCAGCAGGTTCCAGGTGCAACATCTGAGATCTCTGTCCAGTCTTAGGAACAGCTAAGATACTGGACAGAACCCTCAAACTCCCAGGCCCAAGACATCCCCCACGTAGGCGTGAGAAGGAGACAACCCATCATATCTTCTTCTATCATATCTTCTATGTTATGTTTCTTTTCCATTTGGATCATTCACCAACCAACCAGTCAGATTTCTCCTACCAGACAACTAACACAAAATGGTTAACACATGCTTCCTCCAAGACACATCAAGGCAGTCAACACATCTTTTTGAACTGCTATTCATGCTGCATCACAGGGCAGCGTAACAAGGTCGGAGGAAAGATCTGTCTGGCCTCTTCTATTTACATTTACCCCTGTTGTCTAGCACATAGACACCTATGATTGGCTGTCGCTGTGATTGAGAGGGGAAAGTGAGTATGCCCCTCCCACCCAGTGAGCACTGCCAATTTAGCTCTGTATGCTGTGTTCACTCTGTGAACTTCAAACAGTTGAGTAACATTTTTGCAAACTAGATTACTACGATCTATATACTTATATTCTCATTAATTAAATGTTCATGCCTAAGATAAAATACCAGTAGCTTACCTGTTTTTTAATTGTGGAGATCCAGCAGGTTGGTCAGGATTACAGTGATCCATCTTTCACCATTCATAAAGAAAGGTTATTGGTAATGGACAGACAGCTGCATATGACCAGGCCTGGTCTCTTCTGCTGCAGTGTGCCACAGTACACATGTCAACATACATAACAAACACACATAAACAAAGAAACAAACAATGTAATTAATTAATTAATCAATTATTAATTAATTTAAAAAGTACATAAATAAGCAGGTGAGCTAGCTTCAATAGCTAAACATTTATTTTTAGGAAAAAGAAATGTAATAAGTTTTGATAATACTACATTTATAATATTTACAGCACTAATTATTTAATGTGCACAGTGGAACAGGACAATGAAGTTGGCAATGGCAATGACAATGAAGTTCTTGTAGGCTACATCTGTGTTAAATCACAGGAACAAAAAAACCTACTTCCAGATGGATAATGACTTTAGTGCTATTGTCTGAGTTAATAAACCAATACATTGGAAAAAACAAAACACTTTCAGTTCTTGTAATTAATTATTAAAATACATAAATATCATATACCTGTATTTATTCACAGTTTGAAAAACTATATGCTTATGACATCTTTTGCTGATACTAGCATCTCACACAAAAATTCCTAAAGTAATTCATGCAGCAGTACAATTCTACTGGATTTTTGTGATTATTTTCCTGCAGAATATTCTGAAGCACAACTGAAGAAGAAGAAGAAGAAGAAGGAGGAAGAATTGTGAAGAAAGTCCTCACAGGAACAGTATTTTTCTTCAGGATCTATGCCTGTTCCCTTGCTTTCTTATTCTTGAGGTTGATTATTAGCTTCTGCCGCATTACTCTCCCTCTGTACCCAGGCTCGCTGATCGTGTTTTGAATAGTTTGTGCTCTAGCCGTATCTGTTATCTGTTATATCTTCCTACTGATGTCTGAAGCAATAATTGCTACTTTTTCTCACCGGTTTTCTTGATTTTACTCACAATTTTCCTCTCCAGTTTGCTGGTGTTTATTCTGGGTCTGCCTGTATGTTGTCTGTTTTCCTTCATCTTTGATTTTTGTGTGTGTGTGTGTGTTTATTTATTTATTTGTTTGTTTGTTTGTTTGCACATATAGGTAGATATATTATTTAAATTTCATTGTTTCCAGTATCGTGACAGCTGAGACCTAATCTAACAACTAATCTGACACCAAATTTTGAGACTAGATATAACAGAGCTGCATGCTATACTTATAAGAATTTGTAGAATTATAAGAAAGAATTAAAAGAAATATTACAGTAGTATTTTGTAATTACTTTTCTAAAAATGGCATATGAAAATATTATCTATAGAGCTAACTGTTTTGCTTATTTCATACAGGACTGTCTCTGGACTGCCAGAGAGTTCAATAAACCAAACAATGAATTGTAAGAATAGATATAATATAGTGTTTAAAATAGGAAATATGAGAAATATCACAACAAAACTTCATGATTATACCTTTCTAAACATGGCATATGAAAATATTATCTAGAGGTAATTGCTATTATTGCTATTTTCTCTGGATTAAGGGTCTGTTGAATCTGACAACAAATTATAAAAATAAATATTTTAACAGTATATAAACAGCACATTTCTCATAATTACAGGTTTTGATGCTGTTATATCTACTTTTTATAATTTGTTGTCAGATTTAACAAACTCTTTAGAAATCAAGAGACAGCTTTATCAGCTCTCTTTATGTATTATCTTATGCCAATTTTAGACCTGTATAATAACAAAATGCTAATGGAGATTATGATTTAACAGAGATTGTGATTTGCTATTCAAATCTTTCTAATAATTCATTTTTGTGACACTGTTATATTTGTTTTGATGATGTGTTGCCAGATTTAACAAATATTTTTTAAAATCCTATTAAAAAAAATCTAGACACTTTAACGGAGATTGTGATTTGCTATTCAAATTTTTATAATATTTCATTTTTCATTTTAGATGTTATATTTGTTTTGATGATGTGTTGCCAGATTTAACAAATAATTTTTAAAAATCCTATAAAAAAATCTAGACACTTTAATGCAGATTAAAATGAGGAATTATGCCTGCAGCATTAGTCTTAACTGTAATACTCAGAGGCCAGAATCTATTCCTGTTTGAATTTATGTTTGAAACTTTTCTCAAGATTTGATAATAAATATCTAATTTTTGGTCAAATAGGTATAAAATTTAAGAACATGTACCTGACTTGCTTTTACTAATCAGTAAATATCACCATCTACAGATGACATTTTGCCATTTGAGTAGAGTCTTAAGGTGTACCGGGAAAGTCCAATAAGAACCTCAAGAAGCCAGCTGGGACTGGGCCTGCAGTTTTGAATTTTTCATTAATATTTTTACTAAATTCCAACAAACTTGAATTTTGGGAAACTTGTAGAAGAGTTCTGTGTAATTTCATGAAATCTCACACTTCTTTTAGCCAAACACATGGTAAATAAAGCTTTTCACTTTGTGCTCTTTGATCCATTATTGACTGAAACTCGTTCTCTTTATTAACTATTTTCCCTGAACAATTGACGTGAACTGTCCCATCATCATTAATCAGTTTAATTACTGCCAGATTATTAAATAACCATTAATATATTAAAAAACATGACTTTAGTGCTTGATTGTTTCAAAACAGCATTAATTATGCTTGTATTCAAACTTCCAAATTTTTTAGGTTTTGATTTTTGTGTGTTGAAATGTCACCACCAAGCAAAATCAAATGAAATACATATTGCAAAATATACAGGTGTAGTGTGTTTGTCTTCATTAATAAAGGCTTATAGATTATGTATTATTGCTGAAATGAGAAATTGAAAAAAGGAACATGAAAATCCATGAAACATCTGCAGAAGTTTGATTATAGGAGCAGATGTTAAACCCGTACTGTGACGTCACAACGACACACTTTGGCTTGTGTTGAAATGTCACACACCAACAAAATACCTCACATTAAAATAAAATAAAATAAAATAAAATAAAGCCAG
Organism: Pangasianodon gigas; assembly: GCA_022758105.1. Taxonomy (NCBI): domain Eukaryota; kingdom Metazoa; phylum Chordata; class Actinopteri; order Siluriformes; family Pangasiidae; genus Pangasianodon; species Pangasianodon gigas. The sequence continues at coordinate 2,045,301 of CM040476.1, read as the reverse complement.
ATTGTCTTTAGTTTGACCACAGTGATAAAGGTTGTTTCCTCGGATTTACGTCATATGTTTAGCTCATAAAAAATGAATAGAGAAACTTGATTAACCAGCTTTTATTTTCGCTTGGAACAATACACTTAGTTCACACAGCGCAGTTCTCCTACTGTAACGTATACACACCACTTTATAAACTATATAATTATTTTCAAAACCAGAAATTAAAACAGAGAAATGTTTTACCTTTACTCAACAGTCCTTGTTGTGTTGGCGTTAATCTCGCTGTTTCTTGATCTTTGAGTTTGTTCAGACGCGCTTTTAAAAGGTGATGAGGCTTCAGAAAGTCTTTCACTTTTGTAAAAGTAGAACAGGTTGAAGCACGTTCACTGTCACACGGAATTACAGACTTAAACAGGTTCAGCAGGTTCAGAGTGGACTTGAATTCTGGTAAATATTCTGATCTCTAAATGAAGCTCCCAGAATCAGTTCTGTTGATTACATATAAAAACACATTCTAGATATTAATCTGCATTTAAATCTTACAAAACACTGCACACAACTGAGAGTCTACAATAATCATAATAAAAGTTTAATACATGGATAATACCTGGTAAAACAAAAAAATGCCTAATAAACAATAATGTTCTTCACTTACACAAACACAATTATTCAACATTTCCCAGTATAGATGATCTCATAAGTGTTCAGCAAGTCAATCTCCATCACAGGCCACAGTCAACACTGCTTATTATTTATCATGTACATTTGATTAAAAATGAAATAATAACATTAATAGGGTTTGTCCGGATGAGATCAGCACTCCTTCACAGATTAGGAAATGTATGCATTTTATATTCATTTAATGTCCTGTGATGTGACAACAGCATAAATAATAAGAATTAAGAGCGAAAATTCAATAAATCAGTCTTACTGATGGACTATGGGGTATTTTTTTATTAAGTCAAAATAACGAGTTAGTAAGTTGAAATAATAACAGTAATTGGAAAAAAAATTGCAGTTCAGGGCTTCCGTAGTTTGAAAGAGCAATGAGATGACATCAAGTCACAAAGAGACCCAAACACACCCTCACATCTACTTATAGCTGGTTGGTGTAAACTGGTCACTGTTTTGTAACAGTTAGATAGATAGATAGATAGATAGATAGATAGATAGATAGATAGATAGATATACTTTATTGATCCCATGATATATATAATACAATAAGTTAAATTAAATGTAGTAGTGCAGATATGGAACACAGTAGTAGATTTAACCAGATTTACATCAGTATTTACATAAGTACACTTGTGAAAACTGGTAGTGAATAATGAATATGAAGAACCTTGAGAATGTAGAATATAATGACAGCTTTCTAAATGATAGCTTTCTTGTAGTAGTGTAATGTGAAAGTGTTATCATCTGTCACACACAGGTGAGCTGTTGTACAATGTTATTGCGAATAGTAAGAATGAACTCCTGTAACGTTCTCTGTGACAACGAATTTGAATGAGTCTTTTGGAGAATGAGCTCCGCTGACTCTGTAGTGTGTTGTAGAGTGGGTGAGACGGATTGTCCATGATGGAGAGCAGTTTGTTCAGTGACCTCCTGTTCCTCACTGACTCAAATGTCTCCAGTTTGTGTCCAATGATAGATCCAGCCTTGCGAATAAGCTTGTTAATCCTGCTGGTATCCCTGGCACTGATGCTGTCCCCCCAGCAGACCACAGCACAGTAAATGGCACTCACCACCACAGACTGGTAGAAGATCTCCAGCATCTTGTTGCATACATTGAAAGATCTGAGCTTCCTCAGAAAGTAGTCTGCTCATTCCCTTCTTGTACACAGCATCAGTGTTGGTCCTCCAGTCCAGTCTATCATTTAAGTGTACACCCAAATACTTGTAGTTATTAACAATTCCAACATCCTCACCCATGATGGTTATGGGCTTAATCAAAGTTTTAGTCCTCCTAAAGTCCACCACCATCTCCTTGGTCTTTGTCACCAAGTGATCAGCTGTCTGTTCAGCTGACGGTGGGATGTAAACACCGATTATCATGACGCAGGAGAATTCACGTGGTAAATAATATGGGCGCATACTCATGGCTAAAAGGTCAATGTCCGGGGAGCAGAGACGTTCCTTCACGGTAACATGCCCGGAATTGCACCACCTTTCATTTATGAAAACAGCAATCCCTCCACCTTTCCTCTTACCGCTGAGCGTCGCATCTCTGTCCGCCCGAATGAGCTTAAAGCCGGGTACGGAGGCACTGTGATCAGGGAAGTCCGTATGCAGCCAAGTTTCCATAAAGCACATTAAACTGCTATCCCAGTACTCCCTCTGGGTCCGAATCACTGCACACAGTTCGTCCATCTTATTTCCCAAGGACCTCACGTTCCCCATGATAACAGACGGAACTGCGGGTTTAAATCTTCTCTTTAAACCCCGGCGTCTCTTCCTGAGCTCTGCTGGGATCTTATGCCTGTCTCCGGGAAGAAGCGTTGTTTTGGAGAGCGCTAACAGCTGGTCGCGTGTGTACCTAAACACAATGCCGCTCTGCTGAGCCCAGCTCCCAACCACAAAAAGTGATGAGAACAGCAAAAAGACCATCAAAACGGGAAAAAGGTGTATGTGAAACATGATGAGTGTTATCTAAAACAGAAAAAAGAGAAAAAACTAGGGAAAAAAAAAAGACACAGACAAGTTAAAAAAAAAAAAGCCAAACCTTCACATTTGGCTCGGAGCTGCTGTAACAGGCTGCTGCTCTCACAGCGCCAGGAGCTCTATTCTATTAGTTACCTGTAAAAGTGGAAAAACAATCAAAACCACATAATTTTAAAGGAAAATAATTTAACATCACCTGTTACTAATCTTTATAAATACATTTTATTTGACAAGCTTTCATCAACATTATCACAGGACAGAAAAGGTGTTCAGGCTCTTCAAAGCTGCTTACAGCTGGTCAACCAAGTGCACACTGTAATTTGGTTGTTATCAAAACACAAGATATTTTGTTCTTCCTTTAGCATTTATAGTCACCATTCTGCAATATAACTAAATACAATGCCATTAATGTGGTGAAAGGAAAGCTTCACATGTTGCTTGGGATCAGCTTCACTGAGATGAATTTAACTCACACCTCTGAAAGGACTTGTCTTTGTACTGAGGGAGGTCGGGGACCTTGAATCTGGATGGACCACATACATGTCCTGAACTGTAGAAGCAGATGCAAGGCACCTGTTATGGTGGTAACTCTAGGACACACTGCTGGACATAAGTAGTGAGGGAAGCTGTCAAGTTGAAGATAGAAGCTATGTAATGGAAGCTAAATAATGCCAAAGGAAAGCTCTTGTGATTCAGTTGAGAGCTAAAGTAAACCTAGAAGGACTGCAGCAAAAGCAGTCACAGAAGTAAAAGTTCGGGTATGGGAAGAGTTTGGAGAGACCATGGAAAAAAGTCTTGTATGGTCAGAAAGTGTGCAAGTGTGGGAGAGTATTGACCTCTGCTGGGGATATTATTGAGCGGCGCACAAACAAGGGTATCAAACAAAGAAGGGCGATGGTGGGAGAAATAATGGTGGTCAGTGATTGGTTGCTGGAAACAATAATGATCAGTGATTGGTCCAATCGCAACAGAGTCAGGCATTACACACTGCCCATCTCACCTGCCTCTCGCCTGCCCACCTTAGTGATGGACATTCATAAATGCACATTCACAATTCATTACCTAAAGTGCAACTAAAAATGGTGCATTGGCAAACTTAATGTGGTAAGTACAGTGTTATTAATTTATATGTAAAATGATGAATGTATAATTTTCACAGGTATATTGATTTTACTGATGTCAGGAAAAGATTTTAGAGCTTTGAGTCATGACTGACTGAGCTACAATTGGCTAAGTAGCTCATTATCCATCATTTTAATCAAAGTGATGTAAATGTAAGTAGCTAATGTGACTGAAAATGTAAACAGCAGTCAACATTTACACTCAACACACACTATTTTTTGAGATGCTCTGCAGGATATAAGAGTTTATAGCAGAACAAGACATGGCCTTGTTACAGAACTGTCAAGAACTTCAGGTATGTGTTGGAAAGTGCATGCGTGTTAATTAGGCTTGATTGTCATGTCCAAAACTGTCAATCACCTCATCCACCAAGCCCTTTTATTAATGATCAAATAACTCCTCTAAAACACATTTATCATAAACAAAAACAATTGGGGGAGATATCAGGGTCAACTGAACTTGTAAAAATGACAGAATTATTCTTGAAAATAATTTGTGGAGATGTAACTTATAATGGAAGTTTGACATTTTCATGGGAATGGGAGGGGTTAAAAACTGTACTGTAGCCAGTCACTAGAGGACCTCAGACACATTTTGGCTTCACTTTTGACTCTCTGTAATGATGACATTTTCACTGTACTGTACTCATACATGTCACTATATATTTACACATATTAGCTACATTTTGAGTTATAGAAGATATAGATGTTTTGTTAAATAATAGACTTTATTTGAGTACCACACCTCTTTCCCACTCTCACACTCTCTATCACACTTTGCTCAACAATGTTTAAGTGTATTCAAAGTGACTGGGCTGGACAAGACTAAACAATGGCTGAAATGTTGTATTAATCTGAGTAGCACCACAAAAGTTCTGGAACCAAGACCTTAACCTTTACCAAAGTGATGGAAAGGCCAAAGTGTGGACAAAGAAAGGATCTGCTCATTACCTAAAACATATGAGCTCATCGGTCAAGCAATGGGGAGGTATTGTCATGGCTTTGGCTTGCATGGCTGCTTCTGGAATGGGCTACTAATCTTTACTGATGATGGAACTCATGACGGTAGCAGCAGAATGAATTCAGAAGTCTACAGAAACATTCTGTCTGCCAATTTACAGAGAAATGCCTCTAATCTAATTAGGAGGCACTTCATCAAGCAGCAAGACAATGACCTAAAACACACTGCCAACACAACAATGGACTTCATCAGGGGAAAAAGTGGAAGGTTTTAGACTGACGAAGTCAATCACCAGATCTTAATCCACCTGAGCTGCATTTCACCTCCTGAAGAGGAGACTAAAGAGAGAAACCCCCCAAAAGAAACAATATCTGAAATAAGCTTCAGTACAAGCCTGGAAAAGTATTAAAAAAAGAATGCAACAGTTGTCAGTGGGTCACTTGCTTAATTCAGTTGATGCAAGCAAGGGATATGCAACCAAATAGTACATGTTATTTATTTTAAGATTATCTGTTCCAATACTTTTGCTCACCAAAAGTTGGGTGGGGCCATGTTCTAAGTTGTTTAACACATCTAGTTTTAAATATCAGGAAGTGAAAGCTGAAATTCTCATCTATCATCTCATATTAATTTTTTGATCTCGAACCCAAACGTCTTCAGTGTATAGCAAAAAATAAATAAATAAATAAAATGAATTGGCCTTGCTGTTCCAGTACTTTCGGAGGAGACTGTATAACAAATGTCAGTCACAGCGATGAGATATCTTCAGAAAGTTACAAAAACAAACAAGCAGTGTTTACAGGAAAGATAACAGAGTATCATTCGCATGTTGAGTAAATAGTCACTGCTTCAGCCATGGTGATCTCTTTCAGAGTCTTCCAACCAGATGATGTGATAGAGGGGTAGAATGATAGAGGGGAAGACATGGGCTGAAGTGAAGACCAGAGCAACTAGAACCTTAACCAGAACCTGAGTTCTGCCATGATATCCAGATTCTGTAGGGTATAACTGTGGAATTGTGTAATAATAAAAATAATTAATTGATCCCCAGTAAGTGCTTATTGCTGATAGTAGCGCTGCAACACCACTCTGTAAAGTCCTATGATGCATGAAGAAGCACAGCTACACGCAGCAGCAGCTCATGACCGTAGATTTTGGTGGAGCAGGCCGACATTAACAACAACAACAACAAAGTAGCCTCAGAGAAAATCAAGTGGAGAGGCTATCACACTTGACTTATGCTCTAGACGACTATCTATTGAATCTTTACAGCAACTCCATAAAAGGTAATTGAGAGTCGACAATTTACAGTCATCCAGCGTACAGTCTCGCAGCTTGTTACAAGTGAGTTTAGACTTTACCTTCAGTTGTGTCATATTATTAACCAGGGTTTACAGGTTACAGCAAAATGTCCATTCCAACTACATCTCAAAAACCACAAAGACCTTAAACTAGTCCAGAAAATTTGGGCATAGGAAAATGGAGAAGTTTCTTCTTTTTCTCTGTTTTCGAGTCTGAAACAAGTATTTCACACATATTTCTGATGTACAGACATTATTCACTCCATAATCCCCCTTTCACTCTCTTAATCTCTGTAATATATCTTACAAATGAAATGATTCTGTACATCACTGACACACAGTCTGCACTTACACTTTGTGGAAATGTATTACATTTAATTCAGATTATTTCCCAGTGTGAGAAAAATAATGTCCAGCAAATGCCGCTGTGAGTGGAGCACATTTCATTAAAAACATCTTCTCTGGAGTCTGCATCAGATGAAAATTCTTCACACCCTGAAATTAAATGAAAACAAAAGTTTTATATTTAAGCTGACAGGTTAAACATGAACATTAAACACCAAAGAAAAATTTAAGTGCAAAGTTTAAAAAATACCCAGTAACTGTTTAAAATCAATAGCCCTTTATAGAAACAGAAGCAGGTTACTTAAACTTTTTCTTCACTAAACAAAAAGTATCAAACAATGTTAATGAGTCTAAATATTTGTATATTTTATTTTTGTACATTTATCTGAAATACTTGTAAATCACCTCAAATCCTGTAGTTTAAGACTGAAGAGCTGCTTCTTTTCTGAGTCACTGAGCTTATTCCAAGACAGATCCAGTTCTCTCAGGTGTGAGGGGTTTGATCTCAGAGCTGAAGTCAGAGCAGCACAGCCTTCATCTGAGACATCACAGTTAAACAACCTGCAGAGAGACAATGACACACTCTTCACTCTCTCAGTTTATATAATTTGCATGGATTACTGCACTTTTATATCTAGAATATACTGTGGAGTTTAAATTATTACGTTTACAGCATTTAGCAGAGACCCTTATCCAGAGCGACTTATAGAAGTGTGTGTGTGGGCGTCACTACATGCAAATGAGCTGTGCCGGAAACGCAGATGATCAATGTAAGCACACGAGTACAAAGAAAATCAGCCTTTCTGTCAGAAACATTTACACACAACATTATAAAGACTGATAAATGAGGCCTAATGTGTGTGTGTGTGTGTGTGTGTAATTCAATTTAATCAAATTTGAAAAAACAGTCAGTGTTGAGTTTCCTAAAAGCATTGCAAAGTTAAGATCATTTTAACTGGGAGAGAGAGTGTTCAAAGTGATGCTCGCTCTACCGTTAAATGATGATGTTTGTGCTGCAATGCTTTTGGGAAAAAAGATCAGAAAAAACACATCAATGATGCACTGAAATGTAATGATTTTCCTCCTCAGGATATTTGATGCTGAACCTAAAACCTCTGCTTCAGTCTCACTATTAGAGAATGTGTGTTACTGAGGAGCAGGTCATGTGACTCTCAGAGAGATGATCTTACCTCAGTGTCTCCAGTTTACAGTGAGGATTCTCCAGTACAGCAGAGAGACGCTTCACTCCTGAGCCTGTGAGTTTATTCCAAGATAGATCCAGTTCTCTCAGGTGTGAGGGGTTTGATCTCAGAGCTGAAGTCAGAGCAGCACAGCCTTCATCTGAGAAACCACAATAACGCAACCTGCAGAGAGACAATGACACACTCTTCACTCTCTCAGTTCAGGACACACACATCAGTTCAGCAAGACTCTTTTTTAATCAAAGTGTCACTACAGTCTTTAATCACTATGAAATACAGCATCCTAGTTATGAATTATACGAGCGCAATAACTAAATAACAAATTCTATTTATTGTGTTTGAGAGCACGTGTGTGTGTGTGTGTGTGTGTGTGCGCAAGTGATAAACCACATGATTTATAAGAACAATTAGGGCAAACACAAACTACCAAAGTCTCTTTCACACACTATTAAAGGTTAGAGGTTTGATGGTGTGTGAGAGAGAATATGACTGTGTGTGAAAGAGGTTTGATGGAGTGTGAGAGAGAGTGTGATGGTGCGTGAGAGTGATAATGTTTGAATTTTTGTCTGTAACGGCCTCTTATAGAACAACTCAAACCATGATGAATGCGTGAAAGTGACAAAACTTTAACTCTTAGAACTGTAACCTATCTCTAGGCTTTTTACTGCCAGACTTCTGAACTTAAATCTTACTAATGAGGGATTATAAGGGATTCGTTGATTAAGTTTAAAACCTACATCTGAAAAACGTGAAAACAATGGGCCTTATTCATCAAGCTGGATATGAATAGATTTATTCGTAAATTGTTTGTACACGCATTTACAGAAGAAATTTGGTATTCATGAAAATCCAGTAATTTTGGGA
>CM040476.1:2007097-2029054 GCA_022758105.1 Pangasianodon gigas | reverse complement strand
AGCCTTCTTCCACCTTAGAAACATTGCCAAGCTTAGGAACATTTTATCTGTATCTGATGCAGAAAAGCTAGTTCATGCATTCATGACCTCCAGACTGGACTGTTGTAATGCATTGCTAGGTGGTTGTCCTGCATCTTCAATAAACAAGCTACAGTTAGTCCAGAATGCAGCCGCCAGAGTTCTTACTAGGTCAAGAAAAGATGATCACGTAACCCCAATATTATCATCCCTACACTGGCTACCTGTTAAGTTTAGAATTGATTATAAACTAGCACTACTTACGTACAAGGCTCTAAATGGTTTAGCTCCCACGTATCTAGCCAGTCTTCTAACACGTCACAATCCACCGCGCTCCTTAAGATCTCAAAACTCCGGACTTCTGGTAGTTCCCAGAATATCAAAGTCTACAAAAGGGGGTAGAGCGTTTTCGTATTTAGCTCCCAAACTTTGGAATAGTCTTCCTGACAGTGTTCGGGGCTCAGACACAGTCTCCCAGTTCAAACGTAGATTAAAGACATATATCTTTAGCCAGGCTTTAGCCACACTTAATACATACCATAACCTTGTACTTCAGTACATCTGATTAATTGCACATTATGATTTAGTGCTTGCTAATATTATGAACAGCAGCTACGCTAATTCCTTTCCACTTGTTTCCCTTCTTCTACCCATCCCGAGGCACATAGAGATTGTGCCAGCTCCAGTAGACGAGGCCAACCCTATGAGGATCCTGAGGCATCCAGAGATGGACCTGCGCCAGCTGGTTTCTGCCTCATGAGGATTTGGGTATTCAAAGCATCGCTGCCAACCCTATGTGGACTTTGAGGAAGACAACAATCTCCAAATTAATATACACATAAAATTCTACATGACTATAAATAAATACAGAAAGGACATTGTTCATATCACACTCTCCAGTGTCACCCAAATGAGGATGGGTTCCCTTTTGAGTCTGGTTCCTCTCAAGGTTTCTTCCTCATATCATCTAAGGGAGTTTTTCCTTGCCACAGTCGCCTCAGGCTTGCTCACTAGGGATAATTTTATCTAACATTTAGGACTGTTTGCATGTTTTTGTTTCTGCTTGCATGCTTTTTGTTTCTTATGTTCTGTAAAGCTGCTTTGAGACAATGTTCATTGTTAAAAGCGCTATACAAATAAAATTGAATTGAATTGAATAAGAAGACTAATTAATGTAAACCTCAGCTGATCGGCTTCAAATCATATAACTTGTGATGAGCCACTGCACTTTTATATACAGATTACGCTGTCAAGTTTAAATAGCTTGTGTATTTTTAGTTACACACACAAATTTAAAGAAAATTTTGCAAAACCCAGTCATTTCTTATTAATAGCATTATCTAAAAAATATAAAAAAAGAAAGCAAGTCAGCATAATCCATAAATTAAGACAAAGAAGACCTGTTATTCATTTAAGAATGCCGCAGTGTAAAAGGAGGATGGGATCAGGTGTATAAGTCGGTTCTGTTTACTGCGGGATCTCAGTTTGATGCTGTGTAACACTTTATTAGATCCAGCACCGGTACGTACAGTATCAGATCTGTGTGTATCTGGTGCTCCCTAGTGTGCTGTGGAACATTCACTTCCTGCACACACATACCATTTTGCTTTTCTAACATGGCATCAGGGAAAGGGGCGAGGGATTCTGGCTGAGAGTCGGCAAGACGCTTCACTATGAATTAAAAGAAAAGTTTCCCTGTGTGATGTTCTTTAAAATAATATAATTTTTATTGGCATAGTTGTGACTCAAAATAACTCCCACTTCTTCTGAGAAACTCTGTTTTGGCATTCAGCGATGTGGGCTTTGCCTTTTATGGAGTTTTGTGGGCATCACCAAAAGTAAGTCAGCTGTACTGGCAATGTACGGTGATTGGCGTTCATCAATATACGCATGCAAGTACGAAGATACATAAATACTGTGATCAGATCAGGAAAAACATCTATGCAGACTGAAATTAAATGATTTTCCTCTTCAGGATATTTGATTCTGAACCTAACACCTCTGTTTCTGTTTCACTATTAGAAAATATGTCTTAGTGAGGAGCAGGTCATGTGACTCTCAGAGAGATGATCTTACCTCAGTTTCTCCAGTTTACAGTGAGGATTCTCCAGTACAGCAGAGAGACACTTCACTCCTGAGTCTCTGAGTTTATTCTCAGACAGATTCAGTTCTCTCAGGTGTGAGGGGTTTGATCTCAGAGCTGAAGTCAGAGCAGCACAGCCTTCATCTGAGACACCACAATCACACAACCTGCAGAGAGACAATGACACACTCTTCACTCTCTCAGTTCAGGACACACAGATCAGTTCAGCAGCAACTTTTTCATCAAAGAGTCACTGCAGTTTTTAATCACTATGAAATACAGAAACTTAGTCATGAATGAGAGCAATAACTAAATAACAAATTCTTTTTGTTGTGTTTGAGAGGGTGTGTGTGTGCTTTCAGACACACACAGCTGCACTGTGTTACACTGAAAGCCTGAGATGTTTCGAGTGTGGGTACATCAGGTATAAAAGGTTGAGTTGTTCACACAGAGAGCTGTTTAGCCGGGAAGCTCATGGGGCGACACTGCTGAGATACAGCACCAGCAGAGTGGAGACAGTCAGCAGGAGAGCAGAAGAGGAGAGCACTGAGCACAGCAGTAATGCTAACAATGCTAACACTGCAAACAACCCTGACTCTAATGTTAATTCTTGTACAGATGCTAATTCTAACACTGATGCTGGTGATAGCATAGGTGCTAAACCTGAAGTGACTGCAGGTGTTAGCGTTAGCACTAGCGGTGATACCGGCCTTAATGCTGACACTGAGACTGTCACTAATCCCCCAAAGCTGCAGCAGGAGAACACACAAGACTCGCGCAAAAGAAAAATGGAGTCAAGAAACTTGGCAAAGGTGGAGAAAACTTAGTTAAAGAAGAAAATACATGAAAAGAGCAATATGAAAACCGTTAAGAAAATGCCAATAATCCCAAAAACTGCACTGAATCAGTAAACAGTGTAACGTCACACAGTGAAAGGCCAGAGTGCAGTACAGGTGCTACAGGAGAACAGCTCACACACATGGAGGAGGGTGAGATCTCCTCAGATGAGGCGAGTTACTCTGACTGCTCAGGTGTGTCAGAAACACAGCCAGATGACATGTACTCCATCACACACATCAACCGCTTTCTAGAACAGACTAAAGGAAAAAGGAATGTTTCACTGTCAAGTTACTTCCCTGATAAGTCCAAGTTCATGTAACATTTATGGAAGGAGTCTCCAGTGTCAGAGGTAAAGCTGTAACTAAGGTTTCTGACATCTTCAGCAGGACAGAGGAGTTTACGCTTCTTTGCGGTTTCTCGGTAACATGAGAAGCTGCGTTCTTTGTCATGAGAGAATAAAGAGAGGCTGGTGAGGGAAAGACTGTTTACAGCTGCTATAACGTAAGCGAGAACAGGAACTGACATGTTTCACTGACATTAAATGTAACTATAAACGGATAATTGCACTTTCCACTTACATGGACTTTTAAGTGAGAACAGACCGCATAGGGCTCACAAAAAGTCATGGATGTTTTGTGTCATGTACAATCCAGAATTATGTAGCAAATGCTAAATGTGCGTTACTGAGGAGTAGGTCATGTGACTCTCAGAGAGATGATCTTACCTCAGTGTCTCCAGTTTACAGTGAGGATTCTCCAGTACAGCAGAGAGACGCTTCACTCCTGAGTCTCTGAGTTTATTCTCAGACAGATCCAGTTCTCTCAGGTGTGAGGGGTTTGATCTCAGAGCTGAAGTCAGAGCAGCACAGCCTTCATCTGAGAAACCACAATTACACAACCTGCAGAGACACAATGACACACAGGAACTTTTTCATCAAGGAGTCACTGCAGTCTTTAATCACTATGAAATACAGAAACCTAGTTATGAATTATATGAGAGCACTAACTAATAACAAGTGCTATTTATTGTGTTTGAGAGGGTGTGTGTGTGTGTGTGTTTGCCAGCTCCATGAGAATGATTCCGCTTGCCTGTAAAAACTAGGCAGTGAAACATGTCCTGTCTTTACATATGCAGGTCTTTATGTTTCTTAATAACCGAGATGAAACCCTCAATATAAGTTTTAAATGTAATCATGGTGACAGCAGCTACACTGTGTTATACTGAAAGCCTGAGATGTTTTGACTGTAGGGATATCGGATATAAAAAGTTGAATTATTCACACAGAGAGCTGTTTAGCCGGGGAGCTAAACAAGGCCGAGATACAGCACCAGCAGAGTGGAGACAGTCAGCAGGAGAGCAGAAGAGGTCAGCGCTGAGCACAGCAGTAATGCTAACAATGCTAACACTGCAAACAATCCTAACACTAATGTTAATCCTTGTACAGATGCTAATTCTAACACTGATGCTGGCGATAGCATAGGTGCTAAACCTGAGATGACTGCGGGTGTTAGCGGTAGTGCTAACGGTGATGCTGGCCTTAATAGTGACACTGAGTGTCAATAATCGTGCAAATCTGCAGCAGGAGAACACACAAGACTCGAGCAAAAGAAAAATGGAGTCAAGAAACTTGGCAAAGGTGGAGAAAACTTAGTTAAAGAAGAAAATACATGAAAAGAGCAATATGAAAACCGTTAAGAAAATGCCAATAATCTCAAAAACTGCACTGAATCAGTAAACAGTGTAATGTCACACAGTGAAAGGCCAGAGTGCAGTACAGGTGCTACAGGAGAACAGCTCACACACATGGAGGAGGGTGAGATCTCCTCAGATGAGGCGAGTTACTCTGACTGCTCAGGTGTGTCAGAAACACAGCCAGATGACATGTACTCCATCACACACATCAACAGCTTTCTAGAACAGACTAAAGGAAAAAGGAGTGTTTCACTGTCGAGTTACTTCCCTGATAAGTCCAAGTTCGTGAAGTCAGCACAACACGTCACCAAGAAAGAGAACCTGAAGGAGCTGTCACCTAGGAGAAGATTTCAGGAAATGGACATCAGCGGTATGAAAGACTCTTCTAAGTTAGTGGTAGACAGGATCTATCTAGCACTCTTTCTGGTTTTCTGGACTTTTCACTGTCTTCTCTGTTTCCACACATGAGACTGGATTGAAAACACTGTGTCATGGACATTGAGAGACTGGACATGTCAGTGTGGAGTCAGTACACTCCTGCATTTACATTTACATTTATGGCATTTGGCAGACGCCCTCATCCAGAGCGACTTACAATAGTGCTTTGAAGTCTATTAAAAATACATTCTGATATTGGCTCACTAGGTCACAAACTAGGAATACCATCAGTCCAAAACTCTGTTGGGGATTTTTTTTTTTTTTTTTGCATCCTGAGCAAACACTGGACAAATACTTGAACCTATAAACTCCATCTACTACAACTTGGATATCTGATCTTGATTTCCAGACTTTCTATTTGCATGGACTTGTAAAGGTGTTCTGAGTGTGGACTTTCTACTTACATGGACCTGAAAGTGAGAACAGACCAATATGCTAATAGCTGTAGCAAATGCTAAATGTGTGTTACTGAGGAGCAGGTCATGTGACTCTCAGAGAGATGATCTTACCTCAGTGTCTCCAGTTTACAGTGAGGATTCTCCAGTACAGCAGAGAGACGCTTCACTCCTGAGTCTCTGAGTCTATTCTTAGACAGATCCAGTTCTCTCAGGTGTGAGGGGTTTGATCTCAGAGCTGAAGTCAGAGCAGCACAGCCTTCATCTGAGACACCACAATCACACAACCTGCAGAGAGACAATGACACACTCTTCACTCTCTCAGTTCAGGACACACAGATCAGTTCAGCAGGAACTTTTTTTTAATTAAAAAAAAAATTATGATTCAATGCCAGAAGTCAGTGAAGCAGAGCCCCATCATTTATATCAGCCATTCGACAAATATTAATCTTCACAAACTCCTCATTCTCAACTTCATACATTTTAAATCCCATTGAAATACTAACAACCTGTTCTGAGGTAATTGAAATTAATGTTGTTAGGGCAGTGGGTGTCGAGCTGTTTTAAACAATCAAATATGTCTAATTCTATTTGTGAAAGTTTATAGAGACATTTTGTATTTAAAAGAGCACTCCAAAGTTAACAAAGATCTGGCATCATCTTGCTGGCACACAGGCTCACCAATGAATGCATGATGGACAAAAACATGACTGTGAAACATCACAAATCAGGCTGGTGGATTTGAGCTTAGACGCCTGTAAACAGTCACTATTTTGAAGTTTTATGCAGTAAAGTTTCAGTGCTTGGTCACTTCACTGAAATACTCTATTACTTCATGTGCCATTGGGTCTAGAGCTGTACTGAGGTATCATATATGCTAAACTGTATTTATGAAAGTTTTCACAAGTTGAGCTCTGTACAATAAAGTGGATTTTCATGGACATTGGTGGTATCTGTATTGCAAATTGCATCTCGAAGTTAAAAACACCTTTATTTCCTGTTCAAACCTGGTGACCTTATCCACTGCTGACAGACAAAAACATGACTGTGAAAAACTTCATAAATCAGCCTGATTCATTTGAAGCAGGTTTCATTCCTCTGAGTGGCTAGCTTTTGATTTTATATATCCTTGTTATTATTAATTTATGTGCAAGAAATTCCCATAAATATACTTCAAACAGGAAGGAAACATGAAGAAAATCTATTTTAGACATTTGACCTTGCTGTGACCTTGACCCTTTTGGATCAATTCCAACATCTAATCAGTTCATTTCCTGGTTACAATGATAATTCCATATAAATCCTACAAACATTCAACCACTCGTTCTTGAGATATCACAATAATTAAAATCTTGGACAGAAGGACAACCTGAGAACAATAACACTTCCACCACTTAGTGACTTACTTAGCTGGTCCCAGTGAGGATTTATTTTGAACAGAAACTGCAGGTTAAGGTTGGAGTTGGTGGTAGGTGTAGCATTATCTAGCTATGTTAATAGGCAAGTTAAAGGAAATATGACACATAAGTGTGTGTGTGTGAAAACACTCTGAACAGTTCACAAAGCTGAAGTTCTCACCCCATGATGAACAGTGATTGCAGTACAAATGAGTAAATTTTCTCTTTTTTTGAACCCTCATCTGCATCAAAGGTTATTTTCAGCTTCCTTTATTACTGACATTGTAATTATAAGATTCAGCAACCATGTAATATTTAAAAAGCTACCGGACAAACTTGTGCTAATTAGTTTTAATGCCACAACTGTAATCAAAAGCTCTTTTCAATACCAGTTCCAAGACAAGTAAGCATCAGGAACATCAAATAAATTTAGAAAACACAACTAATATTGTGAATAGATAATTACGTATCAAATGAGTCACTGAAATTAAATGATTTTCCTCCTCAGGATATTTGATGTTGAACCTAAAACCTCTGCTTCTGTTTCACTATTAGAAAATATGTCTTAGTGAGGAGCAGGTCATGTGACTCTCAGAGAGATGATCTTACCTCAGTGTCTCCAGTTTACAGTGAGGATTCTCCAGTACAGCAGAGAGACGCTTCACTCCTGAGTCTCTGAGTTCATTCCCAGACAGATCCAGTTCTCTCAGGTGTGAGGGGTTTGATCTCAGAGCTGAAGTCAGAGCAGCACAGCCTTCATCTGAAATATCACAATCACACAACCTGCAGAGAGACAATGACACACTCTTCACTCTCTCAGTTCAGGACACACAGATCAGTTCAGCAGGAACGTTTTCATCACGGAGTCACTGCAGTCTTTATTCACTATGAAATACAGAAACTTAGCCATTAATTAGATGAGAGCAATAACTAAATAACAAATTCTACTTATTGAGTTTGAGAGGGTGTATGTGTGTATGTGTGATGCATGTGTGTGTCAGTCTACGTATTTCTGTCTTCAGAGGGACCAAATCTAGTCATACTACATTTACTTTTTACAGAAACTACAGTTTAAGGTTAAGGTTTGGCTGTAGGTTGTTAAATACTAGTTTTATCTTAATGCTGTTTTAAAGCAGGATGTTTAACTGCCAGGATGTTACCTGACTTTTCTAATCTCACAGCTGTAGCTTGTTACAATTCACCCTTTTGTTGAAGACATTTCCCCCACTGGCTGAGGCCAATCAACATCCAGCACTGAATCTCCCAACGTTTACTTCACACCAAAATGCTTTGTTCTGTACCTAATATAACAACTTGCTTTCAGATGGGATGGCAGAGATGGTGCAGACGTGAGCCTAACAATCTGTTCTCTGTCTCTCTGATGGTTGGCGTAGTGTTGCAAATCAACCATATTTTCCATAAAGCGAAATGTTGCTGATCTTTACTGCAAAGTTCCTGAGTAATCTCTGCAGCACGAAATCTGTGATCTAACAAGGAGTAGCTTCATGTAGCTACATTAATCCATAAATTAATGGAAATACACCACAGAGATGTACAAGAATGTGTGTGGGTGAGAACACTCTACATAAAGTTCACAAAATTTAACTTTTCGCCCCATGATGAACAATGATTGCAGTATAAAGGATTAAATTTTCTCTGTCTTTAGAACCCTCACCGATTTCAAAGCGTATATTCAGCTTCCTTTATTACTGAGAAATTGAAAGTCATCCTGATTATTTTTAATGCCATGACTAAAACTGTTAATCATAAACCCTCTCTTCAGGTCCAGTTATAAGATAAACAAATATCAATAACATCAAATATATGAAGAAAACACAACTAATATTGTGATCAGATAATTAGGAATCAGATTAATCAGTGTGCACTGAAACTATTAGAGAATGTGTGTTACTGAGGAGCAGGTCATGTGACTCTCAGAGAGATGATCTTACCTCAGTGTCTCCAGTTTACAGTGAGGATTCTCCAGTACAGCAGAGAGACACTTCACTCCTGAGTCTCTGACTTTATTCTTAGACAGATCCAGCTCTCTCAGGTGTGAGGGGTTTGATCTCAGAGCTGAAGTCAGAACATCACAGCCTTCATCTGAGATATCACAATCACGCAACCTGCAGAGAGACAATGACACACTCTTCACTCTCTCAGTTCAGGACACACAGATCAGTTCAGAAGGAACTTTATCAAAGAGTCACTGCAGTCTTTAATCCCTATGAAATACACCATGTTAGTCAATAATTATATGAGAGCAATAACCAAATAAAAAAATTCTATTTATTGAGTTTGAGAAAGTGGGTGTGTGTGCATTTCTGTCTTCACGGGGACCACGTGTAGTCATATTTTGAGGAGTATGTGACAGTTTTTACATTGTGAGGACATTTACAGTAGCTGGTACCGGTGAGGATTTATTCTTTTACAGAAACTGCAGTTTAAGGTTAAGGTTTGGCTGTAGGTTGTTAAATTCTGGTTTTATCTTACTGCTGTTTTAAAGCAGGATGTTTAATTGCCAGGATGTTACCTGACTTGTGTAATCTCACAGCTGTAGCTTGTTACAATTCACCCTTTTGTTGAAGACATTTCCCCCACTGGCTGAAGCCAATCAACATCCAGCACTGAATCTCGCAACGTTTACTTCACACCAAAATGCTCTGTTCTGTACCCAATATAACGACTTGCATTCAGATGGGATGGCAGAGATGGTGCAGACGTGAGACTAACACTGTTCTCTGTCTCTCCGATGGTTAGCATAGTGTTGCAAATAAACCATATTTTCCATAAAGCGACATGTTTGCTCTTTACTCCAAAGCTCCTGGGTAATCTCTGCAGCATGAAATCTGTGATCTAACAAGGAGTAGCTTTATTTAGCTACGTTAATAAACAAATTAATGGAAATACGTGTGTGTGTGGGTGTGTGTGAGAACACTTTACATGAAGGTCACAAAATTGAACTTTTCACCCCATGATGAACAATGATTGTAGTACAAAGGAGTAAATTTTCTGTCTTTAGAACCCTCACATATTTCAAAGCTTATTTTCAGCTTCCTTTATTACTGAGAAATTGAAAGTCATCCTGATTATTTTTAATGCCATGACTAAAACTGATAATCATAAATCCTCTCTTCAGTTCCAGTTCTAAGATAAACAAATATCAATAACATCAAATATATGAAGAAAACACAACTAATATTGTGATCAGATAATTAAGAATCAGATTAATCAGTGTGCACTGAAACTATTAGAGAATGTGTGTTACTGAGGAGCAGGTCATGTGACTCTCAGAGAGATGATCTTACCTCAGTGTCTCCAGTTTACAGTGAGGATTCTCCAGTCCAGCAGAGAGACGCTTCAATCCTGAGTCTCCGAGTTTATTCCTAGACAGATCCAGTTCTCTCAGATTGGAGGATTCAGAGCTGAGCATTGAGGCCAAAGCTGCACAACTTTTCTCATTTAGGCCACAATTATTAAACCTAAAGGAAAGAACAAAATACATGATGCAATATCAGTGTACAGTATCAAACATGAAATGTACAAATATTCTAAAATGTGAATAAATATGCTAAAATATGGACTGTACAACCACGCTATACAAGTGGTACAACATACTGCATCATCATGAAATAAATTTTAAAAATTTTCTTATAAAAGAAAATTCATTAAAAGAGAAAACTGTATAATGTTGGTATGGTATAGATTTATGTATGGTGATGTTTATGTCAGGTTTATGGAAGGAGTCTCCAGTGTCATCGCTTTGTAATATTCAGTAAGTTTTTCACATGGGAGAGTCTTCACATTGAAGAACTTTGCACCTTCTGGTTTCTCGTTATACGCTTTGTGTTTTTTGTTTTATTAACTTCAAGTGAGCAACTTTATGGGTTTAATGGCACAACATAATAGTTGTCTCTTAATTTGTGCTGTTATACTGAATATTGGCACAGGGTCCCTGGAGAACTAGTGGTTAGGCCACAGAGCTCTCACCACTGCAGCCCGGGTTTGCTTTCCGGCCAGGGAACCAACCTCAGCCACTGGTGTTGCATGCAACAGTGCACTCTCAGTGCCAGTCCCAAGCCCAGATAAAACTGGGGAGGGTTGTGGCAGGAAGGGCAGTCAGTATAAAAACTGTGCCAAATCAAACACGTGGACCAATTATCCACTGTGGCGACCCCTAACGGGAGCAGCTGAAAGAGGAACAGCATACTGAATATCGGCACGGCTGTGATTCGGCCGTAGGCTTGCTGCTCATTGGGCTTACATTGATTTGTACATTCTCAATAAAAGTCCCTGTGAAATTGGCTTCCCTTCTTCCTTTTCAACTTTATTTGATTAGCTTTCATATTTTAAGTCAAAATATAAACACTCTTCAAATGCCACTCATTCAATCAAAGTAATTGAACTAACTGGAAGTAACTGTATAATGTTCTGTAACAACAGCTTTGACAGTAGTGCAGCTGAAATCACAAATTTATATTAATGTACTCATTCTAATGTTATCTTTTCTATAGTAACAGCTTACCTATGGATTTGTATGATCTACACTACACACAAATTGTTTTTTTTTTCTTTTTTAAAATGTGTGCAATTGTTGAAATTTTCTGTAAGGAGACCTTTATTTAACGTTTATGGAAGGAGTCTCCAGTGTAAGCATGTTGTAACAGTCAGAGGTAAAGCTGCAACTTAAAGTTTTCTGACATCATGAGGACAGAGGAGTTTATACTTTACGGTTTCTCTGTTCCATGATAAGGTGCATTTTTTTGTCTTATTAACATCAGAGGAAAAGCAGCTGGTGCAGCTATAATGTGAGTGATAAGAGGAACTTGTTTGATGAGCAAATTACTTTGGAGTCAGAGGAATAATATATTTTACAGTTATAGTAAAATAATCAATTACAGATTATTACAGATTATTACAGTAACTCTGCTTCATGTTGGTCTGTATCACAACACCTTTTTCCACTATTCTCCTATAATATCATATTTTATTTCATATACAATGTACAATATATGGCCAAAAGTATGTGGATACCTGACCTAGACACCCATATGTGGTTCTGCCACAAACTGTTGCCACAAACGTGAAAGCACACAATTGTATAGAATGTCTTTGTGTGCTGTAGCATTACAGTTTCCCTTCACTGGAACTAAGAGGCCCAAACCTGTTCCAGCATGACAATGCCTCTGTGCACAAAGCGAGCTTCATGAAACATGGTGTCTTAAGGTTGGAGTGGAAGAACTCGAGTGTCCTGCACAGAGCCCTGACCTCAACCCCACTGAACACCTTTGAGATGAACTGGAACACCGACTGCACCCCAGACCTCCTCACCCAACATCAGTGCCTGACCTCACTAATGCTCTTGCAGCTGAATGAACACAAATCCCCACAGCCATGCTCCAACATCTAGTGGAAAGCCTTTCCAGGAGTGTGTAGGTTATTATAACAGCAGAGGAGGAATAAATCTGGAATGGGATGTTCAACAAGCACATATGGGAGTGATGGTCAGGGGTACACATACTTTTGGCCGTATACTGTACATACAGCTCTTATATTGAGTGCTTATCTTATGAGGTCCGACAAAATTCTTGAATCTTGAATGTTGTAACAGTGTAAAAGTTATATTCAGCATTACTTACTCAGCTTTTCTGGATGCTGCAACCACAGGCAGGAGCTTCAAGAGAACCTCGTCTGATGTACAGTATTTGTTGGTATATTTATTAAGAACAAAAGCATCCTGCTCCTGCACTGATGCCAGTAACACAAACACCACAGCTGACCACTGAGAAGGTGAAAGTTCAATTTGTTGTAAATTTCCAGATTGCAGGTAGTGTTGGATTTCCTCAACTAGAGAATGATCATCCAGTTCATTCAGACAGTGGAACAGATTGATGGATTTCTCTGCTGAGGGATTCTTTCTGATCTTCTTCTTGATGTAATAAACTGTTTCCTGGTTACTGTGGGAGCTACTTCCCCTCTTTGTCACTATAGTTTGTAGGAGGATCTGATTAGACTCCAGTGAGAGACCCAGAAGAAAGCGAAGGAAAAGATCCAGATGTCCATTTTCACTCTGTAAAGCCTGATCTACAGCACTCTTGTGTAAATCTGAGATCTTCACTTTCAGCCTCAATATCGGCTTTTTAAGAACATTTCTCTTTTCATTCATGAATGTCATGTGCACATATAGAGCTGCGAGGTGCTCCTGAATGCTCAGATGAACAAAGCAGTACACTTTACTCTGGTGAAGCTCAAACTCCTCTCTGAAGATCTGTGTACACACACCTGAATACACTGATGCTTCTGTCACATCAATGCCACACTCCATCAGGTCTTCCTCATAGAAGATCAGGTTGCCTTTCATCAGCTGCTGAAAAGCCAGTTTACTCAGTTTCAGAACCATTTCTTCATCTGTCTCTCTGCTCTTTGTGTACTTTTTCTTTATGATGTTTGTCTGAATGATGAGGAAGTGTGTGTACATTTGAGTCAGAGTCTTGGGGATCTCTCCACTCTCTGCTTCATCCAACATTCTCTCTAGAACAGTGGCTGAAATCCAGCAGAAGACTGGGATGTGGCACATGATGTAGAGGCTTCTTAATGACTTCAGGTGTGTGATGATTCTGTTGCTCAGGCTCTGATCACTGATTCTCTTCCTGAAATATTCCTCCTTCTGTGGGTCATTGAACCCTCGTACCTCTGTGACTCGATTAAAGCACTCAGAGGGGATTTGATCAGCTGCTGCTGGTCGGGAGGTGATCCAGATGAGAGCAGAGGGAAGCAGATTCCCTTTGATCAGGTTTATCAGCAGCACATGCACGGATGCTGATTCAGTTACATCACACAATCTCACTGTGTTCTGGAAATCCAGAGGAAAACGACACTCATCCAACCCATCAAAAATGAACAGAACTTTGCCCAAGCTGAAAATGTTTGTTTCTTTTATCTCCTTTGAAAAGAAATGAAGGAGCTCCAACAGGCTCAGTGTTTGATCCTTCATCAAATTGAGCTCTCTGAAAGGAAGTGGAAATATGAGATGAATGTCCTGATTTGTTTTCCCTTCAGCCCAGTCTAGAATGAATTTCTGCACAGAGACTGTTTTTCCAATGCCAGCGACTCCCTTTGTCAGAACACTCCTGATGGGTTTGTCTTCTTCAGATAAGGGCCTAAAGATGTCATTGCATTTGATTGGTGTTTCCTCTGTTGCTGCTCTCCTGGATGCTGCCTCGATCTGTCTCACCTCATGTTCATTATTGACTTTTCCACTGTCTCCTTCTGTGATGTAGAGCTCTGTGTAGATCTCATTGAGAAGTGTTGGGTTCCCCTGGTTTTTTATCACCTCATGTACATGCTGAAACTTCTTTATCAGATGTAATTTGCACCTCTCCTGTACTTCAGTTTCAGCAGGTGAAGATTCATGCCTGTGAAATGGTGATGTGGGCACAAAACACAGATGCATCAAGCACAAACTCTTATTTCAGACTAATTTATGTTTTAGGGTACAGATAATCTAATAAATCTGCAAAAATACTCAGGTAGTAGATGGTGAATAGAAGGATGCTTATCACAGCAACCCAAACTTAATCCAGTACACCTTATTAATCTAAAATATTGTCTACACTTCAGTTTAGTATATTAAAATTCATAGACCACAGATGTTCCTGGAACCTGATCAATATGAAACATTTGACTTGATACTGCTATATCAAATTAGCCAGACACTTTGATTATATATAATATAATATATAATAATATATAATATAATTATATAATATATTGGGCCTTATTATCTATGGGTTAACGGGTGGGAGTCCAATTGTAACGTCTGGGTTAAGTCTGGGTTAAGTCTGATTGTAATCCAGGCATTACAGTGAAACTCCAATACTAGGGTCAAACACAGACTCAAACAAGCAGATGAAAATAAAATAAAACTGCATAATCCATTCTTGAAATGTAAACAGACAGAGCAGGGTCAGAAACCAGAGAAAAACAAGAAATAAGGTTCAGTTTGTACTGAGCTTGCAAGAAAGAGTTGTAGCACATTTATTTCTCTTGTAATGTCATTTTTAACATAAAAGATTTTGTACCCTGCCATATTTAGTATATAAGGCAGCAAATGAAAGGCATTTGTTATGGGGCTAGGCGATAAGATGTTCAAAAGTGTCGCGCAGGCCCCGCTTGCCCGAGAGGAGAATATATATGGTGTGAAAGGAGCCAAGTGCGGAGACGGATCAAAAGACTCCGCCTAAAATGCGGCCGCCTAGAGCGGGACATGTACTGGAGAGGCTGTGAACCCCAAGCCGTAACGTTACCCACTGAGCTATTTCTATTGTATGGGATTTGTGAGTGTTGCAGTGCTTGTGAAACTGGATCGGGAAGCTCAGAGTCAACGGCTGAACTCAAAAGCGCCGCAGCGTGGTGGAAAAACACAGCTCAAAACTGGCCTTCCTTCTGGCCGAACTTAAAGGCACCAAATGAAACAAAAAACAATCTCTAATCTAATGGCTGAATCTTTATCTGGGAGTGAGGATTCTCAGTCTGTCCTCCTCTTTAGTTTTGTGCCTACTTCCTCTTTAATCCTGAGCTACCTTTTCTTTCCCTCAATAATTTCTCTCCCTTTCCTTTTCTTTCTAAACCTAAATATTTTATTTTATTTCTCTTTTCTTTTCTTCTTCTTTTTTTTTTACATATCAAAATCACTGATCAGAGTAGCGTGGCGCTGCTCTGTTACCTGGCACAGATCTATGTCCGCACGCGGAGTGAGGCAATCAGAGGGCTTATAAAGAGGCGCGGCCAGGTGCTGCACGTTTACGCTGATTACCTTCCTGAGATCGCCGCGTTATAAAAGCCCGTGCAGGTGGCCGCGGATCTGCCTGAGAAGGCACCTGCCGCGTTACATTACCCGCTCCTCTAGGAACGGCTCCCGATGTTCCCATAGCAGCTGCCTGGTTCCTGCGGAAGTCCCTGATGAGCGCTGGGTCCAGGATGTGCCGAGCTAGGACCCAAGAACATTCCTCTGGACCGTAACCCTCCCAGTCCACCAAGTATTGAGTGCCCCCCCCATGGTGGCGTGAGTCCAGGATACGCCTCACAGTAAAGGCTGGGGCCCCATCAATAATATGAGGGGGAGATGGGGATGGGTGGGTGGAAGTCACCAGTGGGCTGCAAAGGAACGGTTTTAGACGTGAGATATGGAAAGTAGGGTTGATTCTCATAGTGCGGGGGAGTGCTAGGCGGTATGCCACCGGATTGATTCTCCTAAGGATCTTAAAAGGCCCAATATACCGTGGGGCCAATTTCTTGGACTCTAGCCGCAATGGAAGCTCTTTGGTCGCCAGCCACACCCGCTGTCCTGGATGAAAGGTTGGGCCCAGACGTCTTTTCCGATTGGCAGCACGGGTACTTCTCTGGGCAGCAGCTTGCAGAGATAATTTGGCTTTCTGCCAGATTCTGCGGCACCGGCGCGCCATGTGTTCTGCTGCGGGAACCCCCACCTCCTGCTCCTGCTCTGCAAACAAGGGTGGTGGATAGCTAAATTGGCACTCAAACGGCGACATACCTAGTGAGGAGTGCCAGAGAGTGTTGTGGGCGTACTCCACCCACATGAGGTGCTCCGCCCAGGATGAAGGATTGGAGGAGGCAAAGCACCTGAGGGAGTGCTCCAAATCCTGGTTGACTCTCTCGGTTTGGCCATTGGACTCAGGATGGAAACCTAAGGATAAACTAACTGTAGCCCCCAAGAGACGGCAGAAGGCTTTCCAGAATCGGCTGGTAAACTGTGGTCCCCGGTCGGAGACCAAGTCAGTCGGAAAGCCATGGACCCAGATCACGTGTTGCAGTAGAAGCTTGGCCGTCTCCTTGGCTGAAGGGACTCTGGGTAAGGGAATGAATTTACAGGCCTTTGAGAACCGATCCACGATGACCAGTATAACTGCCATCCCCTGGGACGTTGGCAGACCTGTAACAAAGTCCAGTGAAAGGTGGGACCATGGGTGAGAGGGTATGGGGAGGGGATGAAGCAAACCAGATGGGCGAGTATGTGGCTCCTTGTACCACGCACAGACCTGACAGGCAGCCACATAGGCCCGGACGTCCTTTTCCATATTGGGCCACCAGAAGCGTCGGTGCAAAAACTCCAGGGTTCTGGTGACCCCAGGGTGCCCTGCAAATGGAGATGTATGACCCCAAGACAGGTTCTGAGGCCGTATGGTCAATGGTACATACAGTTTTCCTGGGGGACCTCCACCCGGGTCCGGCTCCTGACAGAGCGCTGTGCAGATGGCTTCCTCCAGGCCCCAGCGCAAGGGAGCCACTATTCGGGGAGGGAAAATTATAGGCTCATGGCTGGGTTCCCGTGAGGGTATATCCCATTGCCTAGAGAGCGCATCCGGTTTAAGATTTTTGGACCCTGGCCTATAAGACAAGACAAAGTTAAAACGTGTAAAGAACAAGGACCACCTGGCTTGCCGAGGGTTCTGGCGATTGGCCTCCTGAATGTAGGCCAGATTTTTGTGGTCCGTCCAAATAAGGAACTGGTGCTTGGCACCCTCCAGCCAGTGCCTCCACTCCTGCAATGCCAGTTTTACAGCCAGGAGGTCACGGTTCCCAACGTCATAATTCCTCTCTGACGGGGTTAGACGGTGGGAGAAGTATGTGCATGGATGTAATTTCTGGTCTGGCCCTGAACGCCGGGAGAGGATGGCACCCACTCCTATATCTGAGGCATCGACTTCCACTATGAACTGAGCCTCAGTATCAGGCATGTGCAGCACAGGGGCCGTCGTCAATTTCTTTTTCAGGGTTTCAAAGGCTTGCTGTGCCTCTCTAGTCCACTTGAACCCAGCCTGTGTCTTTTTGGTCAGCGCGCTAAGGGGAGAAGCCAGGGTGCTAAAGTCCCGAATAAAGCATCGAAAAAGTTTGCGAACCCCAGGAAGCGTTGTACCAGCCGGACTGAGGTGGGTTGTGGCCACTGTGTGACTGCCTTTACCTTGTCTGGGTCCATACTAAGTCTCCCTTGGGACACAACAAAGCCCAAGAAGGAGATAGTGGTTACATGAAACTGGGACTTCTCTAGCTTGACATATAGATGGTTCTGGAGGAGGAGCTGAAGGACCTGGCATACATGAACCACGTGTTCCTCCAGTGAGCTACCAAAAATTCAAAATGTCGTCTAGATAGACGAAGGTGTAATGGTTCAGGGCCTCCCGGAGGACCTCGTTAATGAACCGCTGGAAGACCGCGGGGGCGTTCATCAGGCCAAAGGGCATCACCAAATACTCATAGTGCCCAGACGGCGTGATGAACGCAGGCTTCCACTCATCCCATGCCCTGATGCGGATCAGATTGTAGGCGCTACGTAGATCCAGTTTTAAGAAAATTTTCGCCTTCTGCAGGCGCTCAAATGCAGAATTCATCAAAGGCAGTGGGTACCTATCCTTCTGCGTCACGGCATTATAAACGAGTTACACTTCCCTGCATCTCCAGCATAGGGCTGGGGAGCGGGCAACCTTGTCTCAGCAGGGGTAGAGGGAGACTGAGTCATGGGCTGGGGTTGGGAAGTCGACCCACGGGTCGATTCTTGATCTCTATCCACTGGGGAAGTGGGTTGGGGCTGCAACATGGACTGAATCTGTGCAACCCACCCAAACAAACCCCGAATTTCTGAAAACAGTGCCTCCAGAGCTTGCTCATACTTCCCCAGAGCAGTGGCCTGACCAGCCACAATCTCCACTATCTCTCCTAAACCCGCTGGTTCCGGTGTTGGTGTGGACATACTGTTATGGGGCTAGGCGATAAGATGTTCAAAAGTGTCATGCAGGCCCCGCTTGCCCGGGAGGACTGGCCTTCCTTCTGGCCGAACTTAAAGGCACCAAATGAGACAAAAAACCATCTCTAAGTTAAGATGGCTGAATCTTTATCTGGGAGTGAGGATTCTCAGTCTGTCCTCCTCTTTAGTTTTGTGCTTACTTCATCTTTAATCCTGAGCTCCCTTTTCTTTCTTTCCCTCAATAATTTCTCTCCCTTTCCTTTTCTTTCTAAACCTAAATATTTTATTTTATTTCTTTTCTTTTCTCCTTCTTTTTTTTACATATCAAAATCACCGATCAGAGTAGCGTGGTGCTGCTCTGTTACCTGGCACAGATCTATGTCCGCACGCGGAGTGAGGCAATCAGAGGGCTTATAAAGAGGCGCGGCCAGGTGGTGCACATTTACGCTGATTACCTTCTTGAGATCGCCTCGTTATAAAAGCCCGTGCAGGTGGCCGCGGATCTGCCTGAGAAGGCACCTGCCGCGTTACAGCATTGTTCACACAACTGACCCTAAAGCTTTTATTGAAAGTATTAGGCCATCACTAGAATCAGTGTAGGTAGTCTTCTGTATAGAAAAATGTTACCTATCACTTGGGACTGAATATACCAATGTTTAGTACAATATTTCCCTCTGTAATGGCTAAACTGTGGGCGTCGTTACCTGGGTCCAGATGAGGGCGCTTCATCTTTGAATGTAAAAGGATGATGTCTCTTTATCTGGATTAGACTGCACAACCACAGAGAAATGTAACAACAGAACAGTGTGTAAATTTAAAAGCAAAGAAACAAACAAACAAAAAAAACAACAAAAAATTTTGCTAACCTGATTTCCACTAGGACACTTTTAAACAACAGAAACTGGGCACTCTGCAAGTTTATAGGCTGCTTTGCTTAAGCTCTCATGATAAAAGAGAGGGTGGGGAGGTGTTGTAATCAACCCAAATGCTTACACTTACTCCTATAATGCTTTTAGTGAAAATACTGGAGCATTGCTATAACCCATTTAAAGTAGTCTATGAATTTCAGAAATGCTGCCTATCACTTTGGACGGGATAACCCAATGTGAAGCACAGCCTTTTCTTCTGCAATAGCTTCTGTGTTACCTGTGTCCAGATATGGGGCCTTCATCTTTGAAAGTCAAAGGATTATGCATGGATGCATCACTTTTCATAGAGACTCGGCTGGATACTGCTGAATCTGGTCTCTTTTTCTGCATTAGCCTGAACGACACCATAGACACAAAAGTACCTTTATTTTGTGTGTAAATTCTCATTACCATAAACAGACACTGAAAAACACAAAACTCTTTTTCATTTAGAACCAAAATTGGGCACTTTACACATTTACAGGCTACTATACTTCAGCTCTAATGATGAAATATTTTTTTATGTTCTTTTTCTTTATGTTCAACTTCTGTTTCTGTATTTCATGTGCATTTGGTTTTAGATCTTCTATAACATGATCTATGTAAAAACAATCATATTGTTTGGATTGTTAGCATTGTTAGGCTGTAACTGGAAGGTACTTTAATCAACACAAATGCTTACATTCATTCCTATAAAGTATTTAGTGGAAATTGCTACAGTCCATTTAAGGTAGAAACATCAGAAATGCTGCCTATCACTTTGAACTGGATAGAACAATGTGTAGTGCAGCATTTTGCTCTGCAATGGCTTA
Source organism: Pangasianodon gigas (assembly GCA_022758105.1). NCBI lineage: Eukaryota > Metazoa > Chordata > Actinopteri > Siluriformes > Pangasiidae > Pangasianodon > Pangasianodon gigas. Next base: position 2,008,710 of record CM040476.1, on the reverse strand, counting down.
AATGTGTCACCTGTGTTCAGATGCGGGGCCTCCATCTTTGAAGGTTAAAGGATTATGCATGGACGCATCACTCCTCATAGAGACTCGACTGGATACTGGTGAGAGTGGTCTCTTTATCTGGGTTAGACTGCATAACAACACAGACATGCAACACCACTGTCTTTATTTAGTGGATACATTTTCAATCTGGATAAACATTCCTTTTATCTAATAACCATCAGTGTGTTCTTTCTAAACCTCACACCCCTGAGCCAATACTTTCGGAGGGGACTGTATATATACATATACATTATATATATATATATATATATATATATATATATATATATATATATATATATATATATATATATATATTTGCATTTTTACTTTGTTTTTCTTTTTCCTTATGTTCAACTTCTATGTCTGTTTTTCATCTGCATTTGGTTTTAGATCTTCTATCACATAATCTATTTAAAAAAAAAACATTTTTAAAGGTCTTTAGCATTGTTAGGCTGAACAAGTCATTACCATAAACAGACACTGAAAAACACAAAATTGTTTTTCCTATACAAAGAAGTGCCCAATTTTGCTTATGTTCAACTTCTGTATTTCATGTGCATTTGGTTTTAGATCTACGTAGCAGCTTCGAGATAATACTCCACAGTGATCTCGGCAGAGTGTGCAGCTGAATGAGTGGAGTCACTGCAAGGGTGTCTAGTCTGAAGAGAGGGTGAAAGGGTGCCCCAAAATGTAGTAACATATACCAACATTGGGCACTTTTTCAAGTTTACAGCCTACTTTACTTAAGCTCTGATGATGAAGATACAGTCCCTCTGAAAGTATTGGTACAGCAAGGCTTTTAGGTTTGAAATCAAAAGATGAATATGAGATAATAGATCAGAATTTCAGATTTCATATCTTGATATTTACATCTAGATGTGTTTAACAACTTAGAAGATGACATCTTTTGTTTGAACCCACCCATTTTTCATGTGATCAAAAATATTGGAACATGTGACTGACAGGTGTTTCTTCTTGCTCAGGTGAGCCCTATTAGCATGATTGTTTAAACATTTAATAGCTCTGAATATCTACTCTTGGTTTGAGCCCTGGGTTTCACCTGCATTTGTTGTTAAAAAGGAAAAAACCAACATGAAGACCTGTCTATGGGAGGAAAGCAAGCCACTTTGAATCTGAGAAAAGAGGGAAATCAGAGCCATTGCACAAGCACTGGGCATAGCCATTACAGCAATTTTGAATGTCCTGATAAAGAAAGAAACCACTGGTGTACTAATAATCAGACATTGAACAGTTCGGCCAAGGAAAACAAAAGTAGTTGATGGCAGAAACATTGTGATAGCTGTGAAGAAAATCCCAAAAACAACAGTCAGTGACATCACTAACAACCCCCACAGGGCAGGGGTGAAGGTACCACAATCCGCTGTTCAAAGAAGACTTTGAGAGCAGAAATATAGAGGCCATACCACAAGATGAAAACCATCAGAAGAATCAGAAGGCCAGATTGGAATTCACAAAGAAATACAGAGATCAGCCACGAAAGGTCTGGACCCAAGATTAACCTTTACAAATATATATATATATATATATATATATATATATATATTCAATTC
>CM040476.1:1969671-2006997 GCA_022758105.1 Pangasianodon gigas | reverse complement strand
ACACACAGTGCATCGCAGCTTGCTGCGTATGGGGCTGTGTAGCCACAGACCTGTCAGAGTGCCCATGCTGACCTCTGTCCACTGCCAAAAGTGCCTACAATGGACAGGTGAGCATCAGAACTGGACCACGGAGCAATGGAAGAAGGTGGCCTGGTCCGATAAATCACATTTTCTTTTACATCATGTGGAAGGCCGGGTGAGTGCATCGTTTACCTGGGGAAGAGATGGCACCAGCATGCACTATGGGGAGAACGCAAGAACGCAAGCTGGCGGAGGCAGTGTGATGCTCTGGGCAATGTTCTGCTGGGAAACTTTGGGTCCTGACATTCATGTGGATGCAATCTTGACACATACCACCTACCTAAACATTGTTGCAGACCAGGTACACCCCTTCATGGCAATGGTATTCCTAATGGAAATGACCTCTTTCGGCAGGATAATGCTCCCTGCCACACTGTAAAAATTGTTCAGGAATTGGTTCGAGGAACATGACAAAGAGTTCAAGGCATTGACTTGGCCTCCAAATTCCCCAGATCTCAATCCAATCGAACATCTGTGGGGTGTGCTAGCCATCAAGTCCGATCCATGGAGGCCCCACCTCGCAACTTACAGGACTTAAAGGATCTGCTGTTAACGTCTTTGTGCCAGATACCACAGCACACCTTCAGGGATCTAGGGGAGTCCATGCCTTGATGGGTCAGGGCTGTTTTGGCAGCAAAAGGGGGACCAACACAACATTAGGCAGGTGGTCATAATGTTATGGCTGATCGGTGTATATATATAAGTGAAAACTACCTTCTGAAGAGTTTTTAGTTGTGGGAGCCGTTTAGTAAAAAGATTCTGCTTCTTGCCTACTCTGTGTTGTAGCTGTACCTGCCCTATCTGTAGCCAATCTGCCTAGTAGTATAAGTAGTTGTAGCATGCCTACTGTATCAGTAATTTGTTGTATTGGCTATGCCCAATGCTTGTGCAACGGTTCTGGTCAATTTTCCCTCTATTTTCAAACCTGAAACTCAGGGCTCAGACTAACAGTAGACATTCAGAGCTATTAATTGTTTAAAGAATCAATCTAACAGGGCATACCTGGGCAACAATGTTCCAATATTTTTGAGAAATGTAAAATGGGTGGATTCAAACAAAAGGTGCCATGTTCTAAGTAATTTGACGCATCTAGATGTAAATATCATGAAATGAAAGCTGAAATTCTGATCTATCGTCTCATATTCATCTGATCTCAGTGTATGGCCAAAACAAAACAATTGGCCTTGCCTTTCCAGCACCTTTGGAGGGGACTGTATGTTAGAAATCAGAAATCTATCAGTTTTAGTTACATCTGCATTCTCTGAAAAATCTGTATTTTTTGTAGCAGATTTGAGTCTAAAGTTCAATCCATATCTTAGGTATTGTGGATAATGGTGTAATAAAGGTGTACAACTACAGTATATAATATAAAAAATTGTTTTTGATTTTGCAGTGTACTACAGCAAGCAGGAGACAGAACACAAGAAAAGATCATAAGCACTGACACAGGGTAAGATCAAAATCAGCAGTTTTACAGTTACTGTGGTAATATTATTATTCTGGTATTAAAAGGGCTCTCCAATCACTTCCTGCTAGGTATTTCTTCAGATTGATTAGGTTATACAGTGAAATAAAAGAGATTGTGCTTGATGTCTTATCACATGTCTATTACCATGTTCCAGGTGTAAGTTTGTAGACACTGGACGTCATCTTCAGGAGAGATGCAAAGTAAATCTGATAAAGAAGTTTCAGCATGTAAATGAGGTGATAACAAACCAGGCAAACCCAACACTTCTCAATGAGATCTACACAGAGCTCTACATCACAGAAGGAGACAGCGGAAAAGTCAATAATGAACATGAGATCAGACAGATCGAGGCAGCATCCAGGAGAGCAGCAACAGAGGAAACACCAATCAAATGCAATGACATCTTTAAGCCCTTATCTGAAGAAGACAAACTCATGAGGACTGTTTTGACAAAGGGAGTTGCTGGCATTGGAAAAACAGTCTCTGTGCAGAAATTCATTCTAGACTGGGCTGAAGGGAAAACAAATCAGGACATTCATCTCATTTTTCCAGTTGCTTTCAGAGAACTCAATTTGATGAAGAATCAAACACTGAGTCTGATGGAGCTCCTTCATTTCTTTTTAAAGGAGATAAAAGAAACAAACATTTCCAGTCTGCACAAAGTTCTGTTCATTTTTGATGGTTTGGATGAGTGTCGTTTCCCTCTGGATTTCCAGAACACAGTGAGATTGTGTGATGTAACTGAATCAGCATCCGTGCATATGCTGCTGATAAACCTGATCAAAGGGAATCTGCTTCCCTCTGCTCTCATCTGGATCACCTCCCGGCCAGCAGCAGCTGATCAAATCCCCTCTGAATTTGTCCATCGAGTCACAGAGGTACGAGGGTTCAATGACCCACAGAAGGAGGAATATTTCAGGAAGAGGATCAGTGATCAGAGCCTGAGCAACAGAATCATCACACACCTGAAGTCATTAAGAAGCCTCTACATCATGTGCCACATCCCAGTATTCTGCTGGATTTTAGCCACTGTTCTAGAGAGAATGTTGGATGAAGCAGAGAGTGGAGAGATCCCCAAGACTCTGACTCAAATGTACACACACTTCCTCATCATTCAGACAAACATCATAAAGAAAAAGTACACAAAGAACCAAGAGACAGATAAGGAAATTGTTCTGAAACTGGGTAAACTGGCTTTTAAACAGCTGATGAAAGGCAACCTGATCTTCTGTGAAGAAGACCTGATGGAGTGTGGCATTGACGTGACAGAAGCATCAGTGTACGCAGGTGTGTGTACACAGATCTTCAGAGAGGAGTTTGGGCTTCACCAGTGTAAAGTGTACTGCTTTGTTCATCTGAGCATTCAGGAGCACCTCGCAGCTCTATATGTGCACCTGACATTCATGGCCGAAAAGAGAAATGTTTTTAAAAAGCCAATATTGCGGATCTTGAGGCAGAGAATTACAGTCTCAGATGTACACAAGAGTGCTATAGATCAGGCTTTACAAAGTGAAAATGGACGTCTGGATCTTTTCCTTCGATTTCTTCTGGGTCTCTCACTGGAGTCTAATCAGATCCTCCTACAAAACATAGTAACACAGACAGGAAGTAGTTCTCACAGCAAACAGGAAACAGTTAATTACATCAAGAAGAAGATCAGAGAGAATCCCTCAACAGAGAAATCCATCAATCTGTTCCACTGTCTGAATGAACTGGAGGATCATTCTCTAGTTGAGGAAATCCAACACTATTTGCAATCTGGAAATTTACAACAAAGCAAACTTTCTTCTTCTCAGTGGTCAGCTGTGGTGTTTGTGTTACTGACAACAGTGCAGGAACAGGATTTGTTTGTACTTAAAAAATATACAAAAAAACATTGTACATCAGACGAGGTTGTTCTGAAGCTCCTGCCTGTGGTTGCAGCATCCAGAAAAGCTCAGTAAGTAATATATATGCTATTATAGGAAGTTGATTATTTTCCAATAACAGTACAACTCCAAGTATATTATTGCTCTTAATTTTTACATCAAACATGTTCCTGTTATCACTATAGCAGCACCAGCTGCCTTTCCTCTGTTGATGTTAATAAGACAAAAACAGCCCCGCAGCTGTTCATGTTACTGAGAAACAGCAAAGCATAAACTCCTTGTCGGAAAACTTAAAGGTACAGCTTTACCTCTGACTGTTACAAGTGCCAACACTGGAGACACCTTCCATAAATTTTAAATAAATGTCTTACAGAGAACGTCACCATATCAACAATTGCACAAGTTTTTTTAATCTGGTTATCTGTAGCATAGACCATACAAATCCCTAGGTAAGTTTTTATTATAGAAACAATAACATATTAGAACAAATCTCTGATTTCAGTTGCTCTAGAGTCAGGGCTGCTTTTAAATTAGTCAACTTCTGACCACTCAGAATCCAGAATTTAAGAGATGGCATTCACATCAGAATATTCTTGTTACTATTTTACATAACCATCCCGAATTTGAAGTTAATAAGAAAAAAAGTGCAGCTTATTATGTTACCAAGAAACTGGAAAGTACAATGTTCTCTATTCGGAAGATTCTCCTGTTGTTAAAAACTTTCTGAATATTACAAAGTGCTGGTGCTGGACACTCCTTCCATAAATCTAAATTTCATATTTAAAATATGTTGATAATGTATAGTCATGAGAAAAAGTACACACTCTTTCAATTCTATGTTTTTATTTATCAGGGCCTAAATAACAATTGTTGGTCCTCACTAAATTCTATCAACAAACAAATATCCTAGGGTGACACAACAGATTTCAATATTTAGTCATTTTTCCCAAAAAGTAAACCAACATTCAGAAACCATGTGGGGAAAAAACAAGAACAACAGTCCTAGTTCCACAATCATTAAGAGAATAATTAGCAGCCAAGTGTTACTAAACAAATGCATAAGATAAGTTAATCATCAAGTGTGTCTAGCTCTACAAAAGCAGAACTTTTCGAAATTTGGTGTTCTGGAGCATTCAGGTGTGTGTCTACATCATGCCAAGAAGAAAGGACATCAGCCATGACCTCAGAGAAGCAATGGCTGCCGGTCATCAATCTGGGAAGGGTTATAAGGCCATCTCCAAACAATTTGAAATTCAGCATTCTACAGTGAGAAGGACTGTTTACATATGGAAAGCCTTCAAGACAGTCTTCCCAGAAGTGGGTGTTCCAGCAAATTGGGCTTGTTTTGCAGCCCCAGGACCTAGGAACCTTGCAGTCACTGACATAATGATGAATTCCAATTTATACCAGAATACAATTGAGACAAATTGAGACAGATGTGAGGCCATCTGTCCAGCAGCTTGAGCTGGGCTAAAATTGGGTCATGCACTAGGACAATGATCCCAAGCACACCAGCAAATGTCTGAATGTCTAAAGAAGAAAAAATCAAGGTGTTGGAATGACCAAGTCAAAGTCCAGACCTCAACCCCATTGAGATGCTGTGGCAGGATCTTAAGAGAGCTGTGCATAAACAAATGCCCTCAAACATCAATGAACTGAAGCAATGTTGTAAAGAAGTGTGGGTCACAATTTCTCCAAAACGATGTGAGAGCCTGATAAACTACTACAGAAAACATTTACTTCAAGTTATTTTTGCTAAAGGTGGTTCTACTTGTTACTGAATTATAGGGTGTGCTTATTATTTCCCACCTGGTTTCTGAATGTTGGTTTATTGTTTGAAAAAAAAATGACTACATACTGAAATCTGTTGTGTTTTTTTTTTGTTTGTTTGTTTATAGAAGTTGGTGAGGACCACACAGTTGTTATTTAGGCCCTGAACTAAAAACATAGAATTTAAGCGGGGTGTACTTTCTTTTCCCCGTAAGTGTATACTGTAATTGCATTATTTATTTTGTTTTTTCCTTTAGGTTGAATAATTGTGGCCTGAATGAGAAAAGTTGTGCAGCTTTGGCCTCAGTGCTCAGCTATGAATCCTCCAATCTGAGAGAACTGGATCTGTCTAAGAATAAACTCAGAGACTCAGGAGTGAAGCATCTCTCTGCTGTACTGGAGAATCCTCACCATAAACTGGAGACATTGAGGTAAGATCATCTCTCTGAGAGTCACATGACCTGCTACTCTGTAAGACACATTCTCTAATAGTGAGACTGAAGCAGAGGTTTTAGGTTCAGCATCAAATTAATTTAATTTCAGTGCACACTGATTAATTTGATTCCTAATTATCTGATCACAAGATTTTTGTGTTATAGTTGTGTTTTCTACATAGTCTTGCAGTTATCTAATCAGCCAATCATGTGACAGCAGCGAATATACAGGTCAATCATGCAGATACAGGTAAAGAACTTTAGGTAATGTTCACATCAAACAACAGCATGAAGAAAAAGTTTGATCTCTGTGACTTTGATTGTGGCATGATTGTTGGTACCAGATGGGTTGGTTTGAGTATTTCAGAAACTCCTGATCTCCTGGGATTTTCACACACAACAGTCTCTGGAGTTTACACAGATTGGTGTGAAAAACAAAAAACATTGAGTGAGCAACAGTTCTGTGGGTGGAAATGCCTTGTTGATAATAGAGGTCAAAGGAAAATTGCCAGATTGGTTTGAGATACCAGGAAGGATATAGTAACTCATATAATCACTGTTTACATGGTGAGCAGAAAAGCCTCTCAGCATGCACAAAACATTGAACCTTTAGGCGGACGGGCTACAACAGCAGAAGACCACATTGAGTTCCATGCCTGTCAGCCAAGAACAAGAATCTGAGGCTATCATGGGCACATACTCACCCAAATTGGACAGTTGAAGATTAGAAAAATAATCACCTGGTCTGTTTCCCACTGCCTGACTCAGGCCAGGGAGCCATCCAGCCTGCAGCTGACTCCCCCCAGGTGGGAGAGGTACTCTGCCACCACCATCTGCACCCCCGGCCTGTGGACGACCTGGAATTTGAATGGTTGAAGTGCCAGATACCAACGAGTGATCCGTGCATTGGAGCAGAGTGTGATTGGAACAGAGGGTAAAAGGGGTGCCCCAATAGGTAGTACCAGAGGGTGAGGACCACCCACTTGATGGCCAGACACTCCTTCTCAATCATGCTGTGCACGGTCTTCCTTACCAAAAGCTTGCAGCTGATGTACAGCACAGGGCGCTCCTCCCATTCAACACCTGGGACAAAACGTCCCCCAGCCCTGTCTGATGCATCAGTCTGCAGAACAAAAGTGAGAGAAAAGTCAGGAGAATGCAACAGTGGGCCCCCACACAAAACCGTTTTTACCTGGCAGAAAGCCCACTCACACGGCTCCGTCTACTGGACCGGATCTGGTGCTTCCTTTTTAGTGAGGTCAGTCAGCAGGCTGGTGACATCCAAAAAATTAGGTACAAACCTCTGATAATAGCCTGCCTAACCCCCTTTTTGATCTTGGGTCTAGGGCAGACTGCAATCTCTGCTGTTTTATCAATTTGGGGATGCACCTGCCCATGGCCCAAGTGGAAGCCCGTACTTCCACCCATCCAATTGCACACTTCTTTGGGTTTGCTGTGAGTCCCACCTGTCTCAAGGATCTCAGGATGACTCTCAGATGTAAATGCCGCTGCCAATCATTATTATAAACGATTGTTATCTAAATATTCAGTGACATATGCATTGTGCGGGCGGAGTATTCTGTCAATGAGATGCTGCAATGTCACTGGGGCTCCAAACAACCCAAACAGTAGGGTGACAAATTGGTGTAACCCAAACAGAGTGGAAAAGGCTGTTTTTCCTCTGGATATTGGAGTCAAGGGAATCTGCCAATAACCCTTGGTTAAGTCTAGTGTCAAATAAAAAGAAGCTGCACCTAACCGATCTAGCAGTTCATCAGTGCAAGGTATCAGGTGTGAGTCAAATTTAGTCACCGCGTTGACTTTTGTAAAATCCACACAAAAACGGACCAACTCATCATCCTTGGGCACCAAGTCCACCAGGCTGCTCCAATCACTGTGGGACTCCTCGATTACTCCCATGTCCAGCATAGCACTTTTTTTGTGTTCAGGTAATCGGTATGGATGGCTGCATACAACCACACCCGGAGGTTGTCTCATTGTGGTGCTCTATAAGGTCTGTGCAACTGGGTAGAGGCAAAAACACATCGGAAAATTCCTCTTGCAACCTGTGCTCTTTGAGATAGTGAGAGGTGGTCTTCACAGGATACCAGGGTAAATTAGGCGGCATTTTTTAGACTTACCTCCAGTCCCAGCTCCTCTTAGGAATCACTGTCGACAGAGATAAAGGAACCCCTCTCTCCATGGTTTCAGGAGGTTGAGGTGGTATATTTGAAGTGCATCACCTCTATCCGTCCACCAGACCTCATAGTCAACCTCTCCTACTCGCCATCTGACCTCAATGGGTCCTTGCCACTTTGAGAGTAATTTAGAGCTTGATGTGTGTAGTAACATCTTATCCCTGTAGTAACACCTTATCCCTTGGTGCAAATTCCTGCAGTCAAGTACCCCTGCCATGCAGTCAAGACTGTCGTTCTTGGGCCTGATGCAAATTCTCCTGTGTTAGGTGTCTTAAGGTGTGGAGTTTTGCTTTCAGGTCCAGAATGCTCTCAGGTCCAGTTTTTACTGAAGGGACTGAAGGTCCCTCCACCCAATTTTCTCTAATGACGTCTAGGGTGCCATGAGGCTTGCACCTGTACAGTAATTAGAATGGGGAAAACCCCGTTAAGGCTTGTGGGACCTCTCATACTGTAAATAACAGGGGCTCAAGCCACTTATCCCAATTTCACGCATCCTTGTGACGAACTTACGAATCATGTTTTTTAATGTCTGATTATACTACTCCACCAGACCATCTGTTTGAGGATGGTAAACACCAGTGTTAATCAGTTTAATCCCTTATACTTCGTGAAGCTTGTGTAGTGTCAGTGACATAAATGTAGTGCCCTGGTCAGTCAGCATCTCTTTCCGGATTCCAACTCAGGAGATATCACTGAAGAGTGCCTCCGCAACACTGCTTGCTGAGATTTTGCACAGACACTGCTTCCGGATATCACGTTGCATATTCCACCAGGACTAACAAAAAGCAATATCCTCATGTGCACCTTTCTAATGGCCTGACATGGTCCATTACAATTCTTTCGAAGGGGACCTCAATTAAGGGTAATGGGTGCAATCGTGCTTTTGGGGTGGCCGGTGGATTCACCTGCTGACATTTGTGACATGTCTCACACCACCTGCGTATATGCCCGGCCAATAAAAACAAGCCATTGGCTGGTTTAGGGTTTTATCCTGCCCCAAATACCTAGCCATGGATTATGAGTGGTGGAGTCCTCCCTACCCTCCTTGTCCCACTGACACTGAGCTGACTTCAATGGCCCTGGCACCCCTCCCCAGCCAATGCTGCCCACATTCCCCACCATGCCTCACTCCTGCAGGACCCATCGACAAACATTTTTCATACTAATGCCCAAAACCCTGGCAAATTTGTCCTAAGAATTAGTGGATGGGTGTGGCAAGGACTAACCGCTGCCTCTACTCTATGCTTTTGGCCCCGGAAATTTATCCATATAGGCATCAGTGGATATTTGTGAACATCCATGTACACCTCACCTTCATCAAACTTGCAATTCCCAAAGCCTCGCACTGAATCAGGCTTTGGCGAACCGAGATCTGATTACACCCCGAGTCCACCCGCCTCCTCTCCGACGCTTCACCATGCCCCCTTTGCCACAAACTCCTTTAACTATCTTTAAATATTTTCCATCTAGACCATTTTGCAGTCTAAAAAACCAAGACATTTTCAGTAACCACGGTTGTTCACAGCAAGAGGTATTTAGATGTTTAATTATTGTGTAATTAAGCCTAGTAACTAAACAGAAATCATTTGGCTCTTTTAGTTTTTGTTCCTCTTGAAGATTTTGTCCTCATAAAGAATAGATAAACACACACATATTAGTTATTGTTCTTACATAATACATGACTAAGATGATGCATTTTATAGTGATTAAAGACTGCATTGATGCTTTGATGAAAAAGTTCCTGCTGAAAAGAGAGAGTGAAATGTGTATCATTGTCCCTCTGCAGGTTGTGTGAATGTGGTGTCTCAGATGAAGGCTGTGCTGCTCTGACTTCAGCACTGATATCAAACCCCTCACACCTGAGAGAACTGGATATGTCTAGGAATATAATAGGAGACTCAGGAGTGATGTGTCTCTGTGCTGTACTGGGGAATCCTCACTGTAAACTGGAGACACTGAGGTAAGATCATTTAAATGATTTAGGATATAGCTTCAGAAATGCTAAAGACCTTACAGTGGGGGACAGTCACATAACCTCGACGTGGATGGTTGCTTAGGCTCAAGCTCTGCTCCTTACATCGTAAATATTTTTTCTGATTTTGTTTTTCTGTATTTTAACACTTAAAGTTCTGTAGCCATGTCTAAATCGCAAGAAAGCCAGGATTTTCCGCTTTTTCATGCGTCACAGCCTCAAGGAACTGGTGCTGCTAAGAAGAACAACTCTGGGAGGATATACTTCACACCTGTTTGTACATAAAAAAAATTAGGTGATAGAATACATTCTATGGTAAAAAAAAAAACTTTCAGATACAATTTCAGAAAGCCGCTGCCTTGAATCTTCTTGGTATGGGTGTAGAACATATTTAAGGTACAAGGAACAAGGTTTTAAATTTACACAAATTATTAAGACAGCATTAAGCTGCAGTATACAAAGTTCAAAAGGCTGACATTACAGATGACATTACGGTCAAGCCCCACCAATGACTCTATTGTATAGTGTACATCGTAACAGGGAGTCAAAAGTGAAGGCCCTTTGAGTGGCTGGCTCCAGTCTAATTTTTAAATGAAAAAAAAAAAATTCTCTCCCTAATTTAGTCATGGCCAATGACCACCCATCAGGCAGCTCTTCCCTATCACACGACACGGGAGGGCAAAGGCTATCGCATGCTTCCTCTGAGGCATGTGAAGCCAGCATGTTTTTGAACTGATCCGCATGCACCATCAGGGGTCTGAGTAACACTCAGAGGAAAGCACTATCCTTCTGCATGCATGAGCTCATAGCCCATGGCTTGCTAGCATCGCTTTGATTGATAAGGGAGGCCCTCCCTGAGAGCACAGCCAATTTTGCTCTCTTGGGCTCCCAGCCTTAGATGGCTGTGGCATCATCAGGATTCAAACTTGCAATCTCCAGATGATAGGGCAAACACTTTTCTGTTGCGCCACTTGTGTGCCTACAATTTTTAAGTCTGCCCATTCCCATGTTAGTGAATGGCACCCATGGCAGATTTCTATATTAAGTTAAATGTCCACAAATTATTTTCAGGAATAGTGTTCATGCCAGTCGAGTCTTATGAATGAGCACATACACACGGACCTGAAGCTCTTAACAGTTCTGTAGCAAAGGCATGTCCTGTTCTGCTGTGAACAGTTCTAACATACCCTTAGCAGGGAGTTCTTTGCAGTTTTTCCAGTATGTTGCTCATTTTGATGCCCAAGCTAACGTGTACTGATATTGTAACTAGCAAACCAATGTGAGTAAATGAAATGATGGCATAAACAAAGGAAGCTACCACTAGCTAAATTTCTTAATAAATTATTGACTGCATGACCTTACCAAACACTTCAAGTATCTTGATAAGTTTAGTCAGTCACTCTTTTTTAAACGAACTGCACTGGCAGAATGAGCAGAGGACTTAAGAGCACTTTTGATGGGTAACTTAGTGCAGTTGTCAGAGATACATGAAAATCATGGACAGTAGCAATTTTTTTCCAAAAAAAAAAGTTTGTGTTGAGTGTAAATTCTGACTGCTGTTTGGTACCTTTCATTAGCTACATATACATACAGTATATTATTTTCATTAAAATCATGGATAATATCAGCTAGCAAATGCCAGTTCAGTCATGACTCAAGGCTCTAAAATCTTTTCCTGACAAGGGTAAAATCAGTATACCTGTTAAAATTATACGACTACAGTTTAGCATGTTACATACTAATTAATAATGCTGTACTTACCACCTTGAGTTAGCCGAAGCGCTGTTTATTATTTTCAATAAATCATTGTGAATGCATGTGTAATGTTATATGGCCTGTTGTCAGGCCATACGTACTGTGCAAATGCTGGCTCTAATTTTTTGCAAGATGGTGGCTCTCATTTCAACTCAAAAAAGGCTTCAAAAATACACGTGAGTGAATAGCGCCATGCTGTTCACTACATTGTCATGTCAGTGTCGGAATCAGTGAGAAACTCCACTTCCCAGAACACACCGACTACAATCCCCAGTTCAACACTCCACCATCATGTTCAGATCTCCCTCACTTACTCAGCTCCCACCCAGACAAGTACTCAGGAGAGACCGCCCAGTGCAAAGGTTTTCTGTTGCAGTGCTCGCTCAGATTCACAGGTCAAGAGGTCATTCCCGAACAACAAAAAAATCGCCCAATTCATCAGCCTGCTCACGGAAAAAGCCCTGAACTGGGCTACAGTGGTTTGGTTCCAAGAAAGGGAACATCTGTCATTCAACTGCTTCATAGAACTATTTCAGCGAGTTTTTGATCATTCCCCTGAGGGCCAGGAAATTGGGGAACAACTTCTTGCATTGAATCAGAGACAAAGAAGTGGATGGAATGAGCCAGCGCTCAATGCTGCCTTTCGCCAAGGCTTAAACTCAGAAGTGCTCATGGAACTGGCCTGTCAAGATGAGAAAATGCCCCTTGATTCACTTATTGATCTAGCTATTTGTCTAGTTCACCTCATTCCCAACCGGCAAGTGCAAAAGGAAGCTTTGGGCTCGCCCCTGAGAGCAACCACTCAGAGCCAATGCAGCTGATTCAAACCAGGTGAGAGAACCCCAGCCAAACCCAACTCCACTAAGAGAACCAACACCTTCACACATTCCTTTACGGTGAGTCAATCTCAGTTTTTATGTCACTAGTCCTTTACTCCACACATAAAATACTCATACCATGTCCCTGTTCTCTCAGCTCTGATTGCCTCTGGAACTGCTGAAATTTCATGGACAAAGCCACTGTAGAGAAACTGAACATCCACACACAACTGCTTCAACATCCTCTGAAAATTCATGTTATTGATGGTGGACCCATAGGAAACGGAACCATCACTCTGTGCACCAAGCCCCTCCTGCTCAAAATCAGCGCCCTTCACCAGGAAAACATCTCTTTTCTCATCACCATCACTGCCAAGCACCCTATCATCCTAAGATTTCCCTGGATGCACGTCCACAACCCACAAATCTCATGGTCTGACAAGGCAATCATGAGATAGTCATCTCACTGCATGGATCACTGCCTGCATATTCCCCGCCTTGTAATCACTTCGACTACACTGGAAAGCTCCGAGACCCATACTCCTACGAACATTCCCACAGAGTATCATGAATTCCAAGAGGTGTTCAGTAAATCCAAAACTAGTGGGCTGCTGCCTCATCGATCCTATGACTGTGCCATAGAGCTCCTGCCAGGCACCACCCCACCACGCAACCAAATCTACCCACTCTCTTTTGCTGAACAACAAGTGATGGAGGAGTATATCCAAGAAGCATTGCAACAAGGGTACATTTGACCCACCACTTCTCCAGTATCCTCAGGATTCTTTTTTTGTGCAGAAAAAAGGAGGAGGCCTCCGACCGTGTATTGATTACCAAGGATTCAACACAATCAAAATAAAATCTGACTACCCTCTCTCACTTATTCCATCAGCTCTGGAACAACTTCGTTCAGCTAAGATTTTCACAAAACTTGATCTATGCAGTGCCTATAACCTTGTTCAAATCACCCCCTCACATCTTTGCTGAAGAAGGGACCCAAACATTTGGCATGGAACACAGCAGCCAATGAAGCCTTCGAGTGACTCAAGAAAGTATTCACCACTGCCCCCATTCTAAAACATCCTGATCCCTCAAAATAATTCATTGTTGAGGTGGACGCCTCTGTCAAACTTGCCCTAGAAGAGTGGCATCATGGCTTACCCTTTCACTATCTTCACAGATCATAAAAATCTCGAGTACCTAAAGACAGCTTAATGCCTGAAACCTCACCAAGCCCGTTGGGCCTTATTCTTTACCCGCTTCAATTTCACATTCTCATATAGGCCAGGCTCCAAAAACACCTTCCTCCTGCATTGTGGAGGCTATCTCTTGGGACATCTACTGGGAAATAGCCCACACACCAGCCCAACAAATCCCCCCTTGCCTTTCCTCCAGACAAAACACATATGCCACTAAGCCTAAGGGGTAAACTGATCACATGGGCACACACAACCCCTGCCACAGAGCATCCAGGCACACACAGGACCTACTGCCTGTTAAGGGTGAGATATTGGTGGCCTAACATGTTGACTAGCACCATTGATTCATCACTTCATGCACCGAATGTTCCCAAGCCACGCACCCTACCAGCTGGTAAACTCATGCCCTTACCCATGCCCCAAGGACCCTGGTCTCATCTCACCATCGACTTCATCACAGATCTCCCTGAGTCACAAGGAAATATGGTCATCATGGTCATTGTAGACTGATTCTTGAAATGCCTGCAACTTATCCTGCTGCCTGCTTTGCCCACCTCACTCAAAACCACAGAGTTAATCTTCACAAGTTTTCCACTACTATGGAATTCCTGAAGACATTGAGACACTCGTTTCACATCCAGGGTCTGGTCCACCTTTATGGAAAAACTGGGAATCTCTGTATGTTTAACATCTGGTTACCACCCACAGGCTAAGGGACAAGTTGCACAGGCAAACCAGGAGGTTGGCCCTTTCTTAAGAACATTAAACAAGGCAGAGACTTGTGAGGGAAGGCGCAGTGAGGCCAACAGTCATTCTGAAGGAGTTACAGAGTACAGGGGCTGAGAGTAGAGTGAAGGTGCACCACACAACCATTTCAAGAGCTCTGCATAATTGAGACCGTATGAGAGGGTGGCTCAATAAAGGAACCATTATTCAAGAAGAGCCACGTGAAAGCATGAGAGTAACCCAGTAAAGATGTTTTTTTTTTTTTTTTGGCGTGATGAGACCAAGATCAACATCCTGTAGTTGGGCAAGTTTCAAAGCGACATGTATGGTGCAAACTTAAAGCAGGCCGTACCTCAATTAACACCCTCCCTACAGCGAAACATGATGTTGGCAGCATCATGCTCTGAGGATGCTTTTCATTTCACTTCTTGTCAAAATTAAAGGGGGAATGGATGGAGCAAAATACAGGGAAACATTACAAGAGAACCTTTAGTCTGCTAACAAAAAAATAAAGCTTGGGAGAAACTTCACTTTTCAGTAGGACAATGGTCCCAAACACAAGGCCAAAACAATGCAGGAGTGGTTAAAAACAAAAAAGTGAATGTTCTACAATGGCCAAGTCAAATTCCAGATCTGAACCTCATTAAGAATTTGTGGCACTGTGTGAAAATTGTCAACAAATAACATTTAATCAACCTGAAGAACCTGGCGCAAATCTGGCAGGAAGAATGGTTGAAAATAACTCCCAAACAATGTGCAAAGCTGGTAGGAATTTACCCCAGCACACTTAAAGCTGTTATTGTGGCAAAATGTGGTTAATTACTTTTTAAGGTTACCTGACAAATAATGAATTTTGACTTTTAAAATTTACTTTAAGAGCTTTTTGGTTTGCAATAAAAAATACTGGAACAATCTGTGTAAGTGTAATTTTTAATCCAGACAAATCTGATGACTTTTAAGGATGAATACTTTTGCAAGGCACTGTAAATGTTACTCGTAGTGTTTGAAATAATCAGAACAGCTTTCTCATATTTTTCTCATTAACAATGGCATGGGTGCTGTATCTTTTTTACTGCAATATTTATATATTTTGGCTCTTATAGTTAATCATTTCATGACTAAGATGCTGTCAATGATCAAATGATTAAAGACTGCAGTAGCACTTTGATGAAAAAGTTCCTGCTGAACTGATCTGTGTGTCCTGAACTGAGAGAGTGATGAGTGTGTCATTGTCTCTCTGCAGGGTGTGTGGTTGTGATATCTCAGATGAAGGCTGTGCTGCTCTGACTTCAGCTCTGATATCAAACCCCTCACACCTGAGAGAACTGGATCTGTCTAGGAATAAACTCAGAGACTCAGGACTGAAGCGTCTCTCTGCTGTACTGGAGAATCCTCACTGTAAACTGGAGACACTGAGGTAAGATCATCTCTCTGAGAGTCCTTCTCCTCAGTAAGACACATTCAGACATAATTATGGCCTCATGTAGTTACAATTTCAGGTGAGCAGGTTACACTTCTAAGGGTTAATTTCACGTCAGTTTTCTGGTGCAGTTGATTTGAGAAGTCCAGTTCTGTGAAGTATACAACTTTTCAGTCTGCACACTACAAACAAATAAAGTTATCTATTTTTAACACTATTTCCTTTTTTTTTTTTTAATTATTAAAATCTTTAAATTTTCAAAATTCATAAACACAATTCAAAGTAATACATAGTGATTTAAGGCTGTAGTGACTGTAATGATGAAGTTTATTATTCTGTGTGTCCTGAACTGAGAGAGTGAAGAGTGTGTCATTGTCTCTCTGCAGGTTGTGTGATTGTGGTGTCTCAGATGAAGGCTGTGCTGCTCTGACTTCAGCTCTGAGATCAAACCCCTCACACCTGAGAGAACTGGATCTGTCTAAGAATAAACTCAGAGACTCAGGAGTGAAGCGTTTCTCTGCTGTACTGCAGAATCCTCACTGTAAACTGGAGACACTGAGGTAAGATCATCTCTCTGAGAGTCACATGATCTGCTCCTCAGTAAGACACATTCTCTAATAGTGAGACAGAAGCAGAGGTTTATGGTTCAGCATCAAATTTCATGAGGAGGACAATAATTTCATTTCACTGCACACTAATTAATTTGATTCCTAATTATAATGATATATTTCCTTAATGATTCCTAGTTATAAATATATAATTTGCACTGATTTGATTGCAAATATTATTTTCTTTGTTTCTCTTTGGAGCTGGACCTGAGAGTGCATTCAGTGTTTGTAATAGTATAAGCTGATCAAACTGTTCTTGTAAATCATTTGATTAAACTCACCCCCCACCCCCACACACACATATACACACACACACACACACACACACACACACATTTTGTTTTCATGTTTTAAGATGCAGGTTTTTTTAACAATAGCATAATTACATCCTCATGTAGGTACAATTTCAGGTTAGCAAAAAAACTTCAAAGTTACAAAGAGGTTAAGATTTAAGGTATTAATGTTGTTTCATTTTTCTCGTGCACTTGTTATTCATGATTTGAGAAGTATACTATATTTCAGATGGCACAGTACAAATAATTTTGGAATATATTTTTAACCACCATTTAATTTTTTTTAACTTACTATTTTCAAAACTTACTAAGTTCAAAAACACGATTCACAGTAATGCATAGTGATTCAAGGCTGTAGTGAGTGTGCTGATGAAGTTTATTAATATTATTCTGTGTGTGCTGACCTAAGAGAGAGAGTGAAGAGTGTGTCATTGTCTCTTTGCAGGTTGTGTGATTGTGGTGTCTCAGATGAAGGCTGTGCTGCTCTGACTTCAGCTCTGAGATCAAACCCCTCACACCTGAGAAAACTGGATCTGTCTGGGAGTAAACTCAGAGACTCAGGAGTGAAGCGTCTCTCTGCTGTACTGGAGAATCCTCACTGTAAACTGGAGACACTGAGGTAAGATCATCTCTCTGAGAGTCACATGACCTGCTCCTCAGTAAGACACATTCTCTAATAGTGAGACTGAAACAGCAGTTTTAGGTTCAGCATCAAATATCCTGAGGAGGAAAGTAATTTCATTTCACTGCGTCATTTGATTTGTAATTATCTATTTACAATATTAATTGTGTTTTCTACATATTTGATGTTACTGATCTTTACTTGTCTCTGAACTGGAACTGAAGAGCACTTTTTTAATTAACAGTTTGATGCATGACATTAAAAATAATCAGGACAACTTTCTCATGCAGCTTTTTAATAATGACATTGTTCCTGCATCTTCTAATAACAGTGTCAGTAATAAAGGAAGCTGACGAAAAGCTTTTAAATAGGTGAGGTTTTTAAGGCCTGAGAAAATTTACTCCTTTGTACTGCAATCTTCTTTCATCATGGTTTCAAGCGTTCAGCTTTGTGAATTGTGTGTAGAGAGTTCTCTCTCTCTCTCTCTCTCTCTCACACACACACACACACCCACACACACACTCTTGTACAATTCTCTGTTGCATATTTCGATTCACTTGTGTATTATCTTAGCTAAATACTGTTACACATACAGTACAGTCAACCCTAAACTTAAGCTGCATTTTCTGTTAAAAATAAATCCTCACTGGGACCAGCTAAATGTCCTCACAAGGTAAAAACTGTCACATATTCCTCAGAATACTACTACTTTAGTCCCTCTGAAAACAGAAATACAGTACATAGTCCCACACACTAGGCATGCGACAAAATGTCGTTGTCTTGAATATCACAATACAGCATACTCATTCCTCGCGATATCAATTGAATGAATTTTCTGTTTAATATTCATTATGAGCTCTAAATTCAAAATTTTTGATTTTTGCTAAAAATGAGTTCTAAAATCTGCCTATGACTTACCCACCTTGCCTACTTGTACGCCTGTGAAAGTGCCTAAACCATGCATGATTGACATATAAAGAACATGTTATGAATGTGTACACCACACATGCTTGATGTGTTGCACTGGACTGATTTAAGACAAGTCAGTACTTATTACATTACAGTTTAGCTATTTTGTTTTTTACAAAACGGTCCAAAAATCTGCCTATGACTTACCTCCTTCGTCTACCTAAACATCTACTTCGGGAAGTTGGTTTGGATATGGTTTCCTGATTGTTTGAGCAAGCAGCAGATGTCGCATTCATGTGACAGGTCACTTCTCAACTACACAGCACTCTCAAATGAATTGTCTCCGTCTTGTCCGAAGTCAAATAAACTGGGAATTACAACCAAACCAGCTTCCTGAAGTAGACATTTAGGTAGATGAGGGTAGATTTTTGGACCTTTTGAACCTAGTCATACATAACATCTCGCGTCATGAGAAAATTCGATAAGGAAATACAACAGCAGCCTGACACCAAAATAAAAGTAGCTATTCTACGCTTTACTTCTGGTTAGCTCTTGTCAACAATATCTTTCCCTCTACAGCTGATCTTCAAAAAAAAAAATAATTAAGTAGTAATTGGCTACATACATTTTGATCATACTATTCATCGTTTTGTTATGCAAACTGTGTTGTGTAAGGTATGACCGAGATGGTTGTAATTAAAGCTGACAGCATGACAACTGGGCTCTGAATCGACTCTCACTTAAATATTATGAATCTACTCCCCAGCGTATGAGTCACTAATTAACCCTTTACACTACATCCTCCCTTCTGAGCTGTTCTCATTTTCAGGCAACAGCATACAGTACTTTGGTCTGTTTCCACAAAGTAAACCTACATGAACATTGTGTTCAAAATCCATTCTGTATGCAACCCTAGCTTCAGAATATTTCACTCAAGTAAAACAGCTTCCCTTTTAACAATAACATTTGTACAAGTATGGCAAAAAACCCTTTAACACATTTTTCTTCTCTCAGGGAAAGATGGGGTAGACGACCCATGCCTTCCACTGAGTGTGGGGGTTTATTCTGCCACTTAGGTAATCAATCATTTCCTCTATGTACCCACTTCTACACACAAAATCCTCCAGGTATTTAGGGGAATTTCTTACTCTGGTAGGATACCATCTCTCTATCTCTTTGCTGTTCGATGTAATTAGAGTTTGACCTTGACCTTCCTGAGTAACCTCTGGAGGTGTGTGTTCAGGCTATGGTAGGTTACCCAGTTCTGAAAGAGGTACACATGTTGAGATTAAGTCACTGCGATTATGACTGCGATTCCCCTGGGTGAATCTACCAGGTACGATCTGGGTGTATCAATGTACCGTACTGTCCCTTTTTCATTTGTATCCCTGATCAAACATGTTCACCTGGCTGAAGTTGTGGCAAGATATGTGCCCTATGTCATTTGTTGAACTGTCTCCTTTGTATCTCTCCTTAGTTTTTGACTCCTTTCAGCTTATTTGGATCAATCCGGCATGGGTTTAAGGACCTTGAGATGAGTGGTAATGTAGTGTTGGGTTTTCTCCCCATCAGGAGTTCAGCCAGACTGTGGCTGACATTGGCTAATGGTTTTGCATGGTACACCATTAGAGCTAGGCATGGATCAGCGGCTTTGTTGAAAAGATTCTTTACAGTTCTCACCACTCTTTCAGCCTCACCATTAGCTTGGGGAAAACTTGGACTGGTAGTTGTGTGAGTAAATCACCATTCTTTTGAAAAAATCAGGAAAGAGTCTGCTATAAACTGGGGGCCATTATCATCACTTCTGATGGGGTGCCATGTCTGTTGCTTTTGTCAGTGTGAGCTTGGCTATCTCAGTAAATCATGAGAAGTAGTCTATCACCAGCAGATACTGATGTTCATGCCACTGAAACAAATCAGCTCCCACTTTGAACCATGATCTCTCTGGAAAGTCTGCACATATCAGTATCTCTTTAAGATTGGTTCGCTCACATATGTCACATTTTCCCACTAACTGCTGAAGCTGTGCACTAAGACCTGGCCACCACACTGATTGTTTAGCATGTCCTTTGCATTTGGCTATGCCTTGGTATGCCATGTGCAGCTTTTGCAGAATGTCTTTTTGTAGTGATTTAGAAATTACTAGTCTTTTTCCTTTCAGCAACAGTCCATTTTCTATTGTGAGCTCCCCTGAGAAAGGGTGATACTACTGCATGATGGAACTGATGTGGAATTCGTCTGGCCACCCTTCAATGCAATATTTTTTGCTCACCTCATTGAGAACAGCATCAGCCACATGCTGCTGCTGGATTTCCCAGAGTCTGTTTTCCGTAACAGGTAGGTTTTCTATGACTGTCTTCACATATGAATCAATATCCTGCTCAAGTTTTCTGCTGCCATTCCCCTCTTCTGGAGATCTAGAGAGTACGTCAGCTGTGGTGATATTTTTGCCTGGTCAATGGGAAATGGTGTAAGTGAACTTCATCAATCTCATGCGAAGTTTCTTGATATGCGGTGGTATCTCACCAGTTTCTTTGATCCCAGAAAGGCACCAGCAGTTTGTGATCCATCTCAAAAAAAGAAAAGTAAGACCCACCAGGAAGTCAGAGAAATGTTCACATGTCCAGGTAATGGCTAGAGCCTATTTTTCGATTTGGGCGTATCTCTGCTCCATACTTGTAAGTGCTATAGATGTATATGCTATGGGCTTTAACTCTTTGTTTTCTTGCTTTTGAAGTAACACCGCTCCCAGTCCATATGATGATGAATCAGCAGAGACAATTGTGTCAGCTTTTGTATTATATAGGGCCAGACCTGGTGGTGTAATGAGTTGCCTCTTGATGTTGTCAAAGGCTCTTTTTTGTGGCTCTCCCCAAAACCACATATTGTCTATACTCAGAAGGTCTCTCGGTGGCTGTGTTTTTTTCTGCAAGATGGGGAGAAAACATTCCAAGATGGTTAATCATTCCAAGGAATCTCCCAAGCTCACTAGTGCTTGTTGCCTGGCTCATGCGTGTGAGCACTCTCACCTTGTTTGGACCTGCATGGACACCTGACCCATCAATGATCTGGCCCAGAAACTTTATGCGTCTCTTGGAGAATTCACATTTATCATTGAGCATCAGACCAGCTTTTTGTAGCTTTTCAAGTACTGTGAAGAGGTGCTGATCATATAATATTTGTGTTGTCCCAAACACCAAAATGTCATCCATGTGGCAAAGCACATGATCCAGCCCTGCTAGGATTTGTGATAGTCTTTACTGAAAGTGTTCTGGTGCTGATGCAATGACAAAGAACACACAATTAAAACAGAACCTTCCAAATGGGGTAGTAAAAGTCCTGAGCAAGGCAGAGCTTTTTGATAATGGGATTTGCCAAAATCCAGAGTTTCATCAGGCTTTGAAAAGAGTTTTGCTCCCTATAGTTGTCCTAACATGTTCTAAGGATGGAAGTATGTGTGTCTCCCATTTCCCAGCACTATTTAGTTTTGTTAAATACACACAGGTCCTTACAATTTCATTCACTTTTGGAACAACCATACCTGCACACCAGTCAGTTGGTTGTTTAACCTTGGAAATCACACCTTGCTGCTCCATGTACTCTAGCTCCCTTTTCACCTTTGACATTAGAGGCAAAGGAATGTGCCATGGCATAGACAACAGAAAGGACCTCGCATCAGGCTTTAAAGCAATTTCATACTCCCACTCAAGTTTACCTAGGCCTCTGAATAATTTGGGGAAATGCCTTCTAACTGACTCCTCTAAGTTCAGGCTTACTGTGTCAATCCTGGCTACTACACCTAGTGCTTTAATTGCTGGCCCACCCAGTAGAGCTGCCTTCAGACCAGACACAATGTAAATGTCCTTAATTGAGCTTGTACGGTTTGTGCTAAGCTTGGTTGTGAACACCTCAATAACTGGCAGTGGGTCTTGTCCTAGACCGTGCAGTATTTGTAAAGTTTTCTTCAGTTTAATGAACAGTCGTTATTTGTTCCTCTCTTCAGGCACCACTGTTACATCTGCTCCATTGTCAACTTTAAACAATGCATCACTGCTACCAAGTTTTAGTCTTATGAGACAAGGACTGTCTGTTGTGTCAGTGTTAACTGCGCCAAGGAATGCAACATGTCCTTCTGCTCAGGTGTCCTTTGTGTACACTTCATTAATAAAGTTTTGCATAATGTCCTTTCTTTTTGCATTGTTCGCAGCAATGGTGTAATGTAACTAAGTACATTTACTCAAGTACTTTACTTAAGTACAAATTTGAGGTACTTGTACTTTACATGAGTATTTCCATTTTATGCAACTTTATACTTCTACTCCACTATATCACAGAGGCAAATATTGTACTTTCTACTCCATTACATCTGAATGACAGCTTTAGTTACTAGTTACTTTTCAGATTACAATTTTTCATACACTTCTTGTCCAGTGAAAACTGTGTATCTCGAAATGTGGTGATTTTGAATGTTTGTGATAAACTGAAAGATTAAGTTTTATGGTTTGAGAAAATTATGGGTTGAGAAAATTGTTTTATTTCTTAATCTAAATCAACTATTTAGGACCCCCTTGGATTAGCTGAAAAATGCATTGTCAAAAAGATGAATACAGGGCTGTTTTTATGAGCTCATGAAAAGTTGACTTTTTGGAGATAAGTGGTTCTCACAGAACAGCGACGCTACAAACATATGATGATCTTATAGAATATGAAGCATTGCTGTAGGTTAAACTACCTAACAGTATATAAAGTAGTTAAAATTAGCTCAACCTTAAACATCTACAGCAGTAAAATGCAACATACACATTAATGCAGCAGTAAGCATATAAAAGCATATAATAGTAAAACAATGACAGGGACCATTTTTACATTACACAATGAGTACGTTTACCATTAATACTTTAAGTACATTTTGCTGATAATACTTTTGCTTAAGTCAGTTTTTGAATGCAGGACTTTTGCTTGTAGTTGAATATTTTTATAGTGTGGTATTAGTACATTTACTTAAGTAAAGGATCTGAATACTTCTTCCACTACTGGTTTGCAGTAGGTATCTTTTGCTGGGTATTGCTGTTTCTTGTGCAAAGGCTTCTTCCCATACTATTTGCATGAAGTGGTTCTGTCAGTTTCAGTTTGTTTACCCCGAGTTCAGACTGGCCATTTATTCAGCTGCTTAACTCTGCTTTTACCGTTAAATCTCTGCTGCTCACAAACAGCACCAAACTCTACTGCCACTTTGCATTTAAAGTTGGATTTAAGCATCTCTTGCTGCTTTTAAACCAGCTTGTCTGATGAATGTGGGTGATTGCTCTGTCCAAGGTAAGTCCTGCATCCATCTGAAGTTGCTCTGATAATTTCTTTTCTTGCTGTCCCACAACTAATCTATCTCTGATCATTTGGTTATGCAGCTGACTGCCACCATGTTCTGCTATGCAATATAGTGCAGTAATAAAACTGTCTGCTGTCTCTTCTACTTCCTGGTATCTTATATTAAACTTTGCACATTCAGTTGTTATGTTCCTCCGAAACCACAAAGTGTCCATCTAACTTAGCCTTAACAGTGTTGTATTCACTGGCTTCAGCATGTGTGAGCTGCAGTGATGTGAGTATGTCCTCTGCCTCTTGTAAATAAATGTAATACGTTTATTTACAAAATAAATGCATTACAATTTAAAATGTAATGTTTTGATTCTGTATTTCACAGTGATTAAGGACTGCAGTAACACTTCTGCTGAACTGATCTGTGTGTCCTGAACTGAGAGAGTGATGAGTGTGTCATTGTCTCTCTGCAGGTTGTGTGTTTGTGATATCTCAGTCGAAGGCTGTGCTGCTCTGACTTCAGCTCTGAGATCAAACCCCTCACACCTGAGAGAACTGGATCTGTCCTGGAATAAACTCAGAGACTCAGGAGTGAAGTGTCTCTCTGTTGTACTGGAGAATCCTCACTGTAAACTGGAGACACTGAGGTAAGCTCATCTCTCCTGCTCCTCAGTAAGTTTGATTTATACTTCAGCATGTATGTCAGGACGTCGATGCTAACGGAGGGCAATAGTGTCCAGCTGCAGACCCACAGTGGCAACAGTTTCAGGACAGGAGCGCAACAGGCAACAGGCAGTCACCGGGTGGAAGTGATTTTCTTTTATTTGACTATATTATGAGATAATAATATTTCCTTCATGTTCATGTTGTTACAAATTGTACTTAAAGACACGGAGTATGAGTTAGGGTGACTGCCAGCCTGGCGCTGCTGTCCTGAAACTGCTGGCACTGCGGGTCTGCAGCTGGTTACCATTAGCCATGCGCTGATACATTAGGACCATCATTAAAGTGCTGCAAAAAAGGAAAATGTGAAAAGAGTGACTTTAACCGCCTGATTTGAGCAGCATCTTACTGCATGGGCTCTATGAAATTCAAGCCATTCCAACCAACAGCTGCCTACACAGAAAATGATTGAATTTTGCAATTATAAATAATTAGATTTATAACAATAGCTCAAAAACAATACATGCCTACTACATTTTATTTACCTTTCTTTGTAATGAAAATGTAATAGATTTGTTCAGTAATAAATAATAATAACATTATTATTATTATTATTATCATTAGTATTATTATTATTATTATTAATCGACACTAAGAGAAATAGAAAATGGTAATCAGATTATAGATTAGAGAGTGGCTTAGTGGTTGCTATGGTATCATGTCCTCAAGATTTTCTGCAAGTTTCTGCAAATTGAACAATATTAGATTACCAGACAACTGTTAGTTTGGACACTATACTGTATCTTTTCTTTTTTTTGAAAATATTTCTATCAGTCTTTGGAAAATATGTCCACATTCTCCGAATGGATGAGTATGTTGATCCAAATAGAACACTGTGCACCTTCTCATGATTATTTTAGTGATTTTTAAAAATATTACTGAAAAAAGTATTATGCATGTTCTCTAGGATATACTAGTCTTCTCATTTTGGCAACTTTAGCTGTTACAGATTTTAAATGAATTTTTACTTTTTACAAAAACATTTTTAATAGCTTCTAAACAGTTGGCAGTATGGAGCCAAAACAACTTGTAAATGCACCATCTGGGAAAATAGTACACACTTTGCTTTGGCAAGTTTAACTTATGTAATTTGTATAAATTTTTATTTTCATTTCATAATCAGTTGACTGTATTGATCAACTTGTACAATATTATGCAACTTCTCTAGAATGTACTACACATTTTAATTTGGCAAGTTTAACTGTTACCGATTTTTAATGAAATTTTATTTAAAAAAAAAATTCAATAGCTTCTAAAGAGATGAACGTATTGATCTAAACCAGCGTAGAAATGAATATGCACTTTCTCTAGAATGTACTACAGTCATTACTTTGGCAAGTTTAACTGTTACTGAATTTTAATGAATATTTGTTCTGAACAAAATTTCAGTAGCTTCTAAAAGGTTGAATGAATTGATTCAAAGCAACTGGTACAACATTATGAACCTTCTTTAAAATGTACTACACTCTTTACTTTGGCAAGTTTAACTTGGTGAATTTTTATGAATTTTTATCTGGAAAAAATTCAAAAGCTTCTAAATGGTTGAATTTATTGATCCAAATCAACTTGTATAATATTTAGACCCTTCTTCAGAATTTACTACACTTTGGCAAGTTTAATTGTTACATAATTTGTGTGAATTTTGATTTCACACAAGTACTTTGGCAAGTTTAACAAACTAATAGAGTGAATCTGTTTAAACTGAGATTTTTACAGTGTTATTAAAGACACCAGTCTGAGACGCTAACAGAGTGAATCGGATTAAACTGAATTTTTTACAGTGTTATTCAGAGGTGGGTAGAGTAAGCAAAAAGTGTACTCAAGTAAAAGTATTGTTACTTTATAATAATAGTGACTAAAGTAAATATACTCATCAAAATAACGACTTGAGTGAAAAAATAATCTCATAACATTACTACTGAAGTAGTGAGTAACTTCATATAATGATTTATTACATCTATGATGTATTACATTCAAATGTATCAGAATATCAGCTATGCCCAAAATAAAAATTTAAAGTGCTGGTGTAATAAACACAACGTAAAACTAGCTTAATGGTAATAACATCTCATCAAAACATTTTCCTTAACATAAATACCAATACCAAAGTCACAACACAAAGTTTGCTCTCTAAAAACTTAACAGTCCTGGTCTTTATTTATGTTTGTCCATTTGTGTGTGTCTGAAACTTTGTGCGTGTCTGTGTGTGTGTGGTGTGTGTGTGGTGTGTGTATATGTGTGCGTGTGTGTGTTTGTGTGCGTGTGCATATGTTTGAGAGGGTGAATATTGATCTTGTCTTAAAGAATCAGTCAGGATGGTGACTGTTGAGCTAGCTGACTTTGCAAAATTTTTGCATTCAAGTCGGGATCTTTTCGCAGTGAATAGAAGACCTGCATGACTAAAAAGTCTCTCACATCCTGCAGATGCTGTTAGACTTGTGTTGATCTTGATTGACAACTTCTTGATTTAAGGAAAAGAATGCAAAAGATCCATATCTCCTGAGGTTGGACATGAAAGGTACTTATCCAGCTCTCCAGTCTGTGAATTTCCTAATGTCATGGATACAAAGAAGTCATCTTCATTAGAGTGACTGTTGTTTGAGTGGGTATCTTCATCCAAATTGAAAGTGAGGTGACTTTTGATGTAGTCAACCCCTGTGGCAAAAAAAAATAGAAATGGTATTTTAATCTGGACATTCTTCTGTAAATAGCAACTGATAATATAAGCCATGTAGTCTAACCTGTACATGGATAAGTAGTCTCTAAATCAAAGCCAAATGACTCCCTCTTGAATTAATAGATACATTACCATCTTTTAAGATGCTCTCCTCTCTGGTCCAGCATGTTCTGAATTTTGATAGAAGAATAGCTGTAGCAATCAGCTCAGGGTCCTTCATGCTCTCTCCGAAATGCTTCTGGATCCCCTGTTGTAGGGCTTCAAGGAGTGGTCCACAGACTTAGCAAGTTGGCTCCAGCCTCTTCAGCTTCTCCTGTAGCTGGTACAGCGTTGGTAGCAAAAAACCCATATGTACAGATGATTCTCCTTGAAGAATGTTCAGAGCCATGGCAACTGGCTTCATCACAGCAGCATATTCATTCAAAAAGCCCATCTAAGGTGGATTGAACCTATCAATAAATTTTATAGGCAGAGACTTATAACTTTCACACAACAATGTAAAATAATTTTGTTGTGGGCAGGAACAGACTAAAATGGTGTCCATAATTACTATTTAAAAGCACAGTATGAAAATGTATGTGTTTTTAAATTTATTTCTACCACCCTTTACTGGTCCATTTTTAAAATGAGTTGTAAGGTCGATAGATGTATCATTAGACGTGATGTTTTTTACACCACCACCACAGATTATGTTTACAAATTAAAGCTAGAAAAGTAATAATCAACTTAGTGGGAAATACTTGTGAATCTATGTTGCTGTGTTAATGGTTATTAGCACATTTGAACAAGTAAATTAACATACTGTATATTTACCAAATAATGAATTTCTGACAACTTACATCTTGATTTTAATGCTGTGCATACATTCCAGATTGCATTTTCTCCTTCCTCCTTCTGGATATGCACCAGTATTTCCACTGAGAGGTAGAGGGAGCTTCAGCGGGTGTCATAGGGTCGAAGGAACTGTAGTCTGCACTCCTGCTCCAGAGTTTCAAATGCCATAGTGGACCTGCTGGTTTTGTTCCACAAAGCGTGACATTTAGCAAAAGCATACCAAGAGAGCCTCTTGTATGTTCACAGTCAGCTACTGCAGCATTGGCATCAGTGGTTGACACAAGATTCAGGTGATGGCATGCACACTTATGCCTTGGAAGGTGATACTCCAAGCCATTGTTGTTATTTAAAATAGAACAGACATCCTAATACTCTAAGTCTTCTAAAGGACTTTCATCTTCTGGAACATTTTCCTCAATTCTCACTGGTTTCTTCATCGCTCTCCCCATAAACTCTAAAGGCCTTCAGGAAATTTGATCCACTGTCAATTGTTGACCTGGTCACCTTTTTCCTGATTTGATACTCTGAATGTATTTCTTCTAATGCCACAGCAAGGACATCAGTTGTGTGGGAGCCTTTCACGCGTCTGCAAGCCAGCCCAGCAGAGCACCTTGCTACAGAGATCTGGTCTATCCAGTGACAAGTGACACCTAAGTAACTACGTTGTCCTGCACTCCAGCAATCTGTGGTGGTTCACAGACCTCAACCTTTTAATTATCAAATCCTTTTTGGTCTTTGCAGCTTCCTGAATTTTCAAGCACAATGTTTTCCTTGTCATTACTGTGCACTGAGGTTGCAAGGATTCTGTCATAGTCTTGAATGATGGTACATACAGTATGAAATTGAGAAATACTTCACATATGAAATTGAGCAAAACCTTGTCAAATGTTGCCTGCATCACCCATGGGGCAGAGAGGGAAAATGCACTGATGTTTGCTTTCTTCATGGGAGGTTCATCAGTAGGGGAGGAATTCTGCTTTCTTGGAGTTGTGGAGCTCTGAAATTTCCACTATTTTCGGCAGACAAAGCAGGCAGTGCATGATGTAGCTATTATTCTTAGTAGTTTGGAAAGAGAATAGAGTCTGAAGGTGAGGCCAGAGGTGTAGGGGTACTGCTACATCTGCCACAGGAGCCGTTTCTTCAGCCATCTTGTGAAAAGGAGTCATGGAGCCTCCACGGTAGAAGGGTGTGGTTTATTTAAAACGGTGAGCTAAACATAGTCATATAAACATGTATCAAAGCAGTTGACGTCATAGAAGGTGTGCGTGTGTGAAAGTCACGAGAAGTGTGTAGTTTAATGTAACGGAGTACAAGTACATTTTTTTAATCGTAAACGTACTCAAGTAAGAGTGAAAAGTATTATGCATTAAAACTACTCCTATAAGTACAATTTATTGGAAAAAGTACTTAAGTACATGTAACGGAGTAAACGTAATGCATTACTACCCACCTCTGGTGTTATTAAAGACACCAGTCTGAGACACTAACAGAGTGAATCTGATTAAACTGAGATTTTTACACAGTGTTTTTCATCCATTTCTGTTGTGAGCTGTTTTAAGGTTTATAACTGGCTACACTTTCAGAAGCAGTTTTGGAGCACAAGCTCACCTATAGAAGACAGAAAGTTCTGGATGCAATGTGGGAAATTTTTTTGCACTTTATTGTTTAGAATTGTATTGTATAAAATTTCAGATGTATTTTGAACAGTATTACTCTGATTAAAACAATATTCATCTGAATCTGATTAAACCTGCAGAAAAAATGTCACAACTG
This sequence comes from Pangasianodon gigas, assembly GCA_022758105.1. Classification (NCBI taxonomy): domain Eukaryota; kingdom Metazoa; phylum Chordata; class Actinopteri; order Siluriformes; family Pangasiidae; genus Pangasianodon; species Pangasianodon gigas. Next base: position 1,977,533 of record CM040476.1, on the reverse strand, counting down.
CTAATCAAACCTGTAAATGATGTAAAGGATGATCTCCATCTCTGGTTGTCTTTATTTGAGCCTAGATTTTTCTTCCGAGACAGAGCGAGAACCTATTCATTACAAAAAAGGGATTAATTTAGTGTTGTAAATTTTAATAAACAACAGTTCATTATGCCAACATAATGTTCTAACATTATTTACCTTCATAAATCTCAGTCTACTTGGACTTTGGCATTCAGAAATGAGATTCTTCTCTAATCCATTTAATTAATTTTAATGTTACTCATGTCATTAAAAATCATCAAGATAATATTTCTCTTGCAACTTTTTAATAATGAAATGTTTACTGCATCTTATAATTAAAATCTCAGTAATAAAGGGTGCTGACAAAAGGACTGAGGAAATGTACTCCTTTTTACTGATATCATTTCATCACAGGTTGAAAAGTGTTCTTATGTATAAAGATACATATGTATGTTCCTGTTGTGTGTATATTAACTTAGCTCAATAATCGTACTCCTACAGAAAACAATAACCTTAACCTCAGTCAGTAAAAAGGAAATTGTTTGGCTCTGTTTCTTCTTTGTTTAGTTTTTCTCCTGGAGATATTTGATCATGCACACACAATAAATAGAATTTGACGAAAAAGTTCCTGCTGAACTGATCTGTGTGTCCTAAACTGAGAGAGTGAAGAGTGTGTCATTGTCTCTTTGCAGGTTGTGTGATTGTGATATCTCAGATGAAGGCTGTGCTGCTCTGACTTCAGCTCTGAGATCAAACCCCTCACACCTGAGAGAACTGGATCTGTCTTGGAATAAACTCAGAGACTCAGGAGTGAAGTGTCTCTCTGCTGTACTGGAGAATCCTCACTGTAAACTGGAGACACTGAGGTAAGAACATCTCTCTGAGAGTCACGTGACCTGCTCCTCAGTAACACACATTCTCTAATAGTGAGATTGAACCTGAGATTTTAAGTTCAGCATCAAATATCCTGAGGAGGAAAATCATTACATTTTGGAGCACACTGAACAATTTTCCCCATTCCTACTGATCTGATCACAGTATGTATTCAGTGTTTGTAATAGTATAAGCTGATCAGATGTAAATCATTTGAATAAACACACACACATTTTGTTTTCACGTTTTAATATGTAGATATTTTAACCATGACATAATCCATCATTTATAACATGAGTAATTTCAGAAGTCTGCCAATAAAAAGCTCAGAAAGAGGTTATAGGTCTAAGACTTAAGGTTTTTTCATTTTCACTTTATGGTTTGTTCTGTTCTGTGAATCATGTATGCAACATTTTTCACACACTATATACAAATAATACAATCTATTTTTAACCACCATTTCATTTACGAGTTATTGCTCTTTAAAATTTTATAAAAATGATTCACAGTAATACACAGTGATTTAAGGCTGTAGTGACTGGGCTGATTAAGTTCATTATTCAGAGTCCTGAACTGAGAGAGTGAAGAGTGTGTCACTGTCTCTCTGCAGGATGTGTAATTGTGATGTCTCAGATGAAGGCTGTGCTGCTCTGACTTCAGCTCTGAGATCAAACCCCTCACACCTGAGAGAACTGGATCTGTCTTTGAATAAACTCAGAGACCCAGGAGTGAAGCTGCTCTTCAGTCTTAAAGATGACAAACTTTACCAACTCCAGGATTTGAAGTGAGTTACAATCATTTCAGATAAATGTGTAAAAAAAATTAAATATATGAATATTTATAGCCATTAGTTTTGCTTAATACTTTTTTGCTTTTGAAGGGAAAAGTCCATAAAGATTTTATTGTAAACAAGTTCATAGTCACTAATTTCTGTCTCGTATTTTTAAAATTTGAAAACTTATCCAGAACAGAATTCAGAATTATATTGGATGCTTCATCTTCATGCTCAATGCTTAAAAATGAAACTTTTGTTTTATTTTACTTTTAGGGTTTAAAGTATTTTCATCAGATGCAGACTCCAAAGAAGCCATGTTTATTAAATGTACTCAAATCATAGAGGCATTTCCTGGACATTTTTTCCCTCATGTTGGGGAATGAAGAACAGTTTGTTCATTTTGCAGAGATGTGCATTTATGCTTGGTTGGTGTGATTCTTCATGTGCCTTAGTGCCTTTACAGAGAGCTGTCGCAACACTACTGTCAGGATTAAGCGCTTACTATACAGAAGACAAATTAATTATTAACTTCATCATCATTATCATCATCACACAATTCCACAGTGATATTGTACAGAATCCAGACATCATGACAGGACTCAAGTTCTGGTTAAGGTTCCAGTAGAGGTCACTAATTGCAGACTTTTTCTAGTCTACACTCCAGGCTTCAGCCCCCTTCCTTTGCCACCTTACCACTCTATCACATCTTCTGTCTGAAAGACTCCAAAAGAGACCACCATAGCTGAAGCAGTGGCTATTTACTTATTGATTATTTGTTGAGAATTCTGGCATTCGGTGTTCTTATGTCAATTTAAGTCTTACCTTTCTTGTAAACTGAACAGTTGAACAGTGTTTTTAAATGTTAGTAAAGACATCCTTCATTATTTTTTCCCACAGGCCATCTCCCTCATGAACAGTTAATATGGAGACTAACCTTTTAAGGGCAGTTGTTGGGTTATAGTGCAATATATGACTGCTACTTTGTAACCGAAACACATACTGGTTTGCACAACTGATTATTTTTTTTTAACATTTTCCCCCGACCTTTTCTACTTTAATAAATTTCTTTATTATATGTTGTACCCCGTTGTGTGTTGCACTCATTGTAAGTACTGGAAGCACCTGTAAGCTGGAAAAAAATCCTTGTGTGTGCAAACACACTTGGCAAATAAGGCTGTTTCTATTCTAGGTTTCTATTTCTATTAAAGTGGGAGAGAAGTGGGAGAGAGTGTGAGTGTGAGTGTGATGACCCTCTCTCTCTCTCACACACACACACACACACACACACACTCACTCACATGCGCATCACCATGCTCCTGTCTCCTCCTTATATTCATTTTGCATACATTATCTTTAGTATCATTTGTTTCAGTTCACTCAGTGGTTTACATATTTGCATATTAGTAATCATTACACATCAAGACTCAGACTTGGTTTATTTCTTATACAAATACTTTACTAATTCCAGTGCATTATTAACTGGTTGTGTACACATTCTTGTTTATGTTGTACTGTACACACTTTTGTTAATACTGTTTTTGTTTGAGTTTAAAATTACCATTGTGTGGGATGAGATGAGGAGTGAATGGCTGGAGCTGGTCTGTGGTGGTTGTGGAATCTCCGATGGAGGTCCGTGCTCTTAAAGGACCGGCAATAGACACCATGACTCTCCCGCACATTCAACACATTCAACATATTCTCAGACCAGAAGATGGACCTGTCAATATAATTGAACCAGGGGGCACATTTTAATCCATTATCAAATGAATATTTCAAAATGGTATAGGATCAAACCCCCTTACATCAGTTCACAGTGAAATATTCTATAATCACAACAGAAATTAATTAATTTTACTGTAGAATTTTAAAGTAATTGCTGTTCAAAGTCACTGGATCTGTGATTAATAATTGAACCAGTATGATGGACATTTTAAATTGGTAGATGTTTAAACCCATGTAGTTTAGCTCACAGCTAGCTACTCTATGCTCAGAATAAATATGAATAAAATTTACTGTTGAATTTTGTAGTAATTGCCATTCAAAATCACAAGATCTGTCAATTTGAATACAGCCAGGACTCTACAGGGTGTCCAGAAAGTCCCCATACATAGGGAACTATGTATGCCAGCACCACGTCAGTTGTGCCTTCATCAGTGGATGTTCGTAGACGTCCAGTTCTCGGCAGGTCTGCAACACTTCCAGTCTTTTTGAATTTGTTAATAAGTTTGGCAGCAGTGTCATGTGTGTTGTGCTTGTCCACGTTTCCTGTTAAAGTCCATCGCAACCTTGTGACAGCTTTCCAATCTAGCCATGAGAATAATTTTAAATGTTCTTCTTTTGTCAAAGGCATTCTTAAAGGCTATCTGAAAAAATATTTATATAATATAAACTAAGTATGAAAAATTTTGGAAGATATTTTGCTAAAAAAATTTAATTTTCTCTATGTATGGATACTACTGGGCCACCCTGTATTTTAATTCATTATAAAATGGACGATTCAAACTGGTAGATGATTAAACCCACTCACATCAGTTTGCCATGATATACACTAGGCTGAAAAAACTGATTAATTTTACTGTAGAATGTTACTGTATTTTGCATTTAAATTAAAAAGATCAGTCAATTGGATCCTGAGCTTGGGTTATTTTATTCTAAGAGTTTCACATGCTCATGTGGTTTCCCTTTGGGTTCTACGGTTTTCTCTCACTGTCCAAAAACATACAGGTAGGTGGCTTGGCTATGCTAAACTTAGTCTACCTATTCATATCTCATGGTATATTGTTTCTGACCCCACCAACACCACTCATATTGATAAGACATATTGGAAGCTTTGTCACAGGCTTCCCTCCACACTTTAGCATAGCCAAATAACCCAAGCATAAGCTCATACCCAGGACCCTGGGGCTGTGAGGTGCCAGTACTACCCACTGCACTCCCCTGTTAGAGCATAATGGTACAAGTCATTTTTTTTTTTTTAATAAATTACATCTTATTAATATCAGCATTAAACACTGACTATTGGTTAATACTTAATTCATAATATGTAAATACTATAAATACTGAAGTAGTTAAAATGTAAATAATTAATAAGAAATGCTTAATAATTGATACTACTGAAATTTTGAATAATTGTTTTTTTAATCTGGATTGTTAAAAAATTTGATATTCAATTTAGCAGCATTGTTACTGTTTGTAATAACCTATTAAATTGGCCACTGCCAACACTGTTAACCCTTACTGTAGTTTATAGGGTAAATAACTGTAAAAGTTGCCAGTAACTTACTATAATATAATCAAACAGTATTAAACTGTAATATGCATTGCATCATGGGTAATTTCTGTGACATCACTTATTGATTACAGTAACTTAATTTTTATGAATTGATCACAGTAACTAACTGTGAATAAAAGGAGTAAGTTACTGTAATTGTAAAAAAGCCATGAAACTCATAACATCGCTTCTCTGTGCAGACTGCAATGCCTACGACTCTTTTTGTCCCCACTTGGCTTCAGTTAGCTAGTTAACATGAGCTAATTATGTTCTCTTGATCTTGCGTCACTATGGTAACTTGGACGACCATCGGAGGCCTGTTTCACGAAACCAGTTTCGGTCTACCCAGGTAAGTTTGCATTTAGTTAGTTTTTCAGTCTCAACAAGGTTTTTTAGCAGTTTTCATCACCATGGTAACTTACACTACACAACTAATCTGCTCCAGAGCAGGTTTTATTCTGGGTAAGAGAACTCTAACCCAAATTGGACCAATCAGCTGTGAGCAAAAAAAACAGCTGCCTAATATTGTGTAGGTCCCTGTTTTGCCACCAAAACAGCTCTGACCCGTCAAGGCATGATGGACTCCACAATACCTCTGAGGGTGTGCTGTGGTATCTGGCACTAAGACGTTAGCAGCAGATCCTTTAAGTCCTGTAGGTTGTGAGGTGGGGCCTCCATGGATCGGACTTGTTTGTCCAGCACTTCCCACAGATGCTCGATCGGATTGAGATCTGGGGAATTTGGAGGCCAAGTCAACACCTTGAACTCTTTGTTCTTCAAACCATTCCTGAACAATTTCTGCAGTGTGGCAGGGTGCATTATCCTGCTGAAAGAGGTCACTGCCATTAGGGAATACCGTTGCCAAGAATGGGTGTACCTGGTCTGCATTAATGTTTAGGTAGGTGGTATGTGTCAAAGTAACTTCCACATGAATGCTTGGACCCAAGGTTTCCCAACAGAACATTGCCCAGAGCATCATACTGCCTCTGCCAGCTTTCCTTCTTCCCATATTGCATCCTGGTGCCATCTCTTCCCCAGGTAAGCGACGCACACGCACCCAGCCATCCACATGATGTAAAAGAAAACATGATTCATCAGACCAGGCCACCTTCGTCCATTGCTCCATGGTCCAGTTCTGATGCTCACTTGCCCATTGTAGGCTCTTTCAGCGGTGGACAGGGGTCAGCATGGGCACTCTGACTGGTCTGCAGCTATGCAGCCCCATACGCAGCAAGCTGCAATGCATTGTGTGTTCTGACACCTTTCTATCATAGAAAGTATTAACTTTTTCAGCAATTTGTGCTACAGTAGCTCTTCTGTAGGATCGGACCAGTGAGGAACAGTGAGCCGTGAGCGCCCATGACCCTGTTGTCCTACCTTGGACCACCTTTGGTAGGTACTAACCACTGCATACCGGGAATACCCCACAAGACCTGCCGTTTTGGAGATGCTCTGACCCAGTCGTCTAGCCATCACAATTTGGACCTTGTCAAAGTTGGTTAGATCCTTATGCTTGCCCATATATAAAATAATCCTTTACATTTAAAAAATGGGCAAAATCGATTGAGGTTGAAGTAGCAGTAGTAGTAGTATATAAATCAAACTAGAGTATACACTTTGAAAACACATCAGATCTCAATGGGGAAAAATATCATGCTGGATATCTATACTGATATGGACTGGGTAATGTGTTAGGAACGAAAGGATGCCACATCATTTGATGGAAATGAAAATTATCAACCTACAGAGGGCTGAATTCAAAGACACCCCAAAAATCAAAGTGAAAAAATGATGCAGCAGGCTAGTCCATTTTGCTGAAATTTCATTGCAGCAACCCAAAATGGTACTCAGTAGTTTGTATGGCCCCCATGTGCTAGTATGCATGCCTGACAACGTCGGGGCATGCTTCTAATGAGACGACGGATGGTGTCCTGGGATATTTCCTCCCAGATCTGGACCAGGGCATCACTGAGCTCCTGGACAGTCTGAGGTGCAACCTGGTGGCGTCGGATGGACCGAAACATAATGTCCCAGAGGTGTTCTATTGGATTTAGGTCAGGCGAGCGTGGGGGCCATTCATTGGTATCAATTCCTTCATCCTCCAGGAACTGCCTGCATACACTCGCCACATGTGGCCGGGCATTGTCATGCACCAGGAGGAACCCAGAACCCACTGCACCAGCGTAGGGTCTGACAATGGGTCCAAGGATTTCATCCCAATACCTAATGGCAGTCAAGGTGCCATTGTCTAGCCTGTAGAGGTCTGTGCGTCCCTCCATGGATATGCCTCCCCGACCATCACTGACCCACCACCAAACCGGTCATGCTGAATGATGTTACAGGCAGCACAACGTTCTCCACGGCTTCTCCAGACCATTTCACGTCTGTCACATGTGCTCAGGGTGAACCTGCTCTCATCTGTGAAAAGCACGGGGCGCCAGTGGCGGACCTGCCAATTCTGGTGTTCAATGGCGAATGCCAATCGAGCTCCACGGTGCTGGGCAGTGAGCACAGGGCCCACTAGAGGACGTCGGGCCCTCAGGCCACCCTCATGAAGTCTGTTTCCGATTGTTTGGTCAGAGACATTCACACCAGTGGCCTTCTGTAGGGCTCTGGCAGTGCTCATCCTGTTCCTTCTTGCACAAAGGAGCAGATACCGGTCCTGCTGATCGGTTAAGGACCTTCTACAGCCCTGTCCAGCTCTCCTAGAGTAACTGCCTGTCTCCTGGAATCTCCTACATGCTCTTGAGACTGTGCTGGGAGACACAGCAAACCTTCTGGCAATGGCACGTATTGATGTGCCATCCTGGAGGAGTTGGACTGCCTGTGCAACCTCTGTAGGGTCCAGGTATCGCCTCATGCTACCAGTAGTGACACTGACCCTAGCCAAATGCAAAACTAGTGAAAAACAGTCAGAAAAGATGAGTAGGGAAAAAA
>CM040476.1:1932604-1951869 GCA_022758105.1 Pangasianodon gigas | reverse complement strand
ACTCCTTTGTACTGCAATCATTGATCATCATGGGGTGAAACGTTTAATTTTGTGACCTTCATAAGTAGAGTGTTTACACACACACATATTTCCATTAATTTGTTTATTACCGTAGCTAAATAAAGCTACACCTTTTTAGATCACAGATTTCGTGATGCAGAGATTACTCAGGAACCTTGGAGTAAAGAGCAAACATGTCGCTTTATGGACAATATGGTTGATTTGCAACACTATGCTGACCATCAGAGAGACAGAGAACAGTGTTAGTCTCACTTCTGCACCATCTCTGCCATCCCATCTGAATGCAAGTTGTTATATTGGGTACAGAACAGAGCATTTTGGTGTGAAGTAAACGTTGGGAGATTCAGTGCTGGATGTTGATTGGCCTCAGCCAGTGGGGGAAATGTCTTCAACAAAAGGGCTAATGGTAACAAGCAACAGCTGTAAGATTACACAAGTCAGGTAACATCCTGGCAATTCAACAACCTGCTTTAAACCAGCAGTAAGATAAAACCAGAATTTAACAACCTACAGCCAAACCTTAACCTTAAACTGCAGTTTCTGTAAAAAGTAAATCCTCACTGGGACCAGATACTGTAAATGTCTTCACAAGGTAAAAACTGTCACATATTCCTCAAAATATGACTACATCGAGTCCCCCTGAAGACAGAAATACACACACACACACACACACACACACAATAAATAAAATTTGTTATTTAGTTATTGCTCTCATATAATTATTGAATAAGATGCTGTATTTCATAGTGAATGAAGACTGCAGTGACTCTTTGATGAAAAAGTTCCTGCTGAACTGATCTGTGTGTCCTGAACTGAGACAGTGAAGAGTGTGTCATTGTCTCTCTGCAGGTTGTGTGATTGTGACGTCTCAGATGAAGGCTGTGCTGCTCTGACTTCAGCTCTGAGATCAAACCCCTCACACCTGAGAGAACTGGATCTGTCTGGGAATAAAGTCAGAGACTCAGGAGTGAAGTGTCTCTCTGCTGTACTGGAGAATCCGCACTGTAAACTGAAGACACTGAGGTAAGATCATCTCTCTGAGAGTCACATGACCTGCTGCTCAGTAACACACATTCTCTAATAGTTTCAGTGCACACTGATTAATCTGATTCCTAATTATCTGATCACAATATTAGTTGTGCTTTCTTCATATATTTGATGTTACTGATCTTTGTTTATCTTGGAACTGGAACTGAAGAGAGGATTTATAATTAACAGTTTTAGTCATGACATTAAAAATAATCAGGATGACTTTCACTTGCAGCTTTCTCAGTAATAAAGGAAGCTGAAAATAAGCTTTGAAATAGGTGAGGGTTCTAAAGACAGAGACAATTTACTCCTTTGTACTGCAATCATTGATCATCATGGGGTGAAACGTTTAATTTTGTGACCTTCATAAGTAGAGTGTTTACACACACACATATTTCCATTAATTTGTTTATTACCGTAGCTAAATAAAGCTACACCTTTTTAGATCACAGATTTCGTGATGCAGAGATTACTCAGGAACCTTGGAGTAAAGAGCAAACATGTTGCTTTATGGACAATATGGTTGATTTGCAACACTATGCTGACCATCAGAGAGACAGAGAACAGTGTTAGTCTCACGTCTGCACCATCTCTGCCATCCCATCTGAAAGCAAGTTGTTATATTGGGTACAGAACAGAGCATTTTGGTGTGAAGTAAACGTTGGGAGATTCAGTGCTGGATGTTGATTGGCCTCAGCCAGTGGGGGAAATGTCTTCAACAAAAGGGCTAATGGTAACAAGCAACAGCTGTGAGATTACACAAGTCAGGTAACATCCTGGCAATTAAACATCCCGCTTTAAACCAGCAGTAAGATAAAAATAGAATTTAACAACCTACAGCCAAACCTTAACCTTAAACTGCAGTTTCTGTAAAAAGTAAATCCTCACTGGGACCAGATACTGTAAATGTCTTCACAAGGTAAAAACTGTCACATATTCCTCAAAATATGACTACATCGAGTCCCCCTGAAGACAGAAACACACACACACACACAATAAATAAAATTTGTTATTTAGTTATTGCTCTCATATAATTATTGACTAAGATGCTGTATTTCATAGTGAATGAAGACTGCAGTGACTTTTTGATGAAAAAGTTCCTGCTGAACTGATCTGTGTGTCCTGAACTGAGAGAATGAAGAGTGTGTCATTGTCTCTCTGCAGGTTGTGTGATTGTGGTGTCTCAGATGAAGGCTGTGCTGCTCTGACTTCAGGTCTGAGATCAAACCCCTCACACCTGAGAGAACTGGATCTGTCTTGGAATAAACTCAGAGACTCAGGAGTGAAGTGTCTCTCTGCTGTACTGGAGAATCTTCACTGTAAACTGGAGACACTGAGGTAAGATCATCTCTCTGAGAGTCACATGACCTGCTCCTCAGTAACACACATTCTCTAATAGTGAGACTGAAGCAGAGGTTTAAGGTTCAACATCAAATATCCTGAGGAGGAAAATCATTTCATTTCAGTGAATCATTTGATTTGTAATTATCTATTCACAATATTAGTTGTGTTTTCTACGTGTATTCCTGATATTTGCTTGTTTTGGAACTGGAACTTAAAAGAATTTTTTTAATGATTATAGTTATTGCATTAATAATAATTAGGACAAATTTCTCCTGCTGCTTTTTAAATATGACATGGTTACTGAATCTTATAATTACAATGTGAGTAATAAAGGAAGAAAGGAAGCTGACAATAAGCTTTGAAATAGATGACGGTTCTAAAGACCAAAAATTTACTTCTTTGTACTGTAATCATTGTTCATCATGGGGTGAGAATTTAAGCTTTGTGAACTGTTTGTAGACTGTCTTCACACATACACACACACACACACACACACACACACACACTCACACACGTTTACATTTTTGTGTCGTATTTCCTTTAACATGTGTATTAACGTAGCTAGAAAATGCTACACCTGCCACCAACTCCAACCTTAACCTGCAGATTCTGTTCAAAATAAATCCTCACTGGGACCAGATAAATATTCTCACAATGTAAAAACTGTTACACATTCCTCAGAATATATAGACATTTGTTTAAAGACAGCAATACATAGACCACTACACACACACACACACGCACAAATATACTCTCTCAAACACAATAAATAGTTAATTGTTTGTATCCCCCACCAATAAGTCACTAAGTGGTGGAAGTGTTATTGTTCTTGGTTTGTCCTTCTGTCCAAGATTATAATTATTGTGATATCTCAAGAATTAGTGGTTGAATGTTTGTAGGATTTATATGGAATTATCATTGTAACCAGCAAATGAACTGATTAGATTTTGGAATTGATCCAAATGGGTCAAGGTCACAGCAAGGTCAAATGTCTAAAATAGATTTTCTTCATGTTTCCTTCCTGTTTAAAGTATATTTTAAGGGAATTTCTGGCATATAAATTAGTAATAACAAGGATATATAAAGTCAAAAGCTAGCCACTCAGAGGAATGAAACCTGCTTCAAATGAACCAGACTGATTTATGAAGCTTTTCACAGTTCTGTTTTTGTCTGTCAGCAGTAGATAAGGTCACCAGGTTTGAACAGGAAATAAAGGAGTTTTTAACTTCGAGATGCTATTTGCAATACAGATACCACCAATGTCCATGAAAATCCACTTTATTGTACAGAGCTCGATTTGTGAAAACTTTCATAAATAGAGTTTAGCATATTTGATACCTCAGTACAGCTCTAGACCCAATGGCACATGAAGTAATAGAATATTTCAGTGAGTTTGTGAAGATTCATATTTGTTCAGTGGCTGATATAAATGATGGGGCTCTGCTTCACTTGCCCACATGGACGAGGCACCTCTGTCAAATGTTCCTGCTGAACTGATGTGTGTGTCTTGAACTGAGAGAATGAAGAGTGTGTCATTGTCTCTCTGCAGGTTGTGTGATTGTGATATCTCAGATGAAGGCTGTGCTGCTCTGACTTCAGCTCTGAGATCAAACCCCTCACACCTGAGAGAACTGGATCTGTCTGAGAATAAACTCAGAGATTCAGGAGTGAAGTGTCTCTCTGCTGTACTGGAGAATCCTCACTGTAAACTGAAGACACTGAGGTAAGATCATCTCTCTGAGAGTCACATAACCTGCTGCTCAGTAACACACATTCTCTAATAGTGAGACTGAAGCAGAGGTTTTAGGTTCAACATCAAATATCCTGAGGAGGAAAATCATTTCATTTCAGTGCATGTTGACGCTTTTCCTCCCATTCCTACTGATGTAAACACAATATTTATGTAATAAATTAAGCCAATCAGGGTTGTTTCCCAAAAGCATTGCAGCACATACATCATTGTGAAATGGTAGAGCGAGCATCACTTTGAACACTCTCTCTCTCTCCCAGTGAAGATGATCTTAACTTTGAAATGCTTTTGGGGAAACTCAGTCCTGATAGTTCTTGTCAATCATTTAATTAAACTGAATTATAAGCACACACACACACACACACACTTGTTATGTTTCCATATGTGGAAATTTAAACAGTAACATAATCCCTCCTTGATATAAATAATTTCAGATGGCTGGTAATAAAAAGCTGAGAAATAGGTTACAGTTCTAAGAGTTTATTTGTCATTTTCACTTGTTCATGATGGTTTGAGAAGTTCTGTTCTGTGAATCATTAATGCAACTTTTCAGACCTTTTCACACACTATAAACAAATAATACAATCTGTTTCAACACTGGCATTTAATTTTTTAGTTATTGCTTTTAAAATTTCATAAAAAAACATTCACAGTAATACATAGTGATTTAAGGCTGTAGTGACTGTGCTGATGAAGTGCATTATTCTGTGTCCTGAACTGAGAGAGTGAAGAGTGTGTCATTGTCTCTCTGCAGGTTGTGTGATTGTGATATCTCAGATGAAGGCTGTGCTGCTCTGACTTCAGGTCTGAGATCAAACCCCTCACACCTGAGAGAACTGGATCTGTCTGAGAATAAACTCAGAGATTCAGGAGTGAAGTGTCTCTCTGCTGTACTGGAGAATCCTCACTGTAAACTGAAGACACTGAGGTAAGATCATCTCTCTGAGAGTCACATAACCTGCTGCTCAGTAACACACATTCTCTAATAGTGAGACTGAAGCAGAGGTTTTAGGTTCAACATCAAATATCCTGAGGAGGAAAATCATTTCATTTCAGTGCATGTTGACGCTTTTCCTCCCATTCCTACTGATGTAAACACAATATTTATGTAATAAATTAAGCCAATCAGGGTTGTTTCCCAAAAGCATTGCAGCACATACATCATTGTGAAATGGTAGAGCGAGCATCACTTTGAACACTCTCTCTCTCTCCCAGTGAAGATGATCTTAACTTTGAAATGCTTTTGGGGAAACTCAGTCCTGATAGTTCTCGTCAATCATTTAATTAAACTGAATTATAAGCACACACACACACACACACACTTGTTATGTTTCCATATGTGGAAATTTAAACAGTAACATAATCCCTCCTTGATATAAATAATTTCAGATGGCTGGTAATAAAAAGCTGAGAAATAGGTTACAGTTCTAAGAGTTTATTTGTCATTTTCACTTGTTCATGATGGTTTGAGAAGTTCTGTTCTGTGAATCATTAATGCAACTTTTCAGACCTTTTCACACACTATAAACAAATAATACAATCTGTTTCAACACTGGCATTTAATTTTTTAGTTATTGCTTTTAAAATTTCATAAAAAAACATTCACAGTAATACATAGTGATTTAAGGCTGTAGTGACTGTGCTGATGAAGTGCATTATTCTGTGTCCTGAACTGAGAGAGTGAAGAGTGTGTCATTGTCTCTCTGCAGGTTGTGTGGTTGTGGTTTCTCAGATGAAGGCTGTGCTGCTCTGACTTCAGCTCTGAGATCAAACCCCTCACACCTGAGAGAACTGGATCTGTCTTGGAATAAACTCAGAGACTCAGGAGTGAAGTGTCTCTCTGCTGTACTGGAGAATCCTCACTGTAAACTGGAGACACTGAGGTAAGATCATCTCTCTGAGAGTCACATGACCTGCTCCTCAGTAACACACATTCTCTAATAGTGAGACTGAAGCAGAGGTTTTAGGTTCAACATCAAATATCCTGAGGAGGAAAATCATTTCATTTCAAAATGGTTGCTGAATCTTATCTTCACAATATCAGTAATAACGGAAGATGAAAATAAGCTTTGAAACAGGTGAGGGTTCAAAAAAAGAGAAAATTTACTTCTTTGTACTGCAATCATTGTTCATCATGGGGTGAGAATTTCAGCTCTCTGTTCTCACACACACACACACACACACACACACACGTTTATATTTCTCTGTCGTATTTCCTTTAACATGTGTATTAACGTAGCTAGAAAATGCTACACCTGCCACCAACTCCAACCTTAACCTGCAGATTCTGTTCAAAATAAATCCTCACTGGGACCAGATAAATATTCCCACAATGTAAAAACTGTTACACATTCCTCAGAATATACAGACATTTGTTTACAGACAGCAATACATAGACCACTAAACACACACACACACACACATAAATATATACTCTCTCAAACACAATAAATAGAATTTGTTTGTATCCCCCACCAATAAGTCACTAAGTGGTGGAAGTGTTATTGTTCTCAGGTTGTCCTTCTGTCCAAGATTATAATTATTGTGATATCTCAAGAACAAGTGGTTGTATGTTTGTAGGATTTATATGGAATTATCATTGTAACAAGCAAATGAACTGATTAGATTTTGGAATTGATCCAAAAGGGTCAAGGTCACAGCAAGGTCAAATGTCTAAAATAGATTTTCTTCATGTTTCCTTCCTGTTTGAAGTATATTTTAAGGGAATTTCTGGCATATAAATTAGTAATAACAAGGATATATAAAGTCAAAAGCTAGCCACTCAGAGGAATGAAACCTGCTTCAAATGAACCAGACTGATTTATGAAGCTTTTCACAGTTCTGTTTTTGTCTGTCAGCAGTAGATAAGGTCACCAGGTTTGAACAGGAAATAAAGGAGTTTTTAACTTCGAGATGCTATTTGCAATACAGATACTGACAATGTTCATGAAAATCCACTTTATTGTACAGAGCTCGATTTGTGAAAACTTTCATAAATACAGTTTAGCATATATGATACCTCAGTACAGCTCTAGACTCAATGCCATATGAAGTAATAGAATATTTCAGTGAAGTGACCAAGCACTGAAACTTTACTGCATAAAACTTCAAAATAGTGACTGTTTACAGGCGTCTAAGCTCAAATCCACCAGCCTGATTTGTGCTGTTTTACAGTCATGTTTTTGTCCATCATTCCTTCATTGGTGAGCCTGTGTGCCAGCAAGATGATGCCAGATCTTTGTTAACTTTGGAGTGCTCTTTTAAATACAAAATGTCTCTATAAACTTTCACAAATAGAATTAGACATATTTGATTTCTTAAAACAATTTGAGACCCACTGCCGTAACAACATTAATTTCAATTACCTCAGAAAAGGTTATTAGTATTTCAACGGAATTTAAAATGTATGAAGTGGTGAATGAGGAGTTTGTGAAGATTCATATTTGTTCAGTGGCTGATATAAATGATGGGGCTCTGCTTCACTTGCCCACATGGACGAGGCACCTCTGTCATTGACTCTTTAATTAAAAAAATGTTCCTGCTGAACTGATGTGTGTGTCCTGAACTGAGAGAATGAAGAGTGTGTCATTGTCTCTCTGCAGGTTGTGTGATTGTGATGTCTCAGATGAAGGCTGTGCTGCTCTGACTTCAGCTCTGAGATCAAACCCCTCACACCTGAGAGAACTGGATCTGTCTTGGAATAAACTCAGAGATTCAGGAGTGAAGCGTCTCTCTGCTGTACTGGAGAATCCTCTCTGTAAACTGGAGACACTGAGGTAAGATCATCTCTCTGAGAGTCACATGACCTGCTCCTCAGTAACACACATTTAGCATTTGTTACATAATTCTGGATTGTACATGACACAAAACAACCATGACTTTTTGTGAGCCCTATGCAGTCTGTTCTCACTTTCAAGTCCACGTAAGTAGAAAGTCCACACTCAGAACACCTTTACAAGTCCATGCAAATAGAAAGTCTGCGAATCAAGATCAGATATCCAAGTTGTAGTAGATACCAGTCGTGGCCTAATGGTTAGAGGCTCGGACTTGTAACCAGAAGGTGAACCTGAAGGTCGTGGGTTCGAGTCTCAGGTCCGGCAGGGATTGTAGGTGGGGGGAGTGAATGACCAGCACTCTCTCCCACCCTCAATACCACGACTGAGGTGAGACCCTTGAGCAAGGCACAGAACCCCCAACTGCTCCCCGGGCGCCGCAGCAAAAAAGGCTGCCCACTGTTCCGGGTGTGTGTTCACGGTGTGTGTGTGTGTGTGTGTGTGTGTGTGTGTGTGTGTGTGTGCGCGCACTTGGATGGATGCAGAGCACAAATTCTGAGTATGGGTCACCATACTTGGCCACAAGTCACTTCACTCACTTCACTTCACTTAATGACAGTCTCAGTGTCAGCCTTAAAGCCGGTATCCGCGCTAACGCTAACACCCGCAGTCACCTATCGCCAGCATCAGTGTTACAATTAGCATCTATACAAGGATTAACATTAGTGTCAGGATTGTGTGCAGTGTTAGCATTGTTAGCATTACTGCTCTCTCATTTCATTGTTAGCATTTCTGCTCTCCTGCTGACTGTCTCCACTCTGCTGGTGCTGTATCTCAGCAGTGTTTGAGCTCCCCAGCTACACAGCTCTGTGTGAACAACTCAACCTTTTATATCCGATGTATAACAGTGTATCTGCTGTCACCATGCTTACATTTAAAACTTATACGGAGGGTTTCATCTCGGTTATTAAGAAACACAAAAACCTGTAGACGAAAACACAGGACATGTTTCACTGCCGAGTTTTTACAGTCAAGTGGAATCATTCTCATGGAGCTGGAAAGCACATACACACACACACACACACACCCTCTCAAACACAATAAATAGAATTTGTTATGTAGGTATTGCTCTCATATAATTCATAGCTAAGATGCCGTATTTCATAGTTATTAAAGACTGCAGAGACTCTTTGATGAAAAAGTTCCTGCTGAACTGATCTGTGTGTCCTGAACTGAGAGAGTGAAGAGTGTGTCATTGTCTCTCTGCAGGTTGTATGGTTGTGGTTTCTCAGATGAAGGCTGTGCTGCTCTGACTTCAGCTCTGAGATCAAACCCCTCACACCTGAGAGAACTGGATCTGTCATGGAATAAAGTCAGAGACTCAGGAGTGAAGTGTCTCTCTGCTGTACTGGAGAATCCTCACTGTAAACTGGAGACACTGAGGTAAGATCATCTCTCTGAGAGTCACATGACCTGCTCCTCGTTAAGACACACTTAGCATTTGCTACATAATTCTGGATTGTACATGACACAAAACAACCATGTCTTTTTGTGAGCCCTATGCAGTCTGTTCTCACTTTAAAGTCCATGTAAGTAGAAAGTCCACACTCAGAACACCTTTAACAGTCCATGCAAATAGAAAGTCTGGGAATCAAGATCAGATATCCAAGTTGTAGTAGATTGAGTTTCTAGGTTCAAGTATTTGTCCAGTGTTTGCTCAGGATGCAGGAGTGTACTGACTTCCACACTGACATGTCCAGTCTCTCAATGTCCATGACACAGAGTTTTCAATCCAGTCTCATGTGTGGAAACAGAGAAGACAGTGAAAAGTCCAGAAAACCAGAAAGAGTGCTAGATAGATCCTGTCCACCACTAACTTAGAGACTTTCGTACCACCGATGTCCACTTCCTGAGTCAAAATCTTCTCCTAGGTGACAGCTCCTTCAGGTTCTCTTTCTTGGTGACGTGTTGTGCTGACTTCACGAACTTGGACTTATCAGGGAAGTAACTCGACAGTGAAACATTCCTTTTTCCTTTAGTCTGTTCTAGAAAGCGGTTGATGTGTGTGATGGAGTACATGTCATCTGGCTGTGTTTCTGACACACCTGAGCAGTCAGAGTAACTCGCCTCATCTGAGGAGATCTCACCCTCCTCCATGTGTGTGAGCTGTTCTCCTGTAGCACCTGTACTGCACTCTGGCCTTTCACTGTCTGACGTTACACTGTTTACTGATTCAGTGCAGTTTATAGGATTATTGGCATTGTCTTAACGGTTTTCATATTGCTCTTTTCATGTATTTTTTTTCTTTAACTAAGTTTTCTCCACCTTTGCCAAGTTCTTGACTCCATTTTTCTTTTGCGCGAGTCTTGTGTGTTCTCCTGCTGCAGCTTTGGGGGATTAGTGACAGTCTCAGTGTTAGCATTAAGGCCGGTATCACCGCTAGTGCTAATGCTAACACCTGCAGTCACCTCTGGTTTAGCACCTATGCTATTACCAGCATCAGTGTTAGAATTAGCATCTGTACAAGGATTAACATTAGTGTCAGGATTGTGTGCAGTGTTAGCATTGTTAGCATTACTGCTGTGCTCAGTGCTCTCCTCTTCTGCTCTCCTGCTGACTGTCTCCACTCTGCTGGTGCTGTATCTCAGCAGTGTCGCCCCCTGAGCTCCCTGGCTAAACAGCTCTATGTGTGAACAACTCAACCTTTTATACCTGATGTACCCACACTCGAAACATCTCAGGCTTTCAGTATAACACAGTGTAGCTGTGTGTGTGTGAAAGCACACACACACCCTCTCATACACAATAAATAGAATTTGTTATTTAGTTATTGATCTCATATAATTCATAGCTAAGATGCCGTATTTCATAGTGATTAAAGACTGCAGTGACTCTTTGATGAAAAAGTTCCTGCTGAACTGATCTGTGTGTCCTGAACTGAGAGAGTGAAGAGTGTGTCATTGTCTCTCTGCAGGTTGTGTGATTGTGATATCTCAGATGAAGGCTGTGCTGCTCTGACTTCAGGTCTGAGATCAAACCCCTCACACCTGAGAGAACTGGATCTGTCATGGAATAAAATCAGAGATTCAGGAGTGAAGCGTCTCTCTGCTGTACTGGAGAATCCTCACTGTAAACTGGAGACACTGAGGTAAGATCATCTCTCTGAGAGTCACATGACCTGCTCCTCACTAAGACATATTTTCTAATAGTGAAACAGAAGCAGAGGTGTTAGGTTCAGAATCAGATATCCTGAAGAGGAAAATCATTTAATTTAAGTCTGCATAGATGTTTTTCCTGATCTGATCACAGTATTTATGTATCTTCGTACTTGCATACGCATGTTGATACGCACTTGCATACGCACAAAACTCCATAAAAGGCAAAGCCCACATTGCTGAATGCCAAAACAGAGTTTCTCAGGAGAAGTGGCAGTTATTTTGAGTCACAACTATGCCAATAAAAATTATATTATTTTAAAGAACATCACACAGGGAAACTTTTCTTTTAATTCAAAGTGAAGCGTCTTGCCGACTCTCAGCCAGAATTCCTCACCCCTTTCCCTGATGCCATGTTAGAAAAGCAAAATGGCATGTGTGTGCAGGAAGTGAATGTTCCACAGCACACTAGGGAGCACCAGATACACACAGATCTGATACTGTACGTACCTGTTCTGGCTCTAATGAAGTGTTACACAGCATCAAACTGAGATCCCGCAGTAAACAGAACCGACTTATACACCTGATCCCATCCTCCTTTTATACTGCGGCATTCTTAATTGAATGACAGGCCTTCTTTGTCTTAATTTATGGATTATGCTGACTTGCTTTCTTTTTTTCATATTTTTAAGATAATGCTATTAATAAGAAATGACTGGGTTTTGCAAAATTTTCTTTAAATTTGTGTGTGTAACTAAAAATACACAAGCTATTTAAACTTGACAGTGTAATCTGTATATAAAAGTGCAGTGGCTCATCACAAGTTACATGATTTGAAGCCGATCAGCTGAGGTTTACATTAATTAGTCTTCTTATGTGTAAATTTATACACACTCAGGAGCACGAGTAGGATACGAACATTTTTCCAAAATTACTGGATTTTCATGAATACCAAATTTCTTATGTAAATGCTTGTATGAACAATTTATGAATAAATCTATTCATATCCAGCTTGATGAATAAGGCTTGTTGTTTTCACGTTTTTCAGATGTAGGTTTTAAACAATAAATGAATCCCTTATAATCCCTCATTAGTAAGATTTAAGTTCAGAAGTCCGGCAATAAAAAGCCTAGAGATAGGTTACAGTTCTAAGAGTTAAAATTTTGTCATTTTCACTCATTCATCATGGTTTGAGTTTTATAAGAGGCCGTTACAGAAATAAATTCAAACTTTATCACTCTCACGCACCATCACACTCTCTCTCACACTCCATCAAACCTCTTTCTCACACAGTCATATTCTCTCTCACACACCATCAAACCTCTAACCTTTAATAGTGTGTGAAAGAGACTTTGGTAGTTTGTGTTTGCCCTCATTGTTCTTATAAATCATGTGGTTTATCACTTGCGCACACACACACACACCCTCTCAAACACAATAAATAGAATTTGTTATGTAGTTATTGCTCTCATATAATTTATAACTAAGATGGTGTATTTCATAGTGATTAAAGACTGCAGTGACACTTTGACAAAAAAAAGTTGCTGCTGAACTGATCTGTGTGTCCTGAACTGAGAGAGTGATGAGTGTGTCATTGTCTCTCTGCAGGTTGCGTTATTGTGGTGTCTCAGATAAAGGCTGTGCTGCTCTGACTTCAGCTCTGAGATCAAACCCCTCACACCTGAGAGAACTGGATCTGTCTTGGAATGAACTCAGAGACTCAGGAGTGAAGTGTCTCTCTGCTGTACTGGAGAATCCGCACTGTAAACTGGAGACACTGAGGTAAGATCATCTCTCTGAGAGTCACATGACCTGCTCCTCAGTCAAACACATTCTCTAATAGTGAGACTGAAGCACAGGGTTTAGGTTCAGCATCAAATATCCTGAGGAGGAAAATCATTTCATTTCAGTGCACATTGATGTGTTTTTTCTGATCTTTTTTCCCAAAAACATTGCAGCACAAACATCATCATTTAATGGTAGAGTGAGCATCACTTTGAACACTCTCTCTCCCAGTTAAAATGATCTTAACTTTGCAATGCTTTTAGGAAACTCAACGCTGACTGTTTTTGCAAATTTGATTAAATCGAATTACACACACAATCACACACACATACACATTGGGCCTCATTTATTAATCTTTATAATGTTGTGTGTAAATGTTTGTGTAAGTCAAACTGAACAGCCTTCCGACAGAAAGGCTGATTTTCTTTGTACTTGTTTGCTTATGTTGATCACCCATAATGTGTGAAGTGCGTTTCCAGCACAGCTCTCCTGCATGTAGTGACGCCCAAACACACACTTCTATAAGTCGCTCTGGACAAGGGTCTCTGCTAAATGCTGTAAACGTAATAATTTAAACTCCACAGTATATTCCAGATATAAAAGTGCAGTAATCCATGCAAATTATATAAACTGAGAGAGTGAAGAGTGTGTCATTGTCTCTCTGCAGGTTGTGTGATTGTGGTGTCTCAGATGAAGGCTGTGATGCTCTGACTTCAGCTCTGAGATCAAACCCCTCACACCTGAGAGAACTGGATCTGTCTAAGAATAAAATCATACACTCAGGAGTGAAGCGTCTCTCTGCTGTACTGGAGAATCCTCACTGTAACCTGGAGACACTGAGGTAAGATCAAATTGAATTACACACACACACACACACACATTAGGCCTCATTTATCAGTCTTTATAAAGTTGTGTGTAAATGTTTCTGACAGAAAGGCTGATTTTCTTTGTACTCGTGTGCTTACATTGATCATCCGCGTTTCCGGCACAGCTCATTTGCATGTAGTGACGCCCACACACACACTTCTATAAGTCGCTCTGGATAAGGGTCTCTGCTAAATGCTGTAAACGTAATAATTTAAACTCCACAGTATATTCTAGATATAAAAGTGCAGTAATCCACGAAAATTATATAAACTGAGAGAGTGAAGAGTGTGTCATTGTCTCTCTGCAGGTTGCATAATTGTGATGTCTCAGATGAAGGCTGTGCTGCTCTGACTTCAGCTCTGAGATCAAACCCCTCACACCTGAGA
Source organism: Pangasianodon gigas (assembly GCA_022758105.1). Classification (NCBI taxonomy): domain Eukaryota; kingdom Metazoa; phylum Chordata; class Actinopteri; order Siluriformes; family Pangasiidae; genus Pangasianodon; species Pangasianodon gigas. The sequence continues at coordinate 1,937,759 of CM040476.1, read as the reverse complement.
GAACTGGATCTGTCTGGGAATAAACTCAGAGACTCAGAAAAGGAGCAGCTCTTCAGTCTTAAACTACAGGACTTGAGGTGATTTACAAGTATTTCAGATAAACATACAAAAATAAAATAAACAAATATTTAGACCCATTAACATTGTTTGATACTTTTTGTTTAGTGAAGAAATAGTTTAAGTAACCTGCTCCTGATTCTATAAAGAGCTATTGATTTTAAACAGGTTCATATTCAGTGAGTTACTGGGTATTTTTTAAACTTTGCACTTAAACTTTACTTTGGTGTTTCATGTTCATGTTCAACCTGTCAGCTGAAATATAAAACTTTTGTTTTCGTTTAATTTCAGGGTGTGAAGAATTTTCATCTGATGCTGACTCCAGAGAAGATGTTTTTAATGAAATGTGCTCCACTCACAGCGGCATTTGCTGGACACTTTTTTCTCACACTGAGAAAATTCAGACGACTATGGATGCTGCTTTTAAAAATGATTTTAAGGGATCTGGTTTTATTCCCCCGCACCTCCTGGAGAATATTCCTGTGCACTTGTGCCGCTCCTCTCCCGGCGCTTATCGAAGAAGACGCTGCAGGAAGCGAGGAAAGCGTGGCGGATTCATTGTAAAACTGAAGTGGGCCGTGGGTAGCGGAGAGTTCCGTGCCGTAGTTTTGTGGGAAACAAAACTTTTATGCTTAATGATTTTATTTCAAATCATCAGCTGAATTTTCTCTTTCTGTCGGAAACCTGGTTAAAGGTAGGATATCTGACTCCGATGACTGAACATTTACCACAGGGTTACTCCTATTATAACTCTCCTCGGTTAACTGGCCGAGGTGGGGGTCTTATGTCTATTTTTAAAGATGAAATCGGATGTCGGATGATTTCTCCTGAACTTTATAATAGTTTTGAGTTACAAATGTTCCAGATAATGCTGACTAATCCTGTGCTGGTTGCACTTGTCAAACAGGGATTTTATAAATGAATTTTCTGATTTTGTCAGTTGGCTGATTACACAATTTGACTGTTTCTTAATTATTGGTGATTTTAATGTGCACCTGTGTTGTGGGCAGGATGCGGTTTCCAGAGAGTTTGTGAATCTGATTGACTCTTTTGATTTGATACAGTGGGTTAAAGCGCCAACTCATAAGTTGGTCCATACATTGGACTTGGTTTTATCTTACAACCTGCCCATTCAGGATATTATGATTGATGAGGTAGTGTTCTCTGACCATAAATCTGTGTTTTTTAATGTCTGTTGTTATAAGAATGTGAGAAAGTCATGGCCTGAAAAAGTACTGTCTCGGAGAATTGACTCCTCAACTAGTGCAGAGTTCTCTATGTTGTATAGAGACTGTTATGAATCTTCTGTATCTGAAATATCTCTGATGAGTTTAAGTGTTGATGAGCAGTTGGAACAGTTTAATTCTGTATGTGCTGAGATTTTGGATAGTGTTGCTCCTCTTAAAGTTAAAAGGGGTAAAACTAAACATCTGCCATGGGTCAATGAATCCATACGGACGCTTAGACAACATGCACGACAAGCTGAGAGGAGGTGGAAAAAATTAAATTGCAGGTCTATTATGAGATTTTCAGAGAATCTCTCTTGACATTCCAGAAGGCCTCTAGAGATGCAAAACATAAGTATTACTCTGATGTTATTACTCAACATAATAAAATTTTATTTGAGACCATAAATTCAGTTATTAATCCTTTGCAAACTAGGTACCCAGATCCTTCTATCCTGAATTGTGAAGATTTTCTTAATTTTTTTAATAAGAAAATTGTTGAATTACATGCTAAAATTCCGAAACTGCAGGCGGTTTCTTCTGTGGACCTGGCTGTGCCTTGTAGCATGGAATGGAGAGAATTCCATTATATTACTCTTCCAGTTTTGGCAGATATTGTAGCACATCTTAAACCGTCTTCATCGAAAGGGGATGTTATGTCACCTCACCTTTTTAAACAGATTTTTTCTAGTGTAGGGACCATGGTGTTGAATCTACTTAACAAATGCCTTAGTCAGGGCATTTGTCCAGCAGATTTTAAGCATGCTACAGTTTTTCCTCTCTTAAAGAGGCCTAATTTGGCAATAGAGGATCCTAATAATTTTAGACCGATCTCAAATTTACCCTTTTTAGCCAAGGTTTTAGAAAAAGTGGTTTTTAAGCAACTACAAGCACACATTATGTTGCATTCAATTGGTGAGCCCTTTCAGTCGGGCTTTAAATCCTGTCATAGTACTGAGACAGTGTTGGTCAAAGTGTTAAATGATATTTTTGTATAACTGGACAATGGCGAAAATGTTATTTTAATTTTGCTTGATCTCAGTGCAGCGTTTGATATGGTGGACCATGAGATTTTAATTAAGCGCTTAGAACACTGGCTTGGCCTAAAAGGTAATGTGCTGAAATGGTTCAAATCTTATCTTACGGACAGATTTTTCTCTGTTAGCTTTGGGGGCTGTAATTCATCAAGATTACATCTTCCCTGGGGAGTTCCACAAGGATCAATTCTTGCTCCAATTCTTTTTTCCCTTTATATGCTACCTTTGGGGGCAATCTTTCGGAAACATAAAGTATCATTTCATTGTTATGCTGATGATACTCAGATTTATTTGCCCGTGAGAGAGTTAAATTCAAATTCATTTGATGCTTTATTTGCATGTTTACACGATGTTAAGGATTGGATGGCTCCAAATTTTTTGAAGCTTAATGAAAGTAAAACTGAAGTTATCGTGTTTGGCCCTAGAAAGCATGAAGTGCTTCAGTGCTTGAATGCAACTTCTTTGTCGGGTTTTATTAAATCCAGTGTAAAAAAATCTGGGATTTGTTCTGGATAGTGATTTAAAGTTGGACAGGCAAATAAACACTGTGGTGAGATCTTGTTTTTTAAATCTACGTCTGCTAGCCAAAACTAAACCATTCCTATCCAGTTCAGATTTTGAGAAAGCAATTACTGCCATTGTTTTTTCTCGTATGGATTATTGTAACTCCCTTTATTATGGAGTTGACGCTCAAGCACTTATGCGTTTACAGAAAATCCAAACTGCAGCAGCAAAAATGATCAAGTCGGCAAAGAAATATGAATCGGTAACTCCGTTATTAATTTCATTAAAGTGGCTGCCAGTACAACTTAGTTATCTATAAGATCCTTGTACTGGTTTTCAAGGCCCTGCACAATCTAGCTCCTGTGTATTTGTCCATTATGGTGTCATTCTACTTTCCTTCTAGATCTCTGAGATCAGAAAATTTACATCTGTTACGTGCTACTAGGAAAAAATACAAACATAGAGGAGATAGAGCCTTTTCTCGAGCAGGCCCTAAATTGTGGAACGATCTCCCTCTTCCTATTCGATCTATTAAATCTTTACCTATGTTTAAATGTATGTTAAAACAACATCTTTTAAATACAAATGGGGAGCTCATTGGATGAAGTTATTGTGGGTGTGTATGTACAGGTGGTGTTTGTGTGTCTATTATTGTATTTTTATTGTATTTCTTAGTATGTGATTGTAAAGCACTTTGAGCAACGCAAGTTGTATTAAATTGTGCTATATAAATAAACAAACAAACAAACAAACAAACAAAATAATCTGAATTAGATGTAATACATTTCCACAAAGTGTAAGTGCAGACAGTGTGTCAGTGATGTACAGAATCATTTCATTTGTAAGATATATTACAGAGATTGAGAGAGTGAAAGGGGGATTATGGAGTGAATAATGTCTGTACATCAGAAATATGTGTGAAATACTTGTGTCCCATTCAAAAGCAGAGAAAAAGAAGAAACTTCTCCATTTTCCTATGCCCTAATTTCTGGACTAGTTTAAGGTCTTTGTGGTTTTTGAGATGTAGTTGGAATGGACATTTTGCTGTAACCTGTAAACCCTGGTTAATAATATGACACAGTTGAAGGTAAAGTCTAAACCCACTTGTAACAAGCTGCGAGACTGTACGCTGGATGACTGTAAATTGTCGACTCTCAACTGCCTTTTATGGAGTTGCTGTAAAAATTCATTAGATAGTCGTCTATAGCATAAGTCAAGTGTGATAGCCTCCCCACTTCATCTTCTCTGAGGCTACGTTGTTGTTAATGTCGGCCTGCTCCACCAAAATCTATGGTCATGAGCTGCTGCTGCGTGTTACTGTGCTTCTTCATTCAACTCAATTCAATTTTATTTGTATAGCGCTTTTAACAATGGACATTGTCACAAAGCAGCTTTACAGAAATAAATGGATTCAAAAAAATATATTGTAAATATGCGAATTTATCACTGTGAATTTATCCCTATTCTTCATGCGTCATAGGACTTTACAGAGTGGTGTTGCAGCGCACATTTATACCCTACAGAATCTGGACATCATGGCAGAACTCAGGTTCTGGTTAAGATTCTAGTTGCTCTGGTCTTCACTCCAGCCCATGTCTTCCACCATTCTACCCCTCTATCACATCATCTGGTTGGAAGACTCTGAAAGAGATCACCATGGCTGAAGCAGTGACTATTTACTCAACATGCGAATGCTACTCTGTTATCTTTCCTGTAAACACTGCTTTGTTTTGTTTTTGTAACTTTCTGAAGAAGCCCTGGTCCTGGAAAACCTCCTGTCCTCCACAGCTCAGTGTTTTCCTGCTGTAGCACACCTAATTAAACTAATCAGTTAATTAACATCTGCACTTAGAAAACACTAAACTGTGCAGGACACTACTACTGTATTTTTAGGGGTTCGAGCACAAAGTGCTGAAAAAATATATCTACTGTACCCAGGTGATCATTGACACCAAGCACATCATGCAGGGAAACAACTATGTTTAATTCAAAGCAAAGTGTCTTTGTGACTCTTTACAACCACTGCAATGTTGAATGGTCTGTAGTACGCTAGGGAGTATACAGCACTGTGCAAAAGTCTTAGGCACCCCTTTTTTTTTTTTTAGTACAAACTTTGTTATAGATTTTTATTTTATTTTATTTTATAGACTTCTACATTATCAAGTCAGCATAAAAACATTTTAGATTCCAAACATTAGTTTTCCAGCACAAAATGAAATGTTACAGAAAAATGTTTGTATGTCAGTAAAGAAAGCAGCAGATTCCATAAGAGACACTTTTCAGATAAAAACATAATGAAGGCTGCTGGGTTTCGCTGCAGAAATAAGAAGC
>CM040476.1:1899954-1928126 GCA_022758105.1 Pangasianodon gigas | reverse complement strand
AGTCGACAGTCAAAGTCTCCAGAAGAACTGTGGCTGCTTCTGCAAGATGCTCAGTAACACTTACAGCTCATTTCCTTATAAAACTGCACACACTGCACCTGAGAATAGTAATTTTTTTTAAAGCAAAGGATCATCACACCAAATATTGACTTTGTTTCATTTATTACTGTTTACTGCTCTTTATAGCATTTTTTTAAATGTAGAAACATTTAGTTTCATTATTTTTGAAGGCATCTTTGCTCTACAGCATTTCTTTGCATGTGCCTAAGACTTTTGCACAGAACTGTATGTTGCAGCTAGATACCAAAACACTCAATGGTCACTTAGTGTTGGCTCTAAAAAATGTTGCACTGCATTAAAATTATTCTGCAATAAAATTCTTATCCACACTGATGTTTCCCTTTCCATGACTGAGCTAGGTCAAAGCTCCTATTATCATGGAGGCTCTGTGAAGTTCAAACATAACTTTATACCTATCATTTATGTATAATATTTATCAATAACGATGATAAAATAACAAGCGAGCAAGTTGTGTAACAGCACTTTTGGTTGATTATTTGCATTAGGTTTTTTGTTTATTTATAGCTCTACATATCTAGTTGTCACAACCTTCTTCAGTGAAACGGAGTTAGCTAATTAGCTGCTTAGCTGGAAGACACTACTCATTTTGTCGACCTGATTTTGGAAAAGAATTTTGTTGCTGTTACTTGGAGAGACTGAGAATGAAACATTAGTCCAGACTAGCAGCTGAAACAGACAAAACAGAACATACAAATACATACTTCACTAGCAGACACCTGAGCTTCACCTATTTTAAAAATCACCAGGCACCGGGCGTGGCACTAGGGCTGGGCTACCAGGGCTTAAACCCCGAATGTTTTCAGTAAAGCCCTGAATGTTTTTATTACCTTCACTTGTACTCATCACTGAGTTTTCAGCGCAGTAAAATCATATCCATTAGAACTGCAGATCTGCTTTTTACCTGTGTTGTCATTCACTCCTAATAAGAACCGCCCACTGAGTCTAGAAGTAATGACCGACATGTGAGCTGGCCAATCATCATAAGAAGTTACATACGATCCATCCAGTGAGATTAGAACTTTGGGATTTAATGATCTTGATTGCCTCAGAGAAATGGTTCACAGGTGAGTATGAAGAGAATCGAAATATTTGTAATGACATTTAAAATCTTTAAAGAAAAATCACATCTGTTATAAAGCATTTTTGTCTCTGAACAGCCCTGTCACCGTAGAGCAACAGACAGATTTTATCATGATGTTATTTTTTTGTGGTGTAACCCCCTAGAGTTTTACACTGTTCTATACTGAAGTTCAGTGCAGTACCATAGTTTCCCTGTAGGGGTCGCTGTATGAGCTCGTTAGCTGAGACGTAGAGATTAGGAGACTCTTCGCAGCTGGTGCGCACAAGTATGTTCATGGGTTTCAAAAGGAATTATTGAGAAGTTATTTCTCCGAATCTGGTGAGTTTCTGGGTTAACCGAAATGTTGAGTTGATGTGTTTTAATTGATTAGTGATCGAAGAAAAAAAAATAGTATATATGTTATAGTGTACAAGGAAAAAAACAGTCAGAGTTAAAAGATGTTTATTGAATGTTTTTTTGTATTTCAGTACACTTTTTGCAACCGGAGATCAGGGAAACGATTAGATTTTATTCTTGTTAAATTTATTTTATGATGTTCCCTGTATACATATGGAAGGGAAAAATGATTTATACATGAAAGTGAGTATTCTGAGATGCAGATAATCAACCTGTGTGTTAAACAGAGATTTATTCGTGCGCTTAGTGTGCTCACATGTATAGGATAAAACAAGGCCTTATACATACATTCATTTTACACTACACACACACACACACACACACCAACTTGTGAAGGAATCAGGAGGACTTTTGGACACTTTAATTTTTTTCTTTTCCCTCTCTCTGCTTTCTGGGACCTGTTATTCACAACCTGGACTAAATATTGAATTTTTCCCACTCCAGCAGTGTTGTGTTGGGACAAATACAGCAAAATATTAATTTGTTTCTTCTATTATTTGTTTTTTTTGTTATATGTGCAATAAATGTGCTGGCTGTTAGCTGCTTCATACCATTTGGCCCAAATTTAATTTTTTTTATCCTCCCAAGAGTCGAACCTAGCCCTGTATCTATTCAGAGTAATATAACAGTGTTATATTAGTGATGTAGTGATAGTAGTGATTTGTTGTTAAGACCATTAAAAGGGCTTGGCCCAATTTTTTTTTTCCCCCAGGAATGTACTTATTGATTTATTCTCATAAAATTCATGTAGTGAAGTGAAGGTTATTTATTTATTAATATAATCACAGAGCTAAGCTAGCCATTCTGCTGTGTGACAGATGAATCAGCTTGGAGAGAAGAGGCTGGGAAAAGAAATGGAGAAAGGAGCAGAAAGCAGTATTGAGGATGACTTTCAGATGAATGTCTGTAGTGATGGAATAAAGCAGGCAGTAGATGTGAAAAGTTTTCAATTCAACTCAGGCCACTGTGACCTTTTTTTTTATTTTAGTAAGCAATAAGTAAAAATTTACCTCTTTTAAAAATGAAGAAGCTTTGCCGTAGAAACTTTTAAACACATATTTTAAATTGTATCCCGTGTATTATGACGCATACACAGATGTCTCTGGGTTAAGCCCCGGATATCCACTGACCCTGGAACTGCCACTGCCAGGCGCCACTAGGATACAGGTTTGCTAATATCAGCAAATGAGCACAGTGTTTACAATAAATATATAACTAGATGAATACAATATACAGCGGATATAAAACATTTACACAACCCTGTTAAAATGGCAGGTTTTTGTTGTGTAAAAAAAATGAAACCAAGATAAATCATGTCAGAACTTTTTCCACCCTCAGTGTGAAATTACAACGTATAAAAAAAACAATCAGAAACATTTTAGGGAAAAATAGGAAAAATAAAAAAGTTACAGTAACCTGGGTGCATAAGTGTGCACACCCTTTTATAATTGGCGATGTGGCTGTGTTCAGAATGAACTGATCACATTCAGTCTCATGTTCAAAAGGAATTACCATACAGCTGTCATCACTGAAATTATTCTGATTAACCCCAAATAAAGACCAGCTGTTTCTGTAGGATTATATTGATGTCTTCTTGGTTTCATCCGGCTGCTGAAGTCATGGTCCACAAAGAGCTGACAGAGCATGCACGGTATCTCATCTGTCGAAGGATATCGATCAGGAGAGGTGTACAAAAGAATTTCCAGAGCATTAGATGTACCATGGAACACAGTGAAGCCCATCATCGACAAGTGGAGAAAAGGGAGCACCACAGTGACATCACCAAGAACAGGGACGTCCCTCCAAAATTTACAAAAGGACAAGACAAAAACTTACCAGGGAGGCTCCCAAGAGACCTACAGCAACATTAAAGGAGCTGCAGGAACATCTGACAAGTACTGATTACTCTCTGCATGTGACAACATGTGGATAGACGGACGCCCTTGACAACATGTGGATAGACGGACGCCCTTTCTCACAAAAATACATCTAAGCTCAACTAACTCACCTGAAACCACGTGGCAAAATGTGTTATGGTCTGATGAGACTAATACCAAAAGGTATAATAATTCCATAATGCACATCACCAGAAGAACACCATACCCATGGTGCAGCATGGTGGTGGCAGCATGGGGGCTGGCGTTAGATGCGTACACTGCGTAAAGCACTCAGACTTTCCCCTACAGAAACTCTGCTGCTCTCACTCTCACTAACCCTCTCTAGAGTCTGGATGCGCACCTCTAATGCTGCAATCTTCTCCGTCAGAGAGCTAACTAATATACACTTAGCACAAATAAAGCTAGTACTAATGACGGAGGAAGAGGGACTAAACATCCTGCACTCAACACACCAAACAAGCTGGACGTTTGCCATGTTGAGGGTTTAATGTACCTCTTACTCGAAGATTTGTTGGTATGATTTTAGACAGATCTGACGTGGATGGCCTCCGCTTGCTGTCTTTAGACAAGAAAACAGAAGCGTTCTTCAACAAAATGAAAATGCAGCAGAAGTGGAAAGTGAAAAATAGAACAAAATTAAACAATAGTGCCAGAGCTCTAACTGTGTGTGGATGTAAGATCTCCTTACCTTTTCAACTCATGTTCCCCAATCAATCCATGATTATTTCGATCCAGGAAGAAGGAAAAAAATGATAAATAACAGGCAAAGAATAAATCACAGTGTTTTTTAATTATTTATTTTTTCTCAAAACAAGAAAACAATTAAAAATTGTGTGGCAATTTTCCCATTTTCATAAACCAGTCTGTGACATACTGCACTGTCTAATGGGGTCATTTTTTAAAATCCTTTTCTTTATTACAATATTAAAATAAAATATACTTGCAACCTTACTAGTCAACTTCTGTTAAATATAAAATTACTTTGATATCCATTTGAACAACGTGGCCAGGTCTCCCTTGCAAAAGTGTGGTTTATCTTTCGTTCACTGGGAATCACCTGGTTTTTAAAGGAGAAATTAAATGCAATAAATTAAATGGGAAACAAAATGAGCTTAAAGAGCTTTTGATAAAGTTGAGGATCCGAGAGCTGAGCTTCACGTCCACATGCACTAACCACTGACTCTCACACTGATTCATCTTTTAGTAAAACATGCTCAAAAGTGGGAGTGAGTCTTAATACCTTTTTTTTTTTTGACATGCCTGATTTTGGACAAATGAGTGGAGAAATGAAAGGTGAAAAGACAATAAGTGTAAAACACAGTGCCTCCCAGTGGAAACAACTCAACATGGCAGCCTCTGAAGATGAAAACAAGAGAAAAGTGCAGTTTGCACACAATTATAATAACCACAAGTCATTGGATTGAAATAAATGTATTTTAAGGGTCTTTTCTGTTTACTGTATTTTCCAGACTATAAGTCATAGCCTCCTAAAATCTGCATGGAGAAAAAAAAAGACTAATGTGTTGAGCATGGAGGTTTCCATTTGGCTAAAAGTCTGTGATTTCTATCCACCAGGACAGCGGTTATGGTTTAAGCATGATTATTGAAATGTGTGATTTCAGTTTCTGTATTTGTTTAGAAAAATAATCACAGTAAGAAACAGCATAAGCCTAATGCAAAAATGAGAACGTACTGTAGCAGCGACAAGGTGAAAAAGACCGCACCATGTAGTCTGGAAAATACGGTATTTTTAAAATCTTTTTCTATTTGGAAATGGGTTTTATTTTTCCCGGTCCACACTGCTGCTGATCTGCAAAAAATACAGAAGTATAACGACAATCACATCTTAATCTTCATCGCAGTCACTCTTACTGTAAAGCATGCACTGGAGATTTCTCTTAACTGAATTGAATAGAAACCATTAAAAATGGCAGATCGGGCTCTTGTTTTGATCTTTTTTTAGTAGCAGCCTTGAAGAAAATAATCGTTTTTTTAGTATAATTTGCATCCATGCAAAACAAAAAAGAAAAATTCTTCTCATGACTTTAATACAGTACATCACTGAAAACAGCATCATACCAGAGCGCAAAAGCGTTCTTGTTTTAGATTTGTTTTCGAATCTTCTTGTCAAGTCTTTATCAAAACAGGAACTTTTGATATTTAATTGTTTCTATCTGGCTTGGTGGAGGAAGTGCAGCAGGGCTTTGGAGATGTCATTCTCAGCTTCTTCTCGCTTTCTTTCTCTCTTGTTTGCCCACTCATGGCTTTTTTGTGTCTTCTTCTTCTTCTTCTTGTTTTTTTGTTGTTGTTTTTTTGCAGACATCCCAAACTCTGTATGGAGAACACTGAGGTCCTTTTGCATATGAAACAAAACATCCAAATAAATGTTACTGTCATCATCATTCTCTTTAAATCAACTGAAATTGGCTTTATTTTTATTGTTCTGGATTCGTCCATTTTATTGAATCTTAATCTCTTTAGCCCATTACTGTTGGTCCACATGGCTTTTTGTGCGTTTTTATTTATTTTTTTCACCCAAGTTCTGGAAAAACAACACTGACATGAAACAGAACAGCTAAGGTTTGTCATCTTTCTCTCAAAAGCTGACCTTTGTTTCTCTTTCTGTATACATTATCCTAAGAGAGCTTCAGTTTTCTTCGTCGTGCCTACCAGCCACACCCTTGTTGAGGGAGTCGAGTTTTGGATTTCTGAGCTCCACTGGAACCCTCTGTTCTTCTCCTTCTCTCAGGCTACCCTTCGTTGGTCCACATGGCTTTTTGTAGGTGTCTTCTTGTCATTTCTCTACAGACATCCCAAGCTCTGGATAAATCACACTGTTGTCCATTTGAAAAGGAAACAAATCAGCCAAAGGTTTGTATCTTTCCATCCCAGAAAGATCTCTTCTGTTTAACCTTGAGATAGTGTTATTTGTCTTCTTCTATCCCATAATGAGTTGAGCTTGGGACCTCTGAGCTGTCTGTCTGACATTAATGATGCTCGAACCCATATGCTCGGCTCCTGCGTCTCCCCATTTCCTCGTTTCTCTTTTGGCAGCAGGAAGACGGTAGCGTGTTCTTGCTCTCAGCCTTCCCACGGGACGCAGCGTGAAGCATGCAGACGACATCTCAGCGTCATTATGAGCGAACATTTGATTTGTCAGTCGCTCCTTCAGGAGCTTTACTGCTCAAAGGAGCTAACGTCGGATCCACCAGTGAGGTGGGGGGAAACAGTTTGTACCAGCCAATCACCATGTTGGTGAGCTCTAAATCGTCCAACAGGATCTGAGCGGCGCCCATGAATGACTTGTGGTCCATGCGGCCGTAATCTCCCCACACGATGATCTGAAAAACATGGTATGGGTTTAACATTAACAAAAGACATTCAGTATGATCAACATGCAAAATCTGACACAGACTGCTACGAAATAATCAGACAACTGTAAGTAAAATGATGCGTTTACTATGCTTTGGTTAATGCAACAGAAAATAATGCAGAGAAACATAAGATCTTATTTAGAACAACAGCTGTAGGATTATAGGAGCATCCTATATCAAGTCCCCTAACAAATATCCAATCTCTAGGATAACCACTGGAGTCTTTTCTGTATGTGTTTGTACCATCTTCCAGAGATTAACCAAACAACCAGATTACAGTGTGCACTTGGTTGACCAGCTGTAATCAGCTTTGAAGAGGCCGAACACCTTCTCTGTTCTGTCTTAATGCTGATGAAACAAATAAAATGTCAAATAAAACGTGTTTATAAAGTTTATTTTCTTTAAAATTATGCTTTTTTTGATTGTTTTTACATTTTCACAGGTAGTTGTTACAAAACAGTGACCCGTTTACACCAAACAGCTGTGTGTGTGGTGTTGTTTTCTAGGTAACAGACATGATAATTGATTATTGACTAGTTTTAGACTAGTTTTGGATCCTGTCTTGAACTTACAGCTTAAAATGACTTTTCTATGATTCAGCCCCTGAACTGAAATATCTGGAATGTTACAAAATTATCACTGAGATGAGTTTCATCTTGTCTGAAGTATCGAAGTTGCCAGATAAATAGATGTGAGGGTGTGTTTGGGTCTCTCTGTGGCTTTGGCTGTGTTTGGTTGGTGCTTTTTTCAATAATGTCATCTCTTTGCTCTTCAAACAAAACAGGTGTCGGTAAAACACACCCATTCACATTTTCTTTTCATGACGCCTGCTGTGTGGGAGCTTTACCTGTAACACTTTTCCCTCGGGACTCTCCTCAAACTGCAGCTGCTGCTGATATAGAGGGTCCAGTGTTTTCCTCGCCAGCCGTGTTTTCTTCTTGTTTATACACTTCCCATTGTCCAGTAAATAGACCTTAACGTAGGGTGCTACAAAAAGGAAATAACAGAAAACTATGAGATGAGCAGTAATATCTCTGGTCAAGAAATTGGCTATCTCTTCTGGCTGAATCGTTTACGACAAAAATGCATGTTACACTCTGCAGCTGCAGTTAGATTCTTAGCTGTAGCCTGAGGTTAACCTACTGCATGATGCCATTTCAACTACACAGTAAAATTCATGTTTATAGATCACAGTTAGTCCCATTGTGTCCTAAACCACACCAACACAACTGTGTGACGTCACTGAAGAACTGGACGTGGTCTGAGGCAGACATTTACAGAAAACATTCTGATTTAAACTGATGTTATTTGTAAACTACACTTAGCCTCATAATCCCAGTGCAAAACTAAAGAATTAAAGAAAGGACAGCAAATCATCCAGTATGTCTTGTGGAAGGAGAAAAATTGGATTGTCACCTGGCGTCTGTTTGTTGCCCGGTTTGCCCACCAGACCTCTAGCACGAATCACCTCGACATCAAGACGCTCTTTCCTGTGCACCATGCCGATCTGGATATCGCCTGAACAGGATAAACATGTCCGAGATGTTTATCAAAATATACAAACTTTTGCACAAGTTATCTATTAGAAACAAGGCTTTATCAAGCTTCATTAGTAGAAGTCTAATTCTGTTTGAATGTTTGAAATGATTAAAAACAAAGCAATAGGACACTCAGACTTTAAATAAATGTCTGTATAAACTTCCAATAAACACAAAGCAAGAAGTAGCATTACTCACCCATTGGGGGCGTGGCCAGCGTCTGTCTCCCAGCGAGTTGGGCGGGGCCTAGACCGTCCAAGAACTCGGTGAACTGACTGTCTCTTGAGATTTTTACGCCAGGGAAAATAAGACTATGGACAAATCAGAGGGACAAAATACTGTTAGTATAATACTGCATGGAGCAGAAGTGCATGTATACGCTTTAATAAAGTTCAATAAGTGCTGAAAAGCTGATTAATACACACTCTGTGCTGATCCAACAGTCTGGTCCAATGATATGAGCTAAAGATAAATTACTGACCAGGATAATCGTTACTGAAAATAATCAGTGATGATGAATATGAGTGCTAAGTGTTGAAATTAATTTGGTAGAACTATCATCTGATGTTATGTGATACCAGGACATGTTTTCCTCCTTTTATCCCGTATCCAGAACGTACATTTTCCCCCAAATAGCAGTTAAGGAAAATGATTTTTTGCATACGTTCCCGGTTTGGGCTTCTCTCCTTCCTCAGCCGTCTCTCTGCTCAGCTGTCGTGTCATTCTGCTCTTCATCTCGATGGCCAAACCCGTCTCTACACTCCTCTGAATGGCCAAACGCACCGGCTTCTTCTTCTTTCCCTCCTCTGTGAGTGAGAGACATAAAGAGAGAGGAAGGAGAGCAGAAATTCAATTTAATTCAATTTTATTTGAATAGCACTTTTAACTATGGACATTGTCACAAAGCAGCTTTACAGAAATAAATACATTCAGGATATAAATTGTAAACGTATGAATTTATCCCTACTGAGCAAGCCAGAGAAACGCAGTGTCCATTATTCACACCGAGGGAGTGGCAGTGTATCTGTGTGATGGTATGAAAAGTCTGAAAAATGATAGAATGATATAATACCCAGGTTTGGTGCATTGCCTGTTATTTCTTTTTTTTTTTAAAAGGTATTAATCTATGAAAGTAGTGTTTCTACATTTTTGGTTCTGAGTACTACCACTTAACAAGTCCACTTTTTTAGAAATCGAAACCCTCATGCTGCTGCTGCTCTGATATGTGGAGTTTAAAATCGTGCCTTTTTGGGAAGCAGTGAAACTGATCACAGCAGACACCTGGCAGGGTTAACCAGTTTTATGGTCTGATCCAGTGATGTGTTTTTAAAACATGCTGTTATCAATTTTATTATTTTTATCAAAATATTCATAGTCTTCATTAGTACCTCCTCAACCATCAGTGAGAAAACCCAAGTCTTTAAAGAGTCTTTAAAGAGCTTCCGCAATTATCAAATGTCAGGCGTCTCGTGATGTTTGGGGCAGTTTTGGTTTATGAAATCAAAGTAAATGGAAAAGAAAATTAAAATTAAGACAAAAAAATCAATCACTGAAGTAGCCATATACAGTACAAGGAAGGTTTTTTTTTTTTTTTCTGCAGAAACTTATTTAAGCCCTACAGAGGGCTCTACACACGGCAGCCTGTGTGTGTGTGTGTGTGTGTGTGTGTGTGCATCAAGCATGCACACTCAAACATGAAGGATGACTGTAAATAACAGTAATAATAATAATAATAATAATAATACCACATACAATTCTAATAAATAATTTCAGAAGTAAGTATCATAACCATTCTATTACTAGTACATATCACAGTAAACTAATGGTTTGCTTGGTACTCGGTACACTTTGTGTGTAGAAAGTATGCATTAGTATTAGTACTTGTAGTAAATATGGATAAACTTGTAGTAGATTTGAATGAGCTACTCTCGTACGGGGACAGAAACACACTTAAAATGTAAGCAAACAGTAAAGGATTGTAAAAATAATCCAAATTTTAAAATGTACATAGTGATTGTTTATATTTCTTGATATAAATTTTTTCTTTTTTCTTTTAGTTTTTACTTCAAGGAGACAAAAGGAGAGAATAGTTAATAGAGCGCATATTATTCACTGATAATTCATTCATTCATTCATTCCTCCTATAATCATTATTGTTTATACTGTTTATAACTGAGATGATTATTATTTCATTTTATTTTTGTTTTTTTTTCATATATTATTTTATAATTCTTTGTATTATTTTTGTTTTTCAGTGAATTTTATTACGTTTAATTTAATGTAGTTGTTCGCTCCTTATGCTTAGTTTCCTACTTATTTTATTTTCACTATTTTCTTAATCTTTTTGCTTTAATTTAATTTTGTACTAGGTAATTGTTCAGCACTCTGAGCTACCAAAAGCACTCTATGAAGTTTATTATTATTAGTTGTAGTAGTAGTAGTAGTATTGTACATGCATTTCCCAAATAGGACGTGGTTTTAGACAGTAAACTCTTTCCTACCTGCGCCGCTGCCATTAACCGAGTTCATGCAGGTGAAATAAACAATGAGAGCCTCGAACGAAGCCGAGAGACTAAGCTTGCTCTGTGAATGCCTCACACTGTCCTGCCCCAGCCTGCCCATCCTCACACCCCACTTACACACTTACACACTCCGACAACAAACACAAACACGTGTCCTTGTCTAGTCCTGTCTCTGAACTGTCTCGACTGAGGATGCCTGAGAGTATGAAGGGTGTGTGTGTGTGTGTGTTGTGCATCCAGTCTTTTGTAATCTACAGAAAGGAAAAGTGGGAGGAGACAGAATTAATCAGCCAATCTGCCAAGCTGAGAAAAAATTTTATATGAAAACCTGAGCTCTCTCTCTCTCTCTCTCTCTCACACACACACACACACACACACACCACAGTGCTTGCTCTGTCCTTAATGATCTGACCTTAGTGCTCTGCCTTTTCTACAGAAGAGCTAATGTGTACACACACACAAACACACTCTTTTATGTTTATTCAACATCTAACAAACCAAATCCACCAAATGTCAACATCAGAAGAGCAACACAAACTCAGAAGAGTGAATCAAAGCCAGTCAGTGGAGCTCTTCCAAGGCATCTACAGTGTGTCTGTGTTTCTCGTCTGTGTTTATTCCATCTTTTCTGGTGAAAGAGATTAACTATCACTACATGGCCAGAAACACTGAAATCACTGCTGCTGGCTCTGACTGGTTCTGGTCATTTGTTCCTGGCAGCGATATTTTCTAAGGAATTTAGTCTGTTCTATTTCCCAAAATATAAACACAATTTATAGCCTAATTTACAGCACCATGACCCTGACCAGGCAGCTACTAAAGAGGAATAAATAAACACTGTAAATGCATCGCACAGTGCAGCAGGAAACCAATACAATTATTAATCTCACCGACACTAAGACTCTACGGTTTAAATGTCACATCCATCATTTTTCATGTTGAATGCAGACAGAGAACGAACTTCAGCTATGATGTGCATGTGTGTGGTGAGCGCTACACACTCGCTCCGAAATGGCCGTATAGTTTTACTGGCAGTAAACTCGTCACTAGGTTTAAACCATATCCACTCTAACAGAACTGTGTTTACCTGTGCAACTCTTTATGGCGCTGTTTAAAGTGTGTCTCTTTATACTGTGTTTATAAGAAACAGTGAACTCAAGGCCAAACACAAGGCTACGGCACCGCAGAGTCACCGATAAACCAGAAGAGAAACTCTTTGTTTAGGAACGCGCAGAGTTATTTTGGGGGTTTGTTTTTTAGTTACCAGGAAGAGTTGGATGAAATGTCATCGTATCCTCTGTATGAACTTTGTTCTCTCTCACTGTGGTCTCTGTGATAGTATGTTGATTGAAAAAAAGAGAGAGAGAGAAAAGAAGCAACTTTTTCTCTTACACCTACATACCCACAGTGTTGATTTTTATTCATCTCTAGCATGGATCTGGCTTTTTTACTAAACATACCAAACAACAGCCATCACACAACAGAGCGATAATCAAATATCAGTCTGAAGTAGCGAATATTTGGGCCTAGCAATAGAGCATCTGTACTTTATGCAAGATTTCATTCAAACTCAATACACAGCTTTCAATATACAAGGTTAGACCAGGAAAGCCTGAATGTGATCCAGTTAAACAGAGGTGTTGATAACGAACCATTTATATTGCATTTGAGAAACTGATGCATGAGGGGTAACAGGTCGAAGAGAGTCAGCAGGGTTATCAGGTCTGCAGATCAGGTCGGGTTTCTGGCAGAAACAGGAAACTTTTCAACTGATGCCACATGCTGGATTTTTTTGTGGGATGGCCTGTGTAGGCTGTGTATTATACATCTGAATAATTCTATATATTAAAAATCTTATACACACACACACACGCTTGGTGTCAGTCTCCACAGTGAACCAGTTTGCTCATTTCTGTAGTCATTCTCTATTCATGACAACATACATGCTAAATGAGTAATAACATGAGGATCTGGTGTTTAGTGAAATAGCTTGCTTTAATAATGGAAATGACAGTCACGGTGTCAGACAGAAGGTTTGCAGAAGGACACATTTTCAGGTTGGGGCAGGTTTTATTGCTCAGACCTGGAAATGCTGATGAGCAGCTATCTAGCTATGCCTAGCTTTCTTTCAAAGCACATCACCCTACTGAGAGCTGCACATCAATATTTATTATTCTGTGTTCATGCTACTTATTGACGCGTTCTAAAAGCTGTGACTTTATTCAATCATAAACCAACAGAAACAGCACATACTTAAAGCTCTAGACCTACACTCTGGTTTCTATACAAAAAGACGGTTGCAAATTTCAGTTTAAAATGGTAGAACGTTTCACATACTACACACACACACACACACACACACACACACACACAATGTCCAGTGACCCAAAATGATCTTCCTCACAAGTTAAAAAAAAAAAACCCCAAAAAACAAAACACTAAGCCAGCACTGGAGTAATAAATTGCCATAATTATTAGTGAAACACGCTCAATGGTATCGATACGTGAGTTTTAAGGATTAGCTTCACACCATCCTGTTAGTGGCTTTTTAAATAACCCCATTTCCCCTCAGCAGGCATCAGTGGGGCGCCTCGGTTTCAGTGAACGAAGAGCTTTGAGCTTGATGTCTCGTAACGATTTCTCAGTAAGGTCTTTTTATTCCTCCATTTATCTGTCATTTATCTGAGTGTGTTACAGAAGTAAAGAGAGATCTTTCTTTTCCTGAAAACCAGCAGAGAGCAAAACACACAGGAGATCACCAAGGGAAGGAAATGAAGGCCAATGGCAGACCAGTATTCCTGAAAAATGATCATTTCTAAAAACCATCCCATGTGCATGTGTTATCACTGAACCTAAACACATGCTTCGCTAACAGGTAATGCAGGTACACTTTATATTCTTACTGTTTCCCTGAGTTTTGTGGGTTCAGTGGCTGCGAGGGCCTTGTGACAGTTTCAGGGTTATATTTTGGTTCTGTCTTTGCTGCTTCCTTGTCATTGGGTTTTTTTTCACCACAATTAGTCAATCAGTCTGTTTAATATATACTGTGTCTTTGTCTCGTTGAATTTTTGTGTATTCATCTTTAAATCCAAGCTATTTTTCCTATTGTAGCTTGTTTTTTTGCTGAATGCTCCATTTTTCACCTCCGCTGGTGTTACTGGCTGTTGATTGAAATAACTTTGTTTAACTCTGGCTGCATATGTGTTTTTCCCTACAATATATATTAATAACAATTTATGGATTTTCTTCAGTTACCTTAACACTTTTGCTGCGTCTCATTTCACCTACTATACGTCCAAAATAGTATGTGAGATTAGAATTAGTGTCCCAAATCATAGCATGTTGAAAACGAGGATCCCAGAGGTACCCAGATGGTCTAATATTTCCGGTAGATTTTCGAAGTGTGGATCCGTGGACACTTTTTCAGCTAATATTACCCACAACTCCTTGCGTGAGGGAGGAGGAGTTTTGTGACGGTTTGCTTCGCCGAATTCAAGCATGCATTTTAGAGAAGTGTAAATGAAATGTGGAAAAATAAATCAAGGGAATGGTAAATTAAATGATATAGTATAAATTATATCAGAAATAATGAATGAAGAAGAGCTGAAATGCAGCGAGGAGATTGTTTACGGTGATGGTGTGCGTAACTAGACAACAACGTTCTCTTCCGTTACATGACGTGTTAATGTCCCAGTATTTGCATATTCTTTTTTCTGCTTTTCGCTCTTTTAGTGCGTAGTATAAGTAGGTGAATTAGGAGGCAGCATTCGAGTCCAGCGTTTGCTTCCTGCAATCAGCATACATTACCACGCATTAACAGTTAACAGTTTATTCTTGGGAGTTCTTTGTCATCCTTTAATCCCTAACAGGCAGAGTGAAGGTATTTCATTTTAACATCTGAACGAACGACAGTTTCAGGTTTGGGGTCTAAAGCTTCCTTGTAGTTTGCTCATTGTGGTGATAGCAGTATCATTTCAACAGCAGCTCCTGAATGAACCAGTGGAATTCATCACACTTTTCTCTGTGCTCAGAAAATAAATCCGAGTTCATTTAATGATTAACAACTGAATATTTAAACAACTCAAGTAACACTGCCTCTAATTTGTCTTCAGAACAACAACTCAGAACTTCTCGGAACTTCTTCACTACTGGAACTTCTCGGAAAACTGCTTGGAACCTCCGAACTCCTGCTAGGAAGTATGGAATTACAACTAAGAACTTCTAAACAACCATTCAGAACATCATAACTTCCCAGAGATGGACGTTTGGAGCTGCATAACTACTGCTTAGAATTTCCGAACAACCATTCAGAACTTCTGGAACTTCTACTAGGATTTTTGGAACAATTCCTTCAGAACTTCCTTGCATTATCTAATGCTTTTTTCCAGGAATTGTAAGATAAAAAGTCATTATTCTTTTACTATGATTTTTTTAACGATAATGATGGGTTCCTCTGTGCACACATCTCTTTTTAACCATAGGCTAAATGAATAAAACACATAGTTTTTTGGTTTTTTTTGCAAAGATATTGTACAGCAAGGACACACCAATCTAAAGTCCACGAGTGCGCTGGGTTTACAGGGATTTGGGCTGAAACACACAGAAGGCTAACACAAAAATCAAACAGAAAATGATGCCAAATATATTTACTTTTGGTAATAGAAGTACTTTTTACTTCACAGTAAATTTTTTTTTAGTAAAATCCATAGTATTAGCAATATTAGTCGTAAGGATTCGTTGTAAGTACTAGTTTTAGTAACAGTATTAGTCATATTAGTAGCGGCAGTTTTACGGTACAGCTTTCGTAATGGTGGTAGTGGTGTTTGTTTGCATGTAATAACGGGAGTCACAGTTTAACAGCAGGAATAGTAATAGAAGTAGTGAAAGTTCTAGTAGTAACACTGTTAGCAGCAGTTTTAATAGCACTAGTAGTAGTAATGTAGTAATTTAACTTGTAGTAGAAGAAGGTTTAGTAATAACTGTGTAGTTTTATTATTAAAATTAGTTGGTAACAGTATAATTAGTAACAGTAGTTTGGTAGTCATGATAGTAGTTGAAAACTTTTTGGCAGAAATAATGGTAGTAGTAGTTGTAATAGTTTTATTATTAGTAGTAATGATGATAATAGTATTATTATTAGTTTTAATATTAATATATAACATTAAACTAAAAATAAAATTAATGTAAAAAATAAAATAGTACTAGAACTACTACTGTTTATGATAATAATAATAAGAAGAAAAAGATGCCTTACCCTCTGGATCCAGCTGCGATGTGCTCTGGCTCTTCTTCCCCAGACCCACCATAGCGGCCATCTTGGCTCCGAAGCTAGAACGCCTCTTCTTGTCATCCTCATCGTCGTCGTTCCTGCCGAGCGAGCACATTTCTCCTCCGACGCTGGAGCTCTTGGTGATGTTGGAGCCAGGAGTTGCTGTCTGAGCCCTGTGTTTCATTTTGGACGTAAACCCACTGTCAGCAATGCAGGAGTACGAATGATGGAGGAAGAATAAAAGGATGAAGAACAGAGGGAGGACAGGACAGAGAGAGAGAGAGAAAGTGGAAAGGACAGGGTTCAGCTATAGGATCAGGACCGGGCCAGAGACGAAGGTCAGTACTAAACAGGAAAATCTAAAGAGAAAGAAGTGCTCAGAATGGTTTTTATTTCATCAGTTATCAAACAATGTACCATTTACCTCAGCTAATGCTTGTTTATGAGCTTTAATAAAAGTTTGAGAAAAATAATAGATTGAAATGATGAAATAAAAATCATCGTTAGCAGCAGACTCAAGCCAAGCTACAAAAATGAATCAATCTTCTATAAAAATGACTACATTTTCTAAACCATGTAGAAAGAACACTGATGGGTATTATACAATACAAACAAGTAAATATGTGGCCAATTTAAAATAAATATTATAGGTGTATGGCTATTAAATCTAAAAAAACAACAACCTGAGGCTATCGGACAAACCATGAGGGATGAGAAGAAGCAATTTAGCTAACTGTTCCTATGAAAAGTTGCCTTTACTCAATAATTCTACGGCAGTAAAACAACAACAAAAAGAGCAGAGACGTATTTATGTAGAGGTGAAGGAGATGAGGAAGAGGAGGAGAGCTAATCGAAAGCTAAATACAGGCTTCATCTTGAGAGAAATAGCACAAGAAAAGTCAGAAAATAGGAAATTCTAACTAGAGGATATATAATCAGAGACGTTACAGTGTACTTTCCAGCCTGATTACACTGACTGCACTACTGCATTACAGTACAGTACAATTCATTTCTAATTATATGTTGCATGCTCCCTTGCAGCATTGCATTCAAGTGGTTCTGTCTCTTTCCTCTAGTGAGGGACGTGGTAGTTATGAGTGGGTAAGGAAGTACAGGTCACAGGGTGTTAACAGTTTAAAACAAAAATGTATTATATTAATAAAAATCAGATGTTTCCCAAGAAAAAAACAAAAACTATAACTCTCTGCCTGTTTGTGGTCTAATATCTATGGGCTTTATTCATTAAGCACAGGTAGAGAGGATTTAAATCCTGAAATTGCACACGCTGATATTCAGTCTTCTGTTATTACTGAAGACTTGTGTGCTGTTGTGAGTTCATGTGAGAGTAACGAACACAGGGCGGGGACTTTACTCATCCGAACGTGGTGCTCAGTAAATCCACTTCAGAGGCTGCGTAACCCGACTCTGAACACCAGGAACTTTCCTCACATAAATACTGACGTCATTTCTGAATTTTTAACGCTGACTCTGAATATAAAATTTACCCCAAGACTGTGCAAGTCCCTAAAAAGTTTAGCAACTCAGCTGTATTTTGGGATGAATGACTACATTCACATGATTCTGACCTGTCAGGATCCTCCTCCTCCTCCTCCTCTACTCCATTTTCCTGCTCTCCTTCTCCCTCCTTCTCTCCTCTGTCTACACTCCCCTCTCCCTCCATCACACACTCCTCCCCCTGAGACTGACTCTGCTGGACAGCCTCGCCACGGCTACACACACACACACACACAAGCAGACAGGCACAATGATGCAGAGATGCACACAAATACACACACAGAACAATAGATACACAAAGAAAAAACAAAGATACACATACATAAAAAGACAGATGGAGAACAGGTACATACACATAAATACAAAATCACAACACAAATATGTACAAACACATATATATAATATATACATTGAAACACACACATACACGCGCACACATACACACAATCACAGGCCGAAAGGAAGCATGCAGGACAGATGAAAGGAGAGAAAACTGTGAGCATGCAGAATAAACTGTAATAAGAAAAGGTCAGATTATTAATAAATAGATAAAGATGAAAGGTTGGAGGTCAAAGGTCAAATTTCACACCCCACCTAATTTTGCGAGCGGCCCGCGCTCTCTCAGACTGGACAGACATGTAGCTTGCGCTGCTAAGCCGAGATGCGCTGGACATGGCGGATACGTCACTAACATCGCTGTCCGAGGACTTCATAGACAGGCTGTCCATTCCACGCTGTACAGAACACGAGGACATCATAAATCAAATACTAAAATATGTAAGGAATAAAACACCGTGTGGCATGCTGTTAGAGGAAAATAATCAACTGCAAGCTGGTAACAGCAACACCATTTCATCACACCACCACACCGTTGATTACTTTCCCATAACTGCATGTCCCCAAGTGTTGTATTTCTCTTATACTCAGAATTTTTTTATTTATGAATGACCATCACATCATACTTTTTATCCAGTTATAGTTACAGTTGCGGAACGTCAGCAAAGCAAATCAGCACCTGTTCTCTCTTACTCTCCTTTTCTCTCACTTGAATTTCATTTAAACCTCCTCTGTCCTGAAGATGTCAGTAAACTTAAAGCTACAGCTTTACCTCTGACTGTTACAAAGCGCTGACACTGGAGACTCCTTCCTTAAATGTTAAATAAACACATTTCTCCTTACAGAAAACTCCATTATATCAACGATTACGTTTTTAATCTGTGTATGTGGCGCATCCGCTGTTACTATAGAAACCATACCATCATACATCATCACAATGTCATCATACAGTATGTATACTTTTAATCACTGTTGAAAGTACTTCCTGTTTGGAAACATTGTTCGAAGACACGGTTACCTTACATTTTTTTGCACACAGCATTTGAAATAAGAAAGAAAATATGATTAATGAGAAATATACATACCCTGGATGGATCCTTTAGAGAACCTGGGGGGGAAAAACATTAAAAATGCTGAATATCATGGGAAAAAAATGAACATTTTGGAATTATTACATTATAAATACAGTTAGCTGGTTGGATAGAGACTAGAACCATGTTCTCTGTGAGGATGTTCTCTCTGGAGCTGTGGGTTCTCCTACTAATATTAAGGGTTAAAACCCCATGGAAACACAGGGATAGATTGCGGCTGAGCAGCACCGGCTCTGCCAGAGTTGCACCAAAAGCACTAAGGTCTGAGGTTTCACCTCCTGCTCTGCAGTGAACTTATTACTAATAATGAGAATAAAATTAGCACAGC
Organism: Pangasianodon gigas; assembly: GCA_022758105.1. Classification (NCBI taxonomy): domain Eukaryota; kingdom Metazoa; phylum Chordata; class Actinopteri; order Siluriformes; family Pangasiidae; genus Pangasianodon; species Pangasianodon gigas. The sequence goes on along the minus strand of CM040476.1, from coordinate 1,908,697 downwards.
TGAACTTGTGAAATCCCCTCACACTTTGTGCAGGTTCTGTATCAACAACACTGTTAGAAAAGCCCACTGTCAGATCATTTCTCATGTTTGTTACACTACAGTCTCAAAACGGTGATTTGAGGTGCATATCAAAGTAACTCGAGATCTTATTTCTCCAACTATCCTCCACTCTCTGAATACCACCAAAAACAGCTCTCTAATTCTCTCTGACCTGAAAGCCTACCGATGTGGAAGACTTTTACTCGATTTGATAGTAAATGTTCCCGGAAAAGCACTTCAGGTGATCTGTAGAAATCTGCAGAAGTCACACAATTCCAATGAAATGAAGGTTCATTACATTATACTGTTTCTTTACTGACAATATTTACAAAAGATAATTAATAAATTATAAGTCTGACACCAGAGTGAATGTGTGTCCGATGCACCGCAAGCTACTGATCTCATCTCAGTTCTAACACACCGACTGATTTATAAGTTTTGATCCCGATTTCCAGGACTTCTGCAGATTTACTATAGAACATTTACTATAAAGTTGAGTAGGAAATGTTTGCACTTTGGGAGGTTTGCAGGTTGGACAGAGTCAGAGAGACATTTTTGGTGATAATGAGAGCGCTCTGAACGATCGGAGAAATAGAAGTTGTGAAAACATCCTATAAGGTCTACTGTGTTGAGTATTTTTACTCAGTAGGACATTAACACAGACAATAGTATTAGTCAAGCTTTAAGGTTTAAGGTTTGGACCTTTAACACTCATACTCATTATTTTCTTTAATAAATATTTCTCATAACACTTCCTCCCTGACCAAGCCCCAGTTACACGAGCCACTTCATACAAAACTTCCATAGCCAACTATTACACAAATTTGTTTTATACAGAACACAACTATAGTATATAAGTACTCTATATAACTCTAACAGGGCTGAGAGAGAGAGAGAGATAAGAGGGCTGAGAAAAAGAGAGAGAAAGCCAGGAGGGCTGAAAGAGAGAGAGAAAGACAGCCAGGAGGGCTGAGAAAAAGAAGAAACAGAGAGAGAGAGAGAGAGAGAGAGAGAGAGAGAGAGATAGCCAGGAGGGCTGAGAAAGAGAGAGAGAGAGGAAAGGGCTGAGAAAAAAAAAGAGAGAGAGAGAGAGAGAGGAGGGCTGAGAAAGAGAGAGACAGCCAGGATGGCTGAGAAAGAGAAAGAGAGAGGGAATGGCTGAGAAAAAGAGAGAGAGAGATAGGAAAGCTGAGAAAGAGACAGAGAGAGAGAGAGAGAGAGAGAGAGAGGGAGGGGAGTGGACATTTGGAGACCAAACACAGAGAGTCACCAGACACACCCACACAGAGTCTACGTCATTACCCAAATCTGTAGTAAATTAAGTAAATGTTGGGGAGGAAAAAAGAAAATGCAGGAGAACACACTCCTACACACTCTTACACACTCCTACACACTCCTACTAGTCACGTTTTCATCCAGATGCTTTGAGACACCAATGTGAAAGCGTTTCTATCAGCCGCTGTTGTGTTAAACACTCTGAAGTGAGTGACGTGTAGTGGCACGTCATTAAAAGAGCATCAGAGTCATGGAAAGACTGGAGCTCGCGTTCGTTTACCTGCATCTCCGTTCTCTGTGACTGTCTCGACTGAGCCGGAGCGAGGATGAGGGTGTGGATGAAATGCAAAATGGAGGCAAAATGATCACATGTTTAAAAAAATAATAAATCACACACTCCACCACAAACAAGTCATGCATGCGTGTTAAGTGCACTTAGGCATGTGCCGCTATTCCATCATGCTAATATTTAGCTAATCATTTATTAGGATTTATCTCACTCAGTAGCTTTGTGTAGCTAACTCCACTGGCGTCTAATTTTAAATTAAAGTGCATTGTATATCCTCGCTTCTAACACACCCTGGATACACCATGTGTTAGCTTGCAGTTTCTCGCTAGCTTCAGATTTAGAAAAGGGCCACTTGGTAATTAGCACAAATTCCACTCTTTTGTCAGAAAAAAGAAATCACAGCAATGAAATTTTGTTTTTATATTGGATTACACTGCTAGGATTCGCCATTTCACGGTGTTAAAAGAAACCTAAAGAAACTAAATGACACACTGTGTGTGTGTGTGTTGCTACATCCTTTCAGAGAAAATATTGCTTGTGTTTGCTAACTAACGCTAGTCTAATGCAAACACGCTACATGAATAAGTAGCTAATGAGAGCTAACACACACAGAGTCCTGATATCTGACATTATACAACACTTCCTACAGCATGATGCACTTTATAAACAACTACTGGCACATGTCTAACTGTGTCAGGAAGTATCAGAGACTCAAAAGAAAAGCATCACACACACACACACACACACACACACATTACCTTAGCACACTTCCACTACACACTAATAAATCTAATAACTAATAAACACACTGTCAGTGTTCACTAATGCAGTTCTCTACAGCAGAAAGATTGTGTGTCTGCATCTACTACTACAGTGTGTGTGTGTGTGTGTGTGTGTGTGTGTCCTATCTTTCTCTCTCAGTAACATTATGAACCGTCTTATGTACAGTGTAATGATCAATTATTAAAGATGCTAAAATGCTAACCTTGCTAACAACGAGTAATAGTGAACAGTTTCGAATTAGCATGTTGCCACTTGTGTAACGCTAATTAGTGGCTATTGAATTCCAGTTTTTCGATGGAATCATTGCTTTATAAATAAATAATCCTGTCATCTCTCTACATCAGTCTTAGCTGGAGAGAGAGAGAGAGAGAAAAAAAAAGAGAAAGTGAAAGAGAATAAAAGAAAAAAAACAGATGGAGAGAAAAAGTGCACAGACAGAACGACTGGAAAAGAAAGTGGGTGAGAAAGGAGGGACAGTGAGTGAGAGCGAGACAGAAAAAAGACAGAAAAATAAATAAATAAGGCAGACGGAGTGAGAGAGAAGAGTAGGGAGAGACAGAGACAGAAAATAGAGACTGACAGAGTGAAAGAGGGAAAGAGAGTTACAGAGAATAAAAGACAGACAGAAAAGGACAGAGAAAGAGAATAAAATGAGAGAAAAAGAAAAAAGACAAAGACTGTGATGAGAAAAAGAGACAGTGTAAATAACAGAAACATGAGAAATGGAATAACAAGGGAAGAGTGAAAGAGAGCAAGAAAGTGAGGGACTGAAAGACAGACAAAAAAACAAAGAAAGAAAGAAAAAGAGGATCAGAGAAAAATAAAGATGAATGGAAGGAGACAGAGGGAGAGGAAAAAAGATAATGAGGGTGAGAAAGAAAGAAAGCCTAAAGAAGACACTGGAAAAGAAAGATTTAGAGACAGAGAAAAGGAGAAAGAAAGATTCAGAGAGAAACTGAAAGAAATGTAAAACAGGAGTGAAAAAGAGTGACAAAAAACATGGAAAGACAGAAAGAGAGTGAGCGAGAAAGACAGATATAAAAATATGTAAATCAATCACAGTCATTTCTTTTTTTGGTGATAAATATGTAAATGAGATATGCGCATATGGAAATGAGACTGAACCCTGACACTTTCTGATGTCATCATGTCCCGATAGAGCCTCTGCACCGTGTGTGTGTGTGTGTGTGAGCATCACTGCAGGAGGAAGAGCAAAAACACAGCACTACACACACTAAAGCTAACTAATAATGACCCCTCTGGGTCAAAGGTCACGCTACAGGGCCCATAATGCACTTCATACCAGTGACTTTCTTCTGCAGGTCCTCCCACGTCACCTCTGATGTCACGCCACAGAAATATGAAAGACAAAGAAAGACTTTAGTGCTAATGCTATATTCTACGGGTTGCATAGACTAGTGGGCTAACACAGTGGACTAATCACCGCTGCAGGATGTCGACTAGACGGAGCGGAGGAAAAAACATTGAGACAGACGATAAAGAGACTTCTACCCTCAAATGCACAAGATTACACTGGGAGAAGTCTTTTTTATTATTATTATTTTTTATTTATTGGACTGTTAACCCTTTAATATCACTCTGTATGAAGTAGAGACTGATTTTAATCCCACTCCTGCATGTTGTACTTTAAAGCTAAATAAAATTTTAATAAAATCTGTCATGACCAGCTAATTCGAATCGCACACTCTGAGCCGCGGGTTGCACATCGCTATCCAATCTCACTCAGTCAGGTTTTTAAAAGGGCTGTTATGGCTGGTTTCGTGTTTTGGTTTTCGGATGCTACTGAAGCCACAGATGAACATGGCGGTGATTATCTGCCTGAGAAAAACCTCCCAGAAAAACCTCTCAAGCCAAGCAAGGTGGCTGAGTGAGCAGTAACGGAGGCTCTGCTGACGGACACGAGCTTCCATGCTGCGCACTCTCAGCTCCAGAATCAGTGATTTCAGCCGCCACGTTTTCCACACGAGTGCATTTTAAGAACTGCTATGTCCTTATATAGTGTAAGATGATATGCAGATTTATTATTTTGCATATTTATTGCACTGATTTATTTACTTTCATCATTAACGGTGCAGTTTAAAAAGCACTGAAGCCGGAAATGTAATGCGTATCCTGTGCGTGACTTTGAACTGAAGTGCGCTAGGAAGAGTTCTTCACTGCACAGATGAGAGAGAGACATCGCGAAAGAGTTTTTGTTGTAACTATGGAAAAGATGAGCAGTCGACTACGTTTTGGAATTACTGGGTGAATAGTAAAAACGAATATCCGTGCAACCGTTAGCGTGTACGTCAGCTGGAACAGCCTGAGAGACAGAGCAGTGTCATGCAGAGACAGAGCATTACCTCATGTGTGCTTCCTAATGAAGCTCTTATTACATCATTTACAGTTCTGTACACGGATATGAGGCTCATGCTAGTCTATAACACACACACACACACACACACACACAGCGTGCACTTGCCTTTCCGCCCGTTGACAGGTGGGGGAGCCACAGGCTTTTCCTCAATTTCTTAACATGATGAGAACACACACACACACATGTCAGTGGTAAAGGAAGAAATGAGGCATCACAATGACACACCACAGCAACCACACACACACACGCACACACACTTCTTATATTCTCACTCTGACATACATAAAAGCGTCAAAGACAGTGTGTATTTTGCTTGATTACAATGATTAACTTGTGTGGTTCACACACACACACACACACACACACACACACAAAACCGCAGACATTCACATGCCACCAGGTCTGCTTAAGTTTGTTTCCATCCAAACGTTTTCTGGAATGTTGCGGAAATTATCAAAAAAGTGGTGAAAACAACATATTTTAGATGATCAGCTAATCTAAAGAGGAGACGACATCATCAAAAGAGTAACTGCCAAACACACACACACACTTGTGTGGGCTACTTCGGTACCAAACAGTCAGAAAAACATCAGTGTACGCCTCCATGAGCTCCAAACTGTTTATGCATCTGTTTCCATCACCCTTTATCTCATTTCCTGTTTAAAGGTTCCATTTTCAGCCGTCTTCAAAAAACTGCTGGAAATAAGCGAGTGGATGGAAATCACACACTACTGACACACCTGGCACTGGGGGAGGCGGAGGTGGAGGCGGAGCTGGAGGCGGAGCTGGAGGCGGAGCTGATCCAGATGAATGTGAAATGACAGGTTCAAGAGGCAATGAAGGGGCGGGGTCTGGTTCAGAGACGGGGTCTGGTGCGGGGGGAGGCGCTGGGGCTGGAGGCTCCGCCCCCAATGGAGCCGGAGGCTCCACCCACACTGGAGCATTGGTGATGAAAATGACGGAGGCATATTGAAAAATAAAACATAATAAAAACCACAATAAAGCAAAGATAACAGTGGGATGGATGATAATGGAATTTTCTCATCATAACATAAAGATTTTATAAAAAAAACACTTTTGTTTTTCTAAAATTTACTTGGTACAAAAACCTTGGGTTAACTTTTGGGTTAAATCTAGTTGATAGAATAATTTGTTCAACTTTTTTGTAAAATTGTAACTTTTCTGATTACTTTTTTTTTATAACATGGTACACCTTTACAGTGAATTTTTAAAAATTTGGTAAAAAGTTACTTGGTAAATCTCCACGATACAATACTTTTCTGGTAACTTTTTATTTCATGGTAAAAATGATACATGATAAATTTACTTGGTACAGTAAGTTTTGTGGTGAAGTTTTATTACTTGGTAAAATCTATTTGGGGAATCGATTTGATTTGGTACAGTAATTATTTCATTTAGTTTGTTTGTTCTACTTGGAACCAAACATTTCTGCCTGCTTTTTGGATTTTTGTTTTGTAAAATCTACATAATGAATCTACTTGCCACAACTTTGTAGTGATATTTATAAAAAAAAATAATGATAATTTGCTCAAATCGAATTGGTCCAGTCGCCTTTCTGCTAACTTTTTCATTTCTTGGTAAGATATAACTGTAAAAAGCAGACCATGCCGACCTTCTCTATGATACACACAATGTATAAAATATTAATAAATGTAATATAATGTACTATATAGCACTAAATACATTACTCTGAGTTACACCAGGTTTATTAGTCGCTAGCTGAGTGTGTATGAACTCACGTGTAATATTTACTGATTCACTAAATGAAGATTACAGTAAGCTTTTATAACTGGCTCAATAACATCATAAAATGTTAAAAATCTTTATTTTTTTCTGGTAAAAATCTATCTAGTAAAAAGTTCTACTGATTTGCCAGTTTATAAGGAATATCAATTTCTGACACAATATCAGATATCACAATATCTATAACTCTAAAATGTCATATCTCACGACACACACTAACATGGAGTGTTTCCAGCGCACTAACTGGGGATTAAGGGAACGCTACAGGACTGTTATTTTGTAAAATCATGGAAACATGTCTAACTGCTGCTAAAACATCATTACCAGCTGCGGTGTGTGTGAAGGACGAAGGCACTTTACACATTAACGAGAACACAGGATGCAGATAAAGGATGAAAAAACAGAAAGGAAAGAGATTGTGCAGTTAGATGTGTGAAAATGACAGGACTGAGAGACAATGAGAGAGAAATTACAGAATGAAACTATATAGACTAATATTAGTTCATCACTATGTATTGGACTAATGTGTGCTCTAGGGGGCGCTTTCTATTAGTCTATAAAAAAAAGCTCAACACACTAACCCATGCTAAGCATTAGCGATTAGCATGACCTATGACCCTAAACTGTACTAGTGTGCTGTGGTTCAAATGTTCAAAACGTAACAACAAACACATTCAACAGATCGTCTACTCTGAGATTTCCTGTAAAGTTTTACCAGGTGTTGCTTGTGTTATTGGGGGCGGGGCAGGGGACTGCCCAAGGGGCGGAGTCACAGATACTGCTACAACTTCATTGACAGAGGCTTTGCACCAATCACAAAGAGAGATCAGAAAAAAAGAATGTCAAAATCTGTGGTTTAATCGACTCACAAGCACCAAGTTCTGGGCAAAAAAAAAAACACAAAAGTGCACAAACACACACACACACACACACATACATGATTATTGACTAATTATTAAAACAGTTCCAACAGCCACTTTGTGATGTTACACTGGTGACCAATCAGCAGCTTCGTTTAAACTCACACTGCACATGTGCAGACTATAAAGCCCGCCTACTATCCTTTCTCCTCTTTCTTTTCCCATTTTCCCTCTATCCCTCTCCTTTTCTATTTTAATTCTGGTACTTTTTCTTCTTCCTTTCAACTGTCTTACATTTTTATTTTCATCCTCATTCCTTTGTTTCTTTCTTTATTTTTCCACCTTTTTCACATTCTCTTTCTCTCTTTATCTCATTCACTTTCTTTTTGAATCATCTGTTTTCTTTCTTTCTTTCTTTCTTTCTTTCTTTCTGTCAACACAAGACAAGATTTATTTCAGGACAAAAACCAACACATAAAAAGCTATCAGCTAATAAGAGAAGGGAGGACGACAGAGTGGAGCAAAGACACATTTACACTAGACTTTAAAGAAGCAGAAAGAAAAGAATCTGCACAGATCCAGAAAACAACGAACACAGCACTGGGACACGGCTCTAGGGGCCTATAAAAGCTGCAGGAGTTGACAGTGACACACAGACGTACACACTACACACCTTCGTAAGGCTCTGCCACGCCCTCTCCACCATCTGGGAAAAGACGGGGTGAAGAACAAAACACTCACTACAGTAACACATCGCTCCATGTCTACAAACAGTTGTGTAAATTAAAGCGTAACTCTCGTTAAACAAACCATCCATTTAGCGTTTGTGGATTTCTTACACGTGACCAATCACAGCTCACAACCTGATCAGATTGACTCTGAGTGCATTAGAGTCAAGGTATTGTGAGAAAATGTGCACTAATGTAAACCAACCGCCAAAAAATGAACAGAAATTCGAACAAATGGGAGGAAGTTTATTAATGAAGCTACTCACTTCTGTCGATGGAGCCCTTCGGAGGGACCTGCGGTAACTGCCGACCTCTTCGAGCCGACGCTGGTGTGCCTGAGGGACTCGTTTGGACCGATCCGGCCCGAGGATTCGCCCTAAAGCACAAACAAGAGTTTAATAACGTTATTGAACCAAAACCGAGCGGCTACAGCAGCGACGAGCTCAGATTTCACACAAACCACAGCACAGCAGCTGAGGCAGAGAGACGACGCTCAGAAGAAAATATATAAATAAATCAAATTAAATTTCAGGGTAAAGCAGAGAACATATAAGACATTTTTTACACCATACATAGCAGAACCTTTATCACATTTAACTCACAAAAAAAAAAAAAAAAAAAAAAAATT
>CM040476.1:1887344-1899854 GCA_022758105.1 Pangasianodon gigas | reverse complement strand
TCTTATTATTAGATTATACATTCATACAACATCATTTAACCTATATCTAGACACAATTTACTAATTTTAAGAAAATCTCATGTAATAAGTTTACTTAAAATTAGCCAAAATGTCTAGATATAGTTTACAGTGATTTTATGGTAATCTCATAAGAAGAAATATCTGAGAGATTTCCCTACATTTAAGATGTTTTACCTGCTAAGAACTCGTTTACTGCAGTGCAGATAAAGTTTAATAAGCCAAAGGTTAATTGTGAAAAGTGTTAGTCATTTTGCAAAATAAAACCTTTTGATAAACTTAAAAAAAAAACTGAAGTCACATTAAGTAACACAAGTAACACAATCTACCCCACAATTCTAGACTCCACATATTTTACCATATCAGTGCATGCAGGTTCAGTGGCAAATATGTTGCAGTCGAGTGCATTTTAGCTGAACAACTTAAGTTACGAGCTAAAAAATGCACGTTAAATAAACAATAAATGATCTTCATAGCACCTTCTGAGCATTAGGTTACATCTGATTGTCATCTCATCTGATAATCATCAGCTATCCATTAACACAAGACCATCATTAGGATTTTTTTAAAAATAATAAATTATATGAATAAACATCTCACAGAAACGTGACTCTAATCAGATGGCTGGGAGTTCATAACCGTCTCAGAAGGAGTTATGAAGTCGGAAACAGGAGCAGTATTCAAAAGAACCACAGCTCGGGAAATGGCTGCAAGGAGGAAAGTAAGAAGCCGTGGACATCCTTTAGCAACGTTAGCACAGCCGATGGGCCGTAAAACTAAAACGGGATGCTGTTCAACAACAAATGATAATGTTAGTACATTCAAATTAACATCGAAAAAAAAAATTAAAAAAAGCAAAACACAGGATGCCAGGTTCACACCATTATATCCCAAAAGAATATAAGTAGTGTGTCTTTAAAAACAAAAGAACAAAACCAGACGTTAGTTCGGAAACAACCACCATCACGTTTCTAGTCTACAGATAAACACAAATCAAAGACAGCACTGTAAACAATTAAAAACGTGGGCGGGGCATGGCTTGGAGTTAGTCGCCGTGATTGGTCAGGATCACCTCGTTAAGGCAGGAGAGGGAGGGGCAGATCTCCTGGAGGGTAAAGATGGCATGGACCTCATGTAGGACGGTTCAGGACGCTCGGACGAGCGTGAGCGAGTGTAGAACTGTCTCTCCATCATGGGGCGCTGGTCAGCTGACCTCGACCTGTAATGTCTGTCCACTGTGGCACGAGCGTACCTGCGGAAACGTTAATCAAACAGCGCTGCTTATGACATGAAAACCCAGGGTCAAATTCTGGAACTTTTACGCAACCCATGCTCCTGTGAAAATAACGTTTAAAGGAAGTACATGCGAAAGCTGCAACGTTGCTTCTCTGTGACGAGAAAAAAATTACGGGCAAAACAGAAAAATAATACAGAAATGAAGGAAGAGGTGTTAGCAAACAAAACGCAGAGCACCTGTAGAGGGGGGGAAGGTCATTTTAACCATTTGAAAGTGTAGAAGGAAAGCAGTAAGCGTCTTTTAGTGCTACTTTTTGATCTACTGTACTGCAACACTAGTCCTACTTCACTACTGCATTACCTCAAATCCTCCTCAAATGGTTCGTGGCTAACTGGAAACTCTGGTATATGATCCTCTCTGGAGCAAAATATAAAAAACACTCCTGTTAACGTCCTTCAGTTAAAGTCCTTACATTACTGCTAATCTTTACTGACTCCATGAAAGAAATTACGAACGCTATATTCAGCCATTTTTAAGTGGAAACACATTTAGTGAAATGCTAGTAGTTAGCTGATACCTTTCTGCATCTGTGGAAGGCTCGATTTCTATCTTGGGGCAGTTCCTAATGCAGAGACCAAGCTTGGTGTTAACATCTCACAAAATGGTGGAAAGATGGATTAAAAGTGTGTGAGTGTAACAGAAAGATGAGCTGATGTAAAGCAGAGGTGTCAAACATACGGCCCTGATCCGGTTCTAATCCGGCACACCGAATGAATTTAGAATCCATGTGCTAAATTATAATCATCATGTGGACCACAGATAAATTGAAAATTCTGAAAAGAAAGAGCTACTAATCCACTAGGGAGCAAAATAGAGCACTATAATGCAGATAGTGACAAAATGAGCTACTGATGCTGTAACCAGGTCTGTTTCCAAAAGAACTAATTTCACACTGAAGAAAAAACCCTGATATCAAGTGAAAATGGGCAAATTTGTCTAATATTCCTTATTATGAGAATATGATAAATCATACAATATTACTCAGCATGTTTTATAGACACTTGTTACACATTTCAGGCTTTACAGATGATTTTGCTATTTTCTACAAATAAATGCTAAAAATTAAAAAATTATTTGACAATAGAACAAGACTATTTCAAGCTCCAAATTGGTAAAAAAAAAAAAATAATAATAATAATCTTATATTTATTGTAATCTTATAATAGGAAATACAAGATAAATTTGACTGTGTTCAAATATATTTTCATTTAATAAGATGTCATTTTTTGCATAATTATTATTTATTATTCATGATGTAAAATCCAAGTGAAGATTATTTCAGTTCCAGATTGTAATACTAAAAAAATGTGGTTTTTATATATACAGTATACAGTGGGGTCCAAAAGTCTGCGATTACAATGGAAATATTAGAATTTTGAAATATTTAAAACAAAGAATGTAAATGTTCAACATGTTGAATATATAATATGTAATACTCTGCACTATTTCTAGGTCCCTATTTAAATGTAAGCAAATGTCTGATAGTGACCATGTTAACTGCTTTGTACTAAAAGTCTGGTTTTCCTCATGTCTAATCTCTTCTACTGAAGCGTGTGATCAGACGACATTCTGATGAATTTGATCTAAAATGGATCATAAGGTTTTGCACAAACGTGTGGAGTCCATGCCAGCTCGAGTGCACACTGTCATTAAAGCAAAAAACTGACGAACCAAATGCTAAGAAACTCTGACATTCATGTAAATATTTCTACATTTCACTCAGGTTATTGTCAGTAATATAATTTGTAATTTAAAATTTTTGTATTAAATTAGAAAAGAATGCAGAATAGAAGTATTTTCACTCGTGCTCTCAGACTTTTGGACCCCGCTGTGTGTGTATAAAACCCAACTGCAGTGTGTTGATGTGTCTTGTAGGTGATATACGTATTTGTGTCTTCAGAATATATCTTTTCAGAATGAAAAAGAAGAATTGTTGATGTGTTCTTGGTCATTAAACTGATTTTTTTTAAGTGTAATGTGACCCGTAACCTAAAGTGAGTTTGACACCCCTGATGTAAAGAGACAGAACTGATGGTTTAGGAGCAGGGAAAAGAAGTCGGGGATTCAGCGCAGATTATGTACTCTATGTACAGTTTCTGTGCACTCTTACCTGTAATCATCAGAGGATCCGTTCGGGACGTGATTAGGCCACGGTGAGGGAACGTGATTGGGACCATTGTAATGTCTTTATGAGGAGGAGGAAAAGAGGAGAATGAAATGAAGGTTGGAAATGAAGACACAGATGGCTAAACTACAGCTTCTTGCTTTTTTTCCCTCTGTAGAATTTATTCCATTAAAAATTTACACATAAGATGAGCTCATGAAGGAACTTTCTCTCTCCAACATGTGCTAATAATTAACTATATAATAATATAATATATCTTATTGAGGACACGGTGCAGAGAAGCAGGCTCTCTATTTTATTTCATTTTAAGGCAACGCATATTCTAAAGTTCTGATCACCAGACACAAGATCCATGAACTTTCAACAATATGACAGACAGAACTGTGGTTTTTATTTTAGCAATATATATTTACATTCTAATTTTACCTTTCCCGGTCTTGTAGGTAACTCTGTTTTTATTTACAGTCAGTTTGGTGTGTAAACTGTTTTCCAGAAGTCTTTCCCATAGTGAAGATTTAGGTAGCTAACATAACACCTGACAGACTTGCTAGCTAGCATTAGTTAGTTAACTAGCATGATTTCTGACACTGGGGCTAACTTCTAGAAAGAATCTGGCACGTCATGCTGACAGAAATGATGCTAAAAGGAGGTTTGTTTTTGGTTAATATGTCACCCATTGACGAGAAATTTAGATAAACATGGACTTTTAAAAAAAGAAACACAGAAGAAGATTAAGTGATTATTATGATATATTAGAAAAATACCATTATACTGAATGTCACTCGTAGTCTATTAGGACCAAAACTGACTTTAGAGCCTCATTAAAGCAAGTCGAGCAGAGTGAACAGAAGCAACACTTTACATTTTTCACTAAATTTCTACTGTTTTACCTCTCAGGCGATTCATACGAGTCACTGTAGACTGACATTCGCCTATCCCGCCTCATCCTCCTGACCATAAAACAACACACACAGTGAGACAAATCTACACACACCACTACTACTACTACTACTACTACTACTACAACAACCACTACTACTACTACTACAACTACTACTACTACTGTAGACCAGAGCGACATTGTGTTATATTACTGCACACCAACGAGCTTAAACATGTCTAAGGCAAGCTTTAAAAGGCATATCAGTACATGACAAGAACACTGGGACACACATTAGCAGCTTGGAGATTTAGATCAGTAAATCTCAGCAAACAAGGTTTTATTTTCTGAAGTGAAAGCAACACAAGACCTCTGTGATCTAGACGGAGATGCTGAAGACACGCAGCACTGAGGGTGGAGATAAGGAGATCATCTAATCTAACCGACTGGTGCTGAACTCAGAAGTCAGGATTATGTCCACGTTTGAGACAGGGAGAACAACTCCACACAACAACAGTTACTTCTGGAAGAGTGTTATTGAGTGAGAGAATAAAGCCATGGTTAAATGTATATGTTTAAAAGTCCAGTAAGTAAGACCCAAGGATCAACCACAGAGCGTTGGTTATCTGTGAAAGCTCACTGTGGGTAATTTATTACAAATTTATTACAAATAAATTTATTACAAGAGATTGTTTTGCTTGTTACCATGACTGAAACATCTTTCTATCTCACAGTGCTGTTGAATTTGTTCAGAAGGTGTTGATTAGTTTTCTATAACAGCAGCTCTGATAGTTGTGCAGCTGTAAGTCACAGGTTTATATTAATGTGCTGGTTCTAATACGTTATCGTTTCTATAGTAACAGCTCATTCACAGGGACTCGTACGGTGGATGCTCCACATAAACGGATTGAATTAACGTGTGTAATAGTTTTCTGTAAGGAGACTTGTATGTAACATTTATGGAAGGAGTCTCCAGTGTCAGCGCTTTGTAACAGTCAGAGGTAAAGCTGTGACTTTAAGTCTGCCAGCATCTTCAGCAGGACAGAGGAGTTTACGCTTCTTTGCGGTAACTTCAAGAGAGATAAGAAAGAGCGTCTGGTGAGGGAACGATTATTTATAGCTGCTATAACGTAAGCGAGAACAGGAGCCTGCTGTTTGGTTATTATTTATAATGATAGTTTATTGAGAAGTCTGAAGTTGGAGAAGCAGTGAGAGAGCCTTTCACTTCTCATTTCCATTGTATCCTCTACAACATGAGGCAAAGTTACTTTTTCCTCAAAAAATTAATAAGCACAAATTTTAAAAAATCATACTTGCTGGACCTTTAGGATCACACAATGTGATTATAAGATGTGGCCACTTTCTCCTCACCCAGTAAGAAGCTCTCTCATAACAGATCCTAACATAAACTGTCCAAATAGGCACCACAAGCTAGTCTAATCAACAGAACTATCCAAAACCACTAACACACAGAGCCACCATGATTTAGCTACCTCTCCAAACTACCATAAGCCCTGTCCGAGTAGCTTCGGGTCGTCTTAGCTGAGCATAACAGCTTCAGTGCGTCTTCACGATAGATAGGGTACATGGGACTGCAAGGGTCACACACACACACACACACACACACACACACACCAGAACAGCGTCAGCTTCCTCTAATTACACACATGAAGTATGGGAATAAAGATATTTAAATTTTTTGTCATAACTGTAGGTTGCATAGCATTTACTCCCTGTTATGTGCTGTTCATAACGAAGTGTTTGATAACGTAAAAGATTTTCAAAAATTGAAAAAATATGGCTTAAAGTGAACAAACGTGTAACAATTCCCATGAGAAGTTATGAAGGGTAAGGTTGTGGGTGGGGTTAGGGGGCTGGTTAGCATCTTTACCTTTCCTTACGACTTCATCTGTATAAAATCCAACATCGCTCTCTCTTGTTTCAATTTGTACAATTTATTCTTAAAATTGGATCAAAAAGGTGTACTGTTTTATTCAAAATATTCTTTAATAACTAAAGGTTTGGAAAAAAAACCAAATAAAATTGAACACTGTTACTGTCTGAAATAGGCATGCGAAGGTTTTAAATGTAAATAGCAAGTGTATATATTTTTCCTTATACCTTTTAAGAGATTTATTTATTTCTTTAACTAGTTCATTTATTCATAAATGCACTCAAACACACTATGGAATGTCATTCATGGTCAATATTAAATACACAAATATGGCACAGAGGAGACGCACTGTAATCAGAGATGTTGCTTATCTCAAGGATTAAATTTTTTACAGATAAAATTATAAATTAACTTAAAGTTGGCTGTACGTGTTGGAGATGGATGCTTGGTCAGCTTATCCTTCAAACCCCAAGCATGTTTTCTTTAAGTACCTGCATAACCCGATTCTGAATGCAAGGAACTTTCTTGCCCAATAAAACTATTTCAGAGATTACAGTGTGTTTGAGAGAGTGTCCTTATGTATTAGTGTGTAAACAAATACTTCCTGTTGACAAACTGTCAGTCATCTAAAAGCAGTTGGGGGGGTCGCTATCCATCCTGTTAGCGTAACTCTCAGCTAAAATGTACCTGTGGTCCTGGAAAGGCGTATCGATGGTGTGATATCTGGTTCGGACTCGATGAGGGTGAGTGACTGAGTTTCTATGGTCGCAGAAACAGAGAACAGATGACTAGAGTGAAGAAAAAACTCAGAACAGAGATAGAGAGATCTGGAGAAAAGACAGACTGATGAATGAAGCAAACAAAGGAGAAAGAGATGAAACTGAGATGTCACATGACCCCAGTAGACTAACCCCTTTAGGCATTTTTGTATAGATGAATATTTATGGGTATTGTATACAGCAGCATTGTCTTGTTGTTGGTACATTTCTGCTCCTCAAAGTATAAACTAAGTACATTTACCCCTTAGGTGCTATTTAAGCTCTAGTTACAAACTTTAAATGAGTTTTAAGATTAAAGGAAAAGATAGACTACCTAATTAAGAGTTCTTCCATCTAGTTATTTTAAATGATTTTATTTTGCACACAGTATATCTTTTTGTATTTTACTTTCCCTTACTTCTGCTTTATTCATGTTTACTAACTTCTTGGTTGACCGAATTAACTGCTCTCAAACTTCTTTTCCACATCCGAACTCATTCTCTCATCCTTAGCTGAAGCAGGTCAATGCTTTCATTTTTACTGAACAGTGATGTGGAATTGTAGTTTAGATCAGGGGTGGATGTTAAGACCTCAAAGTATTAAATATACTAAAAATATACTAAAAATATATTAGTAAAGGCTGTACTAGCCTACACGCGCTAAACACAGTGACAAAATCAGCTCCCTACATTCTTGATTTCCTGTTTCTGTTTCATACATCACGCAGGAGGTGGACAAAAATAACGTAAACACATAGCAATATACACTATATGACCAAAAGTACACCTTTGGGATGAACTGGAACACCGACTGCACCCCAGACCTCCTCGACATCCCAACACCAGCGCCTGACCTCACTAATGCTCTTGTAGCTGAATGAACACAAATCCCCACAGCCACGCTCCAACATCTAGTGGAAAGACTTCCCAGAAGAGTGGAGCTTATTATAACAGCAAATCTGGAATGGGATGTTCAGCAATCACATATGGGTGTGATGGTAAGGTGTCCATATACTTTTGGCCATATAGTGTATTAATATCAAGGATGTAATAAAGAGTAGGGCGACTCTTTGCTTCCAGAACACCTTTATTCCTTCTTGGATCAATGTCCTACAAGTCCTAAATGGTTTGTGGTGGGATCTTGGACCTTCTTGAAAGTAGAAAACATTCTTGTTCTTTGAGGGATGAAGAAGGTGGAGATCAACTGGGCAGTCAGAGTTCCAGAACTTGCCCTAAAGCTTTAATGATGTGTAAATCTGCTAATTGGGGAAGCCATGGATGGAGCTTCAGTTCACCCTGGTGTTCATCAAACCTATCTGGAATAATTTCAGCAGTACGTGTGGAGTCATTATTATAATAGAGTATGGGAACATCATGAAAAGCAAACACTAGACCTAAAAAAGGTCTCTAAGTTGGTGCCCAGACCATTATTGAAGGCAACTTTGGCTTCCTCCAAATATAAATCCATCCAGATGTCAAAAATATGGAAACACGTCAGAACATATTACTTTCTCCACAGTGCTCAGGGCTCCAGGCTTTGTGCTCCTTACAGCTTCACACACTGGAATTTTTAAAAAACGATTTCTGAATTCCATCTTTGTGAAGCTCATGACATTGTTTTAGAGTTGCTCATTCAATTCGGTGTGTAACAATTCTGTGGGACCGTGTGGGTCAGAATGAGGATCCATATGTGAAAACATTATCTAAAAATCAAGGTCAAGAAGCAGGCCATGGTCAAAAACACAGCTAAATATAAACAGCAAGGTCAAGAGTTAATCCAACGAGCAATCCAGTAAAAGGCAAGGGTCCGATAATAAGGCAATAAGGCAGCCAGCATGAAACAAAGGCTCAGAACCAACACATACACAAGAAATGGCAAGACTTTGCATTAAGTTCTTTAACTCGGAAATGTTTGGAAGAGGCAGTGCTAGTACTCTCGATCTCTGCTGACAGGGAAGGGAAGTGTTCTGAGCGTTCACTTGCGAACACTGATCCATCTTACTCGTGCTGTTTGTCCATGATGTTTGACATGACTTCTGAGACTCTTCCTCTTGAAACTTTAAATAATTTTCCAGTTTTTGTGACTGCAGTTCTGCCTCTTACTATTTGCCCTCTTTCAAATATCATAGTGCATTTTCTAAATATTTAACCCAAATAAACTCTCCTGAGTAACTGTAACTGTATTTTAGTCACGCCTCCTTTTTCATTTAGCATTTCTGTTATTTTGTCCACCTCCTGTAGTATTTCTTAGTGAACAGTTCATAGGGTGATATCTAAAAGCTTGCTGAAAACATACCTATCAGGAGAATATCGGTCTTCAGAGAGTCGATGTCGAGGCCCATAATGCACCGGTCCTCTCACGCCGTGATCTAAACTCCGACTGTGACAGACATGAAGATGCAAGAGGATAGAAAAGAGACAGAAGACACAACATGAAGCTAGATGTGTGTCGCTTAACTGTTTTTATCTGGACTGTGTGAGGAAGAGCTCTCTACCTGTGAGGAGGAGGAACGCTGGGAGAACGAGAGCGATTGCGCATCACATCTGATCGAGAGCGATGATTGGACGACATGACCTGCTCAGGAACGGACAGAGTGGAGCTCTGGAACTCTCTGCCATTGTGTCGGTAATCTAAGGAAATATTATTCATTATTAAATTATACCAGTCCTAAAATATACAGCATCAATGATCGACAACAAATAACAAATAATAACCAAAAACTGGGTCAAAAAGGGCGGGGCTTAATTTAAATCAGCCGAATCACAAATGAGGCTAGATCAAGTTTGCGCTGGGCTGATTAACTTAAGCTCCACACTCACTTGAACACCTCTCACTCGGCAAAACCAGGACGTGAAGGTACACGCAGTGTTTCAAATTAATGCTAATATCAAGATTATTATCAATTATTCATTAATTACTCCTTGCAACTACCAGCATGTCATATGACACTTGACACACCTGCACACAACAATTTAAAAAGAGCTTTAAGGAAAAAATAAGAGAGAAAAAAAGAGAGAAACAGAGAGATGGAAAGTCTGGAAGAAGAGACAGGAAGAAAGTGAGAGAAACTGAGAGAAAGTTTTGGTACCTGGTATGACGCCAATTCCGTCCTCGCAGTCGTAGTCGGAAAACTCGCTGTCACTGATTCGCTGTGATCCTGCCAGCAGAGGGATAAAGGGATAGAGAGAGAGAGATAAAGGGATAGAGAGAGAGAGTGAGGTGAAAAGTTATGCAGGACTGGAAGAACAGATTATGTTCGGTGTAACTGAGCTAAATATGTCTGATATCAGTGTAGTCAGCTGAGTACACTGCACACACATTTTATTTTGCTATTATTAATTCATTATTTTTATTATTTTTAAATAATTAGGGATTTAATTTTGGCAATTTTTTTTTTAAATGCAGTCTTTTAAAATAAAAAATATTAAATTCCCAAAATTAAATCTCTGTTTTAAATCCAAATGCTCCTGTTTGTTACACAGCACACTAAAACAGAATGTCAGTTTAACATTCAAATTTGGTTTAGGTTTATTCTGTAATATTTTTTAAAAACTTGACCAATATGAAATATTGATTTTACGGTGCAAAACAACCAGCTGATATTGTTTCATATCATAAAAGATTAAAGAGTCAACAAGGGTTTGTTATTAAAGTACTTATAAAACTTATCAAGGAACTGCAAGAATCTTTCGATCAAGAACTTTACAGTCTGGTGGATTCAAGTGGAAAACTGTCTATAGTTTCCAAAAATAGTTAGAATTTACAAGAGAGTGTAATTAAGTTGTGAATAAAATTCAGCTCTGTGAGTGATTGGCGCCCCCTAGTGCCGATAGTGTCTCTCATAGTTGTTCAAAACAGGATGACGCTCATAAATGCGTTTTATTTTTCTAGAAAACATTTAAAAACACATTATCACTACGATATCAGCATGAATTCCACCGATACCAATAACTCCGAAGAAATTTAATATCGGCTGATAAAATCAATGATAAAACCCATTTGATATATTGGTCAGGCCTTAAAAAAATGCTCATACACAGCAAATATCAGTCACAAGCAGTATCATGGACAGTGCATCAGGCTTGGGGAGTATTCGCTGGAAACAAACACACACACACACACACACACATCTATTTAGGCAAGTAACATTATAAGCTTTATGAGGCACAGCAGCTCTACTTTACAAAGCCTGTGTTAGCCTGTGTTAGTACACACACACACACACACACACACACACACTGCAAGCTGTAGTAAACCAGAGCGAGCTGCTGGAGAAGATGGTGGCTGAGAGAGAGAAGGAAAGAGTGAAGGAGAAAACTGAGAAAGAGAGAAAGACGGAATGGTAGAGGAAGGATCACATGCGAGCTAAACTCAGTAACAGTGTTGCGTTACCTGGGCCGTGATAATATGAGCCTTTATCTGCGATTGAGTCAGTGTGGTGATAAAGAATGTTTTAAAGGAAGTAAAACACAAAAACATGCATTAGCAAAAAGAAACACCACTGGAGTGAACTACAAAGAAATCAGAACTACATTCGGAAGTAAAGCACTAGTCATATAATGGTAGATCACATCAGTGGAGTCTGTAAGTGTGTATATAGTGTGTGTCCCTCTACGTGAGTATGTTTATGTGTGTGTGAGGGGGGGATGTTGTGTGTGCGTACTCTGTAGTCTCCGTGTCGGACTCTCTCCCTGTATGAAGCGTCTCTGCATGTACGGTGAAGGGTTCGGCAGTGGCATGGAGGAAACGTCATGCGTTTGGAGTTTGTACCAATGAGGCTGATCATCCAGCAGAGCCGTCTCCAGCTCTATTAAAATCTACACACACACACACACATACGTGCACAACCATTTAGGCCATGTGTTCTGTCACTCTTTTCATTTCAGATTAAGCCCACTTTCAATCTCAACCCTATCCTCAAACAGTACATTCCTAACCTACCCTCATACTGATCCCTCATATCAATCCCTCATACTGCATCCTCATAACTTACCATTATAACATACCCTCTTACCATACCTTCATCACACTCGTAATGTATCATCATACTGAACCTTCATACTCTATACCTGATACTATACAATGAAGTGTACCCTCATACTGTACTCTCATCCCCCACCCTCATAGCATACATCTATACCATTCCCTCATACTGTACTCTCATCCCCCACCCTCATAGCATACATCTATACCATTCCCTCATACAGTATCCTCATACCCTATCCTCTTTCTATACGCCCATATGGTCCCCCCAGTGTCTATTCCACAACCTCATACCCTACCTTCACACTGTGCCCTCATAGTGTACTATTATTCCGTACCCTCATACTGTCCCCACACTGTCTACCATCATACCCTACTCTAATACTGTACTCTTATAGCTTACCCTTATGCCCTACCATCATACCGTATCTTCATACTGAATTTACAATCCGTACCCTCAAACTTTCCCTTCATACCCTACCCTCAGACTGTGCCCTTATACCATACCCTCATACCGTACCTGCACACTGCTCACTCATACTGTACCCTCATACC
>CM040476.1:1864935-1876967 GCA_022758105.1 Pangasianodon gigas | reverse complement strand
GAAAGCAGCAGATTCCATAAGAGACACTTTTCAGATAAAAACATAATGAAGGCTGCTGGGTTTCGCTGCAGAAATAAGAAGCGAGTCGACAGTCAAAGTCTCCAGAAGAACTGTGGCTGCTTCTGCAAGATGCTCAGTAACACTTACAGCTCATTTCCTTATAAAACTGCACACACTGCACCTGAGATACTGTTTTTTTCAGCGAAGGGTCGTCACACCAAATATTGACCGTGTTTCATTTATTACTGATTAATAAGGCTGTTATAGCTTACAGGTATATCTTCCAGTTTAGCATGATGCAGAATCGTGTGGAACTGGGACACTGTTTTAGCTAAACTCCGCCCCCATGTGCGTAACCCTTGCACAACTTCTGAATAGCGCCTCAGTCCATACTTACATCTGAGGTCTGAATACCCATGTGCACAATTTCAGTATTAAATCCACACCACATACACGTAACTCACCTCTGAATACGATCCTAACAGCATGAATGATAAACAGCAATTTCTACCCTGCACTTTCGCTGACCAAAGAGACCACAGCCCTGCCATCTTGTTTTCTACTGGCTCACAAAACTGAGCTGTGTGTATTCACGGGTCAAGGAACAAACTCACAGAACAAAAAAAACAGACAGAGCTCCATCTTGAAGTAGAGTCACTCCACCCCAGCATCAGACTCACGCAGGGGCGTGGCCTAAAGTCTGCAGGTGGAGTTTGACCATTTGATGATTTTGTATGTTTAATTTCTTTTGAATCCAAACTTTTGTATAAATAAAATAAATAGATATGGAGTTGTAATAAAGGTTAAAGTCTTCCCTTACTTTATAGCATTGCACTTTTAATTTGTCTTTTAATCTAATCTACTTTTCATCTAATCTATCTATTAATTTAATCTTTTAATCTAATCTATTTTATGTTTCTGCCACATTTTCATTTGTGGTTTATTCCCTAAAAGTGTCCTGCCCACAATGAAAATACAAAAACGATGAAAACAGCAGGCACACCGGGTCTCTCGCCTACAACCTTTACATCATTCACGCCATTTTTGTTTGTTTTGGCAGCATGAGCCTTAAAAATTGCTTTCTTACATCCCACATTCACAATACAAAGAAGTCAAATGTGAGATTAAAATACCGGATAAAGAAAACTGCTTCTTGGCAATTCCGCCATCTTGGAATCGTAGAGCTGTTAGTGTCACTCATACAACAGGATTTACAACAGAAAGCTAAAATTTCATATTCATCCTTTTTGGAGTGCAGATTCTAAAAGACGGTCCTAGAGTTTTAGAGTAAACGGAAAGTCAAAACAGATTAGAAATGATGTGGTTTCAAATTTCCCGGTGTTAGTGTGGGCTAGGTCTTAATCTGGAGCCATTGTGGCTGTGACCTTTGACACACATTTCCGATTTCACACTCTAATCTGGCTGCTTTCCTTTATTTAGCTTGATTTTTACACTTTATCGATGCTACGGAGTGACCGGTGCCCAGCTGTCTGTACTCTGTGAGCATCTTCCCTATCAAGCCAAGATCAGGAGCCAATAAACACACGATACAGCTACACACTCTGAGGGAGAGGTGCTGAGAGCTTCATGGTGTAACATCTCTGTGTGCTGAATTTAAAAAAAACCAGTGAAGGCTTGTCATCACAACTGAAATTGCAGTGGCTGAGTTTAACTTCCTGCATTCATTACCGACTCGGGCGTATGAGTCTTGTGATCCCTCGCATGGCTTTGCTCTCACATTCAGGCTTGTTCTGTCAGCTCTACACAGATTCTGTCCCTGTTGATGCTTCCTGTCCTTGTTAACTTATTCTGTCTGTTGATTCCTTCGCTGATAGTTTCCATCTGTTGCTTATTTCAAATAATTTCAGCCTCTATCTATACTCCTATCCTGGCTTCTGCATGCTGTCTGTTTATTGACCTTTTGCATTGGGACGTTCCTGTCTCAAGCTCAACCTCACAAAAACATCATGCTGTTACAGTACAATACTGAGTGTGATGAAGCGGAGTTACTTTTACCACATTGAAGTTGATTCATTTCCTATAACAGGACATCCCCAAGCGTTTTATTCCTCTTATACCACAGCAATTTACCAACAATTACAATTTTTTTTATTAAAGGACGACACTTTTTATCCATTTATAGTAATGTTTAATGTTTGCGAAACAAGTTAGTTCCTGTTCTCGCTTACGCTATAGTAGCTATAAACAGTCGTTCCTTCACCAGCTTCTCTTTTTTCTCTACGTTGAAGTTAATAAGACTATAAATCGCAGCTTGTCATGTTACCGAGAAACTACAAACTTGTCTGTCCTGAAAATCTCAGAAAACTTAAAGTTACAGCTTTACCTCTGACTGTTACAAAGCACTAACACTGGAGACTCCTTCCATAAATGTTACATAAACATCTCCTTACAGAAAACTTCACCATATCAATGATTACACACATTTTTAATATGTTTATGGAGCGTCCAGTGTACAAGCTATCTATGGACGATAACAAGTGTATTAATATAACGTTGGGATTTCTGAATTTTTCTTCAGAGAGAGAAAACAGAGAGGCTGGTGAGGGAACGACTGTTTATAGCTGCTATAACATAAGTGACAACAGGAGCTACCGTGTTCCATGAACGTTCCACTACATTAAATATAACATTACAAACTCGATAAAAAGTAAGATGTGTCATTTATATACATAATTAAATGTAATTGTTGGCAAATTGCTGTGGTATACAAGGAATAAAACCCTTTGGGGAATAAAACTTCAGGGTGGTGACAGTAATTCCACTTCATCATACGACACACACTGTTTTATTCCTTACAAATTTTATTTCAGTCCAGTTGTGTTTATATTTAATGTTTAAAAGATCCATTTAATAAATGTGACATGTAAGGGAATGTATGTTTATAATAGAATTCAGAAAACACTGTTTAAGTTTATTTAAAATTACAAAATGATAAAATCACAATGAAATTATTTCGCTCCTGAACAACTGCTGTAAATAATTGTGATTGCATACCTGACTGAAGTAATCATGCAGCCCTGCAACACTGCGACTGAAACTGCTGCACTAAGAAAGTGTAAACTGCACAAATGTACAATAATCATTGCGGTGATACACACACATTGCCTGCTACTCTCACTTTCACACCTGGAAGTGAAATTTCCAACATTAAAATGAACCAGTAACAATAAAAACACAGGAAGTGCGGCCTTACGTTTCCTCTCATCACTCAGGTATGAGCCAGCTCGATTCCTCACATGCATAATTCCTCATTTTAACACTTTTTCCAGGACATTCTGATCCAAATATATTGTCAGTAATCCGTCTTTGCCTTCCGTGGCCCCGTCTCCTTCCAATCCTCGGCAGAATTTCAGTAAAGCTGATTTGCTTTGGTGTCAAGATCCTGATACACATTACAGATGCATTTCTGTTCCCACGCTCATAATTACAAGTCCAATCTGACCCCGAACCTGGTAAAAAGAGGCCCTGTCGTGTTTTTGACTTTCTCTGGCTTTCTCTGCAGCTCTGGTTGTCGCTCCTCCTCCTTCGTGCATTAGAATAATGGGATTAGACTTTATTCTTGGAGGCTCAAACACTCCGTCCTACATGATGCTCATGTCACAACCCAACACACACACCATTTCCACGAGGTTCAGGGTCTCTATCTTACCTTGCAAAACACACACACTCACCGCTATGCTTTCATCCATCTTTCCAAATTATAAACAAACATAAATAAATAAATAAATAAATAAATAAATTAACAGGTAAAAACAGTGCAAAAGTGTTTATTGCAGCTATACATGCAGTTTAAAATGTCAACAAAACCTCCATTAAGTTTAACTATTTATTTTGTAATTTTATATATTTTTTTCTTTTCAACCTGTGTGACTCTAAACCAAATGATGTCCGCTAATCCGTGATTGATTGGCAGTCTCTCGCGATAAGCTCATCAGAGATTCCACATCTTTCTGTGCATCATGATGTGGAAAGGAAGTGATGTTAATGTGAGTTCACAGAAAGGGGGTGTGTTTGCTGTATTTAGTATTTAGGTTCTGTGGAAGGTTATGAGTTCAAATCCTAAACATAACTGAACCCTTAGTCATAAAAAAATCTGTTTTTGTCACAGTTAACAGTTACTGTTGATCTGGGTTGCCAGGTCAGTAATTTTTTACTTTTGACCTGCTGCTGTATTATTATTATTATTATTATTATTATTATTATTATCATTATTATTATTGAATTATTGTATTTTCGTCACATCCTTCCAGGACATTACACCTCCAAGCCAGCACAGGTCCCTCCCCTGAATACTAACTCATTTTTCATCACCCATCAAACACTTCCTGTTTACAAACTATATAAAGCCAGTTCAGCCAGCCATATAGAGCCAGTGAACATTCAGTCAGTGTGAAGTCTTGCCAACTTTATCATTTTTGTCTAAGCCTTGTACTCTGGGATTTCTGTGTTTTGACCTGTGCCGTGTTAATCGACTATTCTTTGGATCTGAATTTGGTCTGTTTGTGAATTTCTGTGTTTGACTGCTGCCTTGTCTTGACTCTAATTTAGGATTCTGTCCTGGATTTTGCACATAAGCTTCCTGCACAAGGATTCTCACACACCTCCTGTCTGTTAAAATTTTGGTGATGGTTTTGGTTGTGATGGTGGTGCTTGTGGTGGTGGTGATGGTGGTGGTGGTGGTTGTGGTGGTGGAGGTGGTGATGGTTGTGATGGTGGTGGAGGTGGTTGTGGTGGTTGTGATGGTGGTGGAGGTGATTGTGGTGGTGGTGATGGTGTTGGTGGTTGTGGTAGTTGTGATGGTGGTGCTTGTGGTAGTGGTGGCTGTGGTGGCGGTGGTGGTGGTGCTTGTGGTGGTGATGGCGGTGGTGGTGTTATAGTAAGAGTTTTTACCATAGGTGTTACTGAAGCATTTATAGTAGTTTGTCCAATTGTATACTATATAGTGTAAATATATACGGTATACATATATACTATATAGTATACATTTATGATTTAATGCAAACAGAAACAAATTAATTAAAATAAACAAAAAATTATAAAACATTAATAAAACACATTTATCATGATTTTGCTCTTTTCTTTTTCTCTGTACATAATCACATGCACCAATCCAAAACTGCGGCCTGAAACATTGGATCAGAATCACAACACTGATCATGTACATGAAGACAGCTCTCAAGCCGTCTTCAAGCATGCTGCTGTAATGCCTGTGACGTCTCGCTTTGCAGAGAAGCGCTCAGTTACTGTCAGGATGTCGGGATGGGATCAGTGTCAGGTTTCGGCCATCATTTCAAGCAGCGCTAGAGGAAGATGATGGCATGCTGTAATGATCTGCACAGCTTTTAGAGTCCTCTCTGCGGCACTGGGCTTTAATTACAGAGCATGAAATATTCAGCAGTGATGTCATACATACTGAACACGCTACACGCACCTGACGTCTACTCAGGGTCAGCAAACAGCAAGCCTTCACTTCTTCACCATGTGTTATAAAGCTGCATGATATCGCAGTTGCATTCTGGATTGTGATTGGTCAGAAGGTGTTGGTTAAGTTTCTACAGCAGCAGCTCTGACAGTAGTGCCGCTGCAAATCCCAGGTTTATATTAATACGCTCATTCTCATTTCTATAGTAACAGCTCACTCACAGGGACTTGTACGGAGATGTTTACTTAACACTATTTACTGTAAGGAGATGTTTATTTAACATTTATGGAAGGAGTCTCCAGTGTCAGCACTTTGTAACAGTCCTTACATTAAAAGGCAGTCTGATCATTCTGTTCACTAAAGGAGAGCTTCAATAAAGTTTGGAAAACGTGGCAGACAGAAACCATATCGGACAAATATAATCACATGCCTACAACCAATCTGTGAAATAAAAAGCAGCTCTGTAAGAGGCAGACTTGAGCCGCTTGAGCCATTCAGAATGAGACTTATATGTGAAATGTGTCCAAATACTACAATTTTAAGCGATGTCATGAGAAAAGCACCATGAACTCACAGCTACTTTTGTTGTAAATACTACAAGAGTCTTGTTTTAAAAGAAACACGGTAACTACGGCACTTTGTTAACATAGCACAAATCCAAAACACAGCTCTTACCGGACTTGATTTTTGTAATGGACTGAACACTGAACCCTGCCTAGCAACAGGAAACGTATGTTCTCTGACACATCCTCACCTTTCTCACCAAAGGATTCACACTCGAGCTCCACGTCCTCACAGCTCGTGTACTCTGGCGTGGTGTTGATCTCCTCCTCCGAGCTGCTGAAGCTCCCCGCCGCCATGAACCGTCCTGTTCTCCGACTCCTCGCAGGCCTCATCGATTCTGACTGATCTGAGCTGAGCGAGTCGGTCCTCATCACACCATCCATCATGCCTGGGTCCAGATGGTGCGTTTTACTGAATGTCCTGAGAGCCGGCGAGCTTCTGTCCATCGAATACGAGCGCTTTGATGCGGAGCGTCGTCCGTCGAAACCGTTGTGAGCCTCGTCGAGCTCGGTGAAAGCCAAGGAAACGTCGCTGTGGCGCCGCTCGTGCCGTGCTCTAGAAACCTGAGCGTGGATTCGCATCTGCTCCTCGTAAGGCTGCGGTTTAACAGGGTACCGCGCAAGGTTAGGGTCACTGCGGTACCGAGAGCAATACTCCTCCTCGCGCTGCCGCTGGAGCTCACGTTCGTCTATTTGAACGTCCAAGTGGTGGTCCTGGTAACGCCAGCGGTTCGAGTCAGACGGAGAACGAGGTATGACGCCGTCCCCATGCTGAAATCGTCCTACGACGTCCCCTTTGTGCGTCCTGGATGCCGATGGGCTTCTTCTCCTGTAGATCGAAAACAAATCGAATGTTAGTCAAAATCAGTATTCAGCGGTTTCATTATTTTTACTAATACAAGTCCATAAAAGGATTGGCTGGCACTATGATGGACTGGTGTCCCATTCGGGGTGTTTTCCTGCTTCCCGCCCAGTGGTCCTGGGATAGACTCCGGATCCACCGTGACCAGGATAAATAGCTTACTGAAGATGAATAAAACAATAAATGAATCAATGATATTGGCTATAAGCAAACAGGTCAATAAGGACTATTACTTAAGCACTGCTCTAACACGAGCAAGCTCAGAGCCAACTCAGAGGGTGGGCGAAAGGGGTGGCCACTCAGCATCTCGCCCTTTACCTATGCATTCAGCTAAAATTATAGCAACATTGGTCACGTGTGCAATGAATTTTGCAATAAAATTCTGAAATAATCAGCAAGAAAAATGCAAAAGAGCTACTGAGAACTCAAACACTTTGCCATTTGATAAATAACACGTTTTAATTCACTATTTTGAGTCAAATTAATAAAATAATGACAGTGTTTTTGATAATTCAATGTGCTCCCCTAAAAAAAAACAAGCTGCTGTCAGTTTGAAGGATAAGCTGACAAAGCATTCATCATTTATTAGTATGCACTGAAGTTCCTTTTGGAAAAATCCAGTCAGGTTAGCTCATGTTAGCCTGCTATCTAGCGTTAGCAGTGAAGATGATGAATATTCATGAATGACATAAAAATCATTTATAAATAAAGACGGAAAGTCGCATCAGAAATGTCAGGTTAGCTCACATTAGCCAGATAGTTAGCGTTACTAGTGAGGATTATGAACGTTTATAAATATAGACTAACAATCCTGTCAGAAATCCAGTCAGGTAGGCTCATTTTAACAAGTCAGCTAGGGTTAGCAGTGAAGATTGTTAATATTTGTGAATATGATTTCAAAATCCTCTCAGAAACCTATCAGGTTAGCTTATGATAGCTAAATAGAATTAGCAATGAAGATTATGCAAATTTATAAATATTGAATAATAATCCTGTAAGTAATCTTTCAGGTTAGCTCATGTTAGCGAGTTAGCTAGAATTAACAATGAAGTTTTAAGAACCTTTGTAAATATAGACTAAAAATCCTGTGAGAAATCCAGTCAGGTTAGCCCATGTTAGCAAGCTAGCATTTGCGATCGATTTAAAAATCCTTTCAGAAATCCTATCAAGTTAGCTTATTTTAGCTAATTTGAATTAGCAATGAAAATTATGCAAATTTATAAATATGGAATAAAATTCTGTCAGAAGTGATGTCAGGTTAGCTGGTGTTAGCTTAGCTTAGTGACAGTAACAAACATTTATAAATATGGAATATAAATCCTGTCAGATTAGCTCATGATCACTAGCCAGCTAGCATTAGTAGTAAAGATTATAATTTTTTACTTAAACTTTGAGTTAAAATGCTGTCAAAATATTATTGTGTTGGTTAGGTAGCATTAGAAATAAATATTTAATATTAGCATAACTTAAAATTGAGATTAGTCAGCTAACTAGCATTAACTGTGAAAAAAAGCTTAAAAATCCTCTCAGAAATCCTGAGAGATCATTCAGGTAACGCCCTTATGCACATACACACTCTCTGGTTACTCAGCACTTGCATGCTAGGCTAGCTTCTTTCATCTCCTCACACACACACACACACACACACACACACACAAAATGATGCTCCATGCCAGCTCAGGACACACACACACATATGTATACGCGCACAGCCAGAAAGCTGACTGCTGCTTCTAGATGCCGAGGACGGCTGGGACCTGCCGAGCGAAGCCGCAAAGCATTATGGGAGCTAAGCTAATGCCGTTAGCGAGTGCTGTATTTAGCTGTAGGTCAAATAAGACTTCCTAAGGAGGATTAAAGCTACTTAGCTGATTACGGGCCAACCATAGGTCCTGTCAGACGTTTATTATCTCGACTAACTCAGCATATTTCAGTGTGTGTGTTTGTGTGTGTGTGCGTGTGTGTGTGTGTGTTAGCACTGAGAACTCATATTTTGTGTGTAGGAGTGTGTATGATTCAGCTTTGATCTACAAGGATGGAGGATGTCTGGCCAGGACAGATTTGCAGCTTGTGTGTGTGTGTGTGTGTGTGTGTGTGTGTGTGTGTGTGTGTGTGTGTTTGAAGACAGCACCACCTCCTGATACAACAAAAGAAAATCCAAAAAAAACTCTTAGAGATACTCTCACTTTATATAATTTATATATAATTGTACATTTGATATATATTCATATAATTTATGTAATAGTTATATTTTTTCCAGGAAAATTATGAAAATTATTTCGACGACTCATCCTGTATTAGTCAGTTAAATGCTCTCTAGAAGGTACGTACATGTCCCGCCCCCAGGGGGTGTGTCTTTCTCTACAGAAGCAGCTCACTTGGGGCAGAATAAATGTTTGGAGTTTACAGGTTTGGAAGAGGGTGGAGTTTGTGTGAGTGACGGGTTTGTGACTTTTCGGAGGAGTGTTTTATTTTACAACTTGCCGGAACGTTGCTACATCAGACTGATGGAGAATTACGTCTTTATACACCAGCAGGGCTTCTCCATCAGGAGGAGTCAGTAATATCATTATATCTCCCACTCAGATGATTCATCATACCTCCTGCTGACGACCCCCCGGCTCTCCGTCACCCTCTGCACCTCTGACGCTCGAGCTCACCTCAAACACGTACACCACAACTCCAAAAACACACGGAGTCTCGTCGTCTAGGATACGCTCCTGGTTAAAGTGGGCGGGTGTGGGTGAGGGCGGAGGAGAGAAATCCTCTACAGCTGATACCGAGACTCTCGTTCACTGATCTCCATATTTAGCTAGCTGGCTAAGCTAGTGTCAAGCGTAGCATGATGTATCTCGAATGCTATTGGCTGTTATGTAACACTGAGTATATATTATATTTCTACAATCAGAATTCCTGCAGTAAAAATATAGATTTTGACAACTAATACAATACTAATACTGAATTACTGACATCACAAAATATTTTAAAATATAGGTAAAATATGTATTTTCCAAATATTTGCATGCCAAAATGACATCTCATTCCTATACAGGACACGTCCGGGACAAGTCGTAGAAAAAAAAAAACCCCAGCCGAGCCGACCACTCCCTGCTTTACGTACAGTACATCAAAGTGAGTATGTTTCGAGTCATCGCTGCTGTAGAGAAGGAATAATCAGCTTTGGCACTGCGGCGTTGTTTCCGTGCCGTGTGTGTATCGATCCGTTTAGACTGGCATTAGGAGAATTTGGCACACACACACACACACACACACACAGAGTCCAGACTGGTTTAAAGAAAGGAAAAGAAACACAGCAGAAACACAAGCAGCTCAGAGATCAGTGTTAGAAGAGAGAGGACAGAGAAATGTAGAGGTTAACACACACACACACACACACACACACAAAGGCAGCAGGACTGAACCAATCAGTGAAATGTGTGTGGGCTTTATAGATAATAAATGCAGGACAGGAGGAAAATGCGACTCTCTGACTCAATTATTACACAGTATAATCATTTCGCTTTAGCTCAAATTCAGTTTTATGGTCTCACACACACACACACACACACATCTCTGTAGCAGGCTTGGAGTTTAACTAAAGAGGAGGGAAAGCGCTGGGAATAAATTATCTAACTCTGATGAATTATTCACATCTAACACTTATTTTGCATAATTACAAAACAAACCTTCAGCCGAACGGAGATAAAGATATGACGGGAAAATGTGTGGAAAAATAAATGAACTGAGGATTGTTAAAGTTAATTATAATATTTTGCATAATATTAAAGTGCAGTGTAGAAAAAAAAAACACACTTTAATATGAAAAAACGTGATTTTTAATTTATCACTGCGATACAAACCGTTTCACTGGATATGTTTTATAATTGATTATCATTCCAAATTCAGCACAACAACATGGAATGAACACTTTTAAAATGTAGTTCACACACACACACACACACACAAAGACGGACCATCACAGGTCCCAAGAACCCATTTGTCGTGGGATATCATGTGGCCAGACACAGCTGTTTGTTGTGATATAAACATATTGATTCGTGGTCAGAGTCTCAGACGAAAACAAGGCAAACACACGGGAAACTGATGCCGCTGCTTAGCAACGCTCCGTCCCCAGTGTCCTCAGATTTAAAATCTGCTCTACAGTGAAACGATTCCAGTGTAAGAGTTACAGTTGCAGTTGAAAGCTCCGTCATGTGGCTTGTTTTTTTTCCCCTGCAGAGCTTTAGCTTGTGCAGGAATCTAAATGAGTTCTGCTTTTACAACCAAAGCCCAGGATGAACCGGAGCCGCTGCGAGCCACGTGAATGCGGTTAGTGTGTGTATCGTCACTATCACCACTTTCTGTAGTTTCTGACTTAGTAGTTTGTTTGGCTTAAATCTTAAATAATAATGAAATAATAGTGAAATATTAATATTTTAGCATGCAGACAGATTAAAGTACTCCTGAACAGAGACGTACCAAAATCTCAGCAGCTGAAAAATTACTGTCAAATCTAACACTGAAAATAATTTTAAAAGTAATGATAATTAGAACGTTTACAAAGATTAAAACTACTTTCACACTCACACTACACACACTCACACTACACTCACTCACACTACACTCACTACGTTCACACTCACAATACACGCACACTACACTCACACTACACTCACACTACTCTCACTCACACTACACTCACTACGTTCACACTCAAACTACGTTCACACTCACACTACACTCACACTACACTCACTCACACTACACTCACTACGTTCACACTTACACTACGTTCACACTCACACTACGTTCACACTCACACTACACTCACACTACTCTCACTCACACTACACTCACTACGTTCACACTTACACTACACTCACACTACACTACACTCACTACGTTCACACTCAAACTACGTTCACACTCACACTACACTCACTCACACTACACTCACTACGTTCACACTCAAACTACGTTCACACTCACACTACACTCACACTACACTCACTACGTTCACACTTACACTACACTCACACTACACTCACTACGTTCACACTTACACTACACTCACTACATTCACACTTACACTACACTCACACTACACTCACTACGTTCACACTCAAACTACGTTCACACTCACACTACACTCACACTACACTCA
>CM040476.1:1846861-1856861 GCA_022758105.1 Pangasianodon gigas | reverse complement strand
CATCATCTTCATAACCACCATCAAAATTTTTGCCATCATCATCATCATCATCATTAGTACCAATGTCTTTGTCATCATCATCATCATCATCATCACTGCCAATGTTTTTGTCATCATCTTCATTACCACCATCGCCACCACCATCATCATCATCACCATCATCTTCATCATCACCAGCTGGTGGTTTAATATTGTATTATCGTTCCTACTGCTTTCATTCCACAAGACCACATTTTTATTTGACTTATTTTGAAAAATCCCATTGATGAACATCTCCTGGTCATGGACTTGACTGAAAACGAGTTATGTTCTTCGATGGAAAGAGAACAGAAGCAGATCTGCACTCACCTATCCACTGGAACACCTGAAGCGCTTTTCACAGCTAATCCAGATGGGTCTAGATGACCTTTGACCTCGGGTCCTAACCTTCGGCCCTCAGCACCTCCATAGAACCAGGCGCCTGACTTGGTGAGGATTTCTTGTTGTTTTCGGCACAAGTTGCACACCCACATTACCTGCAACACAAAGGACGGATGGCGCATCAATCGCTGGACACTTTCCTGGAGGTTTTAGAAGAAAATATCTGATATGATGGAAATAATTACATATTTACAAGATTCCTTAGATTTCAATGCTCAGTATGTGGAACGCTATGAATGTTTAAAGATCTAGAGCTAGCATAACAATGTATGTAATTTGGCACAACTGACATTTATTTGAAATGATTTATTTTCATTACATCATTCAGTTCTGGACTCTTCCAATCTATTATTTTTCTTTTTTTTTTGGAGTATTTTTACTCTGGGAGAGAAACAAGCTTGGAGGAGCTGGAAATAACTCTAGCAATGCTACAATAAGCTACATTTATCACCCAGTAAGTGTGTAACGTAATCTGTGTAACGACACTATCTGTATTTAGATTTACCCCTGAAGTGGGCGTGGCCTAAGCTGGACTTTTTTTATACCACTCTGGAACATTCCCCAGCAGTAGAAATGTCAGCATGGTGTGTGAATTCTGGCTCGGACAGTTCCTCAACCTCAGCTACATCACTCCAGTTCATAATCGATCATAATTAAACAAACTACTGACCTCATTTAAACCAGCGTGACCCTGACCAGGCATGTAGGATGAAAGGATGAAGGATGAAAGAATGAACGCTGTATCATGTTGATGTTCACAACATTGTTAAAGAAAATGCTCTTCATATCTGACCGCTTACTTGCTCGCGCCTGAAAGTAAAAACTTTTTTGTTGCTTCCTGCAGGATCCCAGTCCTGAAGCACAGCTCAAGTCTCAACATGACGCCGTGTGAAAACTTTCTGACAAACTTTCCAAAGAAAAAAAAGATTTGTATCTGTTTAGGACACATCTGTTCATTCCGAATAATGTATTCATATTCTGTTACATCATTAAGTGCACACTGCATGCTAATAGTGGTGGACAATATTTAAGTGTCTGTCCTTTGTCTGTCTGTCTGTCCTCCTGTCTGTCTGTCTGTCTCTCTGTCTGTCCTTCTGTCCATCTGTACGTCTGTCCTTCTGTCTGTCTGTCTCTCTGTCTGTCCTTCTTTCCATCTGTATGTCTGTCCTTCTGTCTGTCTGTCTGTCTGTCTGTCTCTGTCTGTCCTTCTGTCCATCTGTATGTCTGTCCTCCTGTCTGTCCTTCTGTCCATCTGTACGTCTGTCCTTCTGTCTGTCTGTCTGTCTCTCTGTCTGTCCTTCTTTCCATCTGTATGTCTGTCTGTCTGTCTGTCTCTCTGTCTGTCCATCTGTATGTCTGTCCTTCTGTCTGTCTGTCTGTCTGTCTGTCTATCTGTCCTTCCACCCATCTGTATGTCTGTCCTTCTCTCTGTCCTTCTGTCTGTCTGTCCATCTATCTGTCTGTCCTTTTGTCTGTCCATCTGTCCTTCTGTCTGTCTGTCTCTCCTTCTCTCTCTCTCTCCTTCTGTCTCTCTGTCTGTCTGTCTCTCTGTCTGTCTGTCTCTCTGTCTGTCTGTCTGTCTGTCTACCTTACGACACTTGAGAATAGATTATTCTGAATAATGTATTATTTAGAAAAAAAAAGCCTGATTCAAGTGTTTTAAGCCTGATTCTGGGTTTTAAAAAAACAGTTTAAAGGTTAACTCTGGATAGTTAACTATTTTAAGTTTTAAATCTGATTTAATTCCAGATTATTAACAGTTTAAAATTTATTTCTGGATTAGTAATCATTTTTAAATGTAATTCTGGATTATTAATTCTTGATTAATAAGGAGTTTAATACAAGTTCTGGATTAATTACAGTTTACATTCTGAATCCTGATTATTAACAGTTTTAAGGATGCTTCTGAATTACTAATAATTTTAAGTCTGATTATTAATAGATTATTAATAGTTTTAGAACTGATTCTAGATTGCTAACAGTTTTAAAGCCTCTTACAGATAATTAATAGTTTTGTAAAGTTCACAATAAAGACAGAACAGAAGATAACAGTCTGAAAAGACACAGTATAATCTGTGACATATCAAGTCCCTCTGATAAACATGGAGCTAGTAAAGATAAAACTGATGAGGCAGTGTTAAAACACACTGGCTTCATACCCATGGTGTCGGTGCGAGTCATTCTGCAGCTCAGTGAATCGTTAGTGCTCGTGATTAAAGAGTAAAATCCGTTTGCAGAATAGGATCCTCCAGTCGGGATGCTAAACGCTACAGTGTCAGTCCTTCTCAAATTCATCAAAACCAAGAGAAATCCAGGCATTTTCCGCACCAGGCCGGAGAGTCTGGCACCAAAGAGCACAAATATGAAAACAAGGTCACGCTGACGTCCTGCTGCTCAATGTCACTTAAAGTGAAGTGTGTAGCGCTGAGCTGCTTGTTATTCCTACATTATTCATCAATCTAGACGGTGTCAAGCAGCTAAAGTTTGACTCCTGCTCATCCTCATGGCTCATCAAACACTAAACGCAGCTCAAGAAAGATCGAATAAGGTAGGAACATTTTAAAATAATTTTTGTAACAGTTTAACATTTTAGTCAAATCAAAATTTATTTTTTACCCTGAAATAAAAAAAAGCACTTGGCTGAACATCTGTAGGAATAAAAATGTGGTTTGATGATTACATGAACTTGGTGTCTGCTCGTCTCTTGTTCAAGCAAACATACAAATGTGTGTGTGTGTGAGAGAGAGAGAGAGAGACACAGAGAGAGTGTGTGTGTGAGAGAGAGAGAGAGCGAGATAGTGTGTGTGTGTGTGTGTGTGTGTGTGGACCAGGGTAAGAGCTCCTTGACGTCATCGAGTCTGGACTGTAAAAGAATCTGGTCACCCGGCACTGTACTGCAACCCGATCAGGTCCGCTCACTTCCATACTAAACACACGACTCCAACCAGTTCAGCTGGAGGCTGAAAATCTGTGATTTTATATCAAAATTCAGGGGTGTGTGTGTGTTTATGTGTGTACGTGTGTGTAAAAGAAGGTTTTCAGGCTTTGATTTCTGAATAGCGGGCGTGGTGGCTTAGTGGTTAGCATGTTTGCCGCGCACCTCTGGGGTTGGGGTTTGAAACCCGCCTCCACTCTGTGCGTGTGGAGTTTGTATGTTCTCCCCGTGCTTCAGGGTTTCCTCTGGGTACTCCGGTTTCCTCCCCCATTACAAAGACATGTGCTGTAGGCTGACTGGCATTTCCAAATTGTCCGTAGTGAGTGTAATTAAGATGTTAAACTGCTACAAAAATTATGTGAGTGTGTGAGATTGTGCCCTGTGATGGGTTTGCACCCTGTCCAGGGTTTTCCCCACCTCGTGCCCTGAGTCCCCTGGGACAGACTCCAGGCTCCCTGCGACCCTGTGTAGGATAAGCACTACAGAGAATGGATGGATGGATTTCAGAATGTTGAGAATAGTAAATTAAAGTGACAGAACTTCCACCTTTCCAATCAGTCTGAAGGTCTTTATCTGTCAACAAAATGGTGGGAAAACTCACCAAAAGTTCTCTCAACAAACACACGTGTGATGTCATGACCCTTACGATTTCACGTGTGATGTCATGACCCTTACGGTCACATGACACTCACTGGTGTCTGTATGTTGATGTGCCGTCATAATAATGCTGTCCACTGTTTAACCTGAGAACATGCAAAAAATTTTACTAATTTAAAAATGGATCAAGTTGTGATTGTAGCTATGCATGCTAACCACGCCCCTCACCCTAACTCCACCCCATACTAACCCCGCCCCTCACCCTAACTCCACCCCATACTAACCACGCCCCTCACCCTAACTCCACCCCATACTAACCACAAACCTTGCATTAACTCCACCCCATAGTAACCACGACCCTCACATTAACTCCACTCCATACTAACCCCGCCCCCCCACTCTAACTCCATCCCATACTAACCATGACCCTCACTCTAACCCCACCCCTTACCCTAACTCCACCCCCTCTCCATTTTTTTCTTTAGAAAAATCACTGACCAGTGGTTTTGTGCTGTTATGAAAAAAACTCTGCTCAGATGATTTGCACACTGTAACCATAACAACGAGTCCTAGCTAGTCCTAGCTATGAATCCTAGCTAACTAGCCTAGCTTGCATTCTAGATGAGATTTATTATTCTCAGTAATGCAGATGAAATAAAGACTGGTGTAACTCTGGTGATGAGGAGGTTGTTTATCTACATTGTATCTTTAAAGGCAGAAAATCAAGAGAAATTGAGCTGTTTGTGAGACTTTACTGTAAGTAAGATGTCACATTACATAGCGCTGAACATTCCAAACATACACACGCTGTTATGTTTAGTTACAATGTGAGAATAACCGCAATGAAATATTTTAGATTCAGAATATCGTAAATCTCCTCATGTGCACTCACTAACAAAACACAGTTTGTCCTCCATGTTTGTTTTTCTTGCTTGCCCCCTAACTTGTGATCTGATTGGTCAGGAGGTAAAAAAGGGCATGATGTCACTCAGCACCTTTCTGACAAAATTGAAAATTACTTTAGAAGTGCCACTGTGACCAAAAAAACAACACTAGTTGTGTGTTTTTATATAGAGTTCATCAGACAAACTACAACTAAAACTGAAATCAGAATCAGATTAAGAATCAGAAATGGAGGAACGTTTTATTCACAAGTAAAATCAGAATCTGAATTAAAACTAGCTGATCCTAATGCAGCTAAACAAGAAATGATGATCAGGCTCCGTACTACAGCTCAGAAGAAATTTTTACAAATTCAAAAGAGCGAGGCGGACGTGGCTGGATTTCATTCGATTTTCATAACTGTAACATGGGCCAGTGAAGGACGCTACATGTGCAAACAATAATTCATTCATGATTACAATCAGATTTCAGAAAAAAATGATACCCTCTGAGTACTGATTAGTTATTAGATCGGTAAAGCCACCTAATAAACTGGTAAATCAGTGTGTATTGATTTGACTGGTGTTCACAAAATCTCATCTGATCAACTACATCTGAGGTAAAGAGAAAAAAAATAAATGTTGTGAAGCAGGTTATTTGCTGAACCATAACTTTCTCGCTCTGACCTCACAGAAACTGTGTCAGTGGTTATTTACAGCCCGTGCTTTGTGTGTGTGTGCTTTGTGTGTGTGTGTGTGTGCTTTGTGTGTGTGTGTGAATGATGATCTTCCTAATTGTGATGCATTGTGCACACACTGCAATATTCAGGAGGTTGAATAACCGATTAGTCACTGATTAACACCTGACTAACAGGAACGTTAGCACGTTAGCATGTAACAATGTTAACATCTCTCTGAAATCTGAGTGTGTTAATGGGCGTGACTTCAGGAAGCGATCATTTAACCCTGCTGTGGATTTTAGAGCAATACCACGCATTACTCTCCCAGATGCCGCTAACATTTCATTTCACCTTGTTCATTTCTGGGTCGAAATGATCTGAATGCTATCTCTGGAATGGAAATATGCTTTTTAAACGTTAAACACTGATTTACTCATTTAAAAGGAAAAAGAATATCGATTCAGCTTCCATCATTCATCATTCACATAATGGAGTCTAGACATGTTGTTCACCCTCAGATCCTTCAGAAAGATACCAAACTGTACTTTTGACATCTGTTGGACCTTTAAAGACATCTGTTGGACCATCAGTGGCCTAATTGTGTACCTTAAATGATTTATTATTTATATCAACGTTGCACTTTCTTTCAAGGTAAAAGATACGTACTGAAGGTACAAACGATGTCCCCCGGATGGTACCACCACGGCAACAGGCAAAAGCACAGTTTGGTATCTTTACTTCTGAGAGCGTACAGGATTTTTATGTTGTATAAGACGTATATATTAGCAACTTGTTGTTTAGTCTGTTATGTTTATTCACTTATATTCTTGTATCTGTTTACTGTTCACTCTTCTTACTTATTATTTTTTTCTTTATTAGAAAGACTTTAATACCTGTGCAGCATACATCACTTCCTGTAACTGAGAGAGAGAGTGTGTGTGTGTGTGTGTGTGTGTGTGTGTGAATGAGTGAAATGCTGCCTCCTAGTGGAACACACATAACACTGCTTCAGGTGTGAAGGAGTACTCTGAGCATTTCTCAAAACTCTAACTGATGTCTCCTTGATTCCTCGATCCTACATCCTCCGGCCCGTTACCCAGAATTCAATCGAAGTCCTCCATCTTCAAGGAATTACCAAGTCATAAAATGGAGGAGGAATCAAGGAGATAGGAAAGAGGAGGGTTCTAGAGCGAGGACACACGGGGCTACACTATAAACACTGCAACTCTCCCTAAAAACACACTAGAAATAAATACAAATAGAAAATAATCTTAGAATAATCTTATGTAAATTAACATTGTGTACAAATAAAATCCTTGCATGAAAGTCAAGGAACATGGCTAAAATTTTTAGGCTAAAATAATAACATATAAGTGTGTGATGTAGCTACACGTGTGTAATTCAGCGTGTAATCACTGATCTGTTATATATTCACTAAATGAGCTTTAAAGTGACGCTTCAGTGAGAGAGAAAGCCTCATCTGTTAAACTTCATGATTCTCTTTACTTTTCTCTGCATCTTTTTTTCCCACTTCCACAGAGGGAGGAGCTAATTACAGAAATGAGAAGCAGCTCGAGACCGAGCGAAATTACAGGATTCACTGGAAGAAAACACCAGCCTGACGTTTGCACTTGTTGTAAGGAATGTGAGTGATGTAGCTTGTTTCTGAGATGAATGAAGATCTAATCGCTAATATCTATAAAGATGGACAAAAGGACGCGACAGAGATTAAAACTAATCACAGCTCCATCACTTTCTTCCTCAGCACACAGTCTGGTGTGAGATTCAGGACGGAGCTCACACACAAACCCAAACCCACTACATTAACAGCCGTATCCACACACACACACACACACACACACACACACACACACACACACGTGAACACTGAGGCGGAGAGCTGAGGTGGTTCTGTTACCTTGTTGGAGCGCAGAGACACTCGGCCCCCGCAGCGAGCGCAGAACTTGGTTTGGCAATAAGAACACACGTGGCCGCAGCCGTCGGCAAATTTGGTTTTGTGGCAAATTCCGCAGGTCGGAGAGTCACTCTTCTGCTCCTGATTCTTCTGAGCCTCTTCACCGAGCTTCTTCACCTGATCCTTATACATCTCAAACTGCTGATGCAGCCTCCTGCCCCGAGGAGAGAGGAGAGCCAAACATCCCAATCACAATCAAATCACAATCAGAATCAAATCAGAATCAGAATCGGAATCAAATCAGAATCAAATTAGAATAAGAATCAAATCAGAATAAAATTTGAATCAGAATCAAATCAGAATCAAATTAGAATAAGAATCAAATCAGAATAAAATTAGAATCAGAATCAAATCAGAATCAGAATCGGAATCAAATCAGAATCAAATTAGAATAAGAATCAAATCAGAATAAAATTTGAATCAGAATCAAATCAGAATCAAATTAGAATAAGAATCAAATCAGAATAAAATTAGAATCAGAATCAAATCAGAATCAAATTGGAATCAGAATAAATTCAGAATCATAATCAAATTGGAATCAGAATCAAATAAGAATCAAAATCAAATTAGAATCAAAATCAAATTAGAATCAAAATCAAATTAGAATCCAAATCAAATTAGAATCAGCATTACAATTAAGAATCAGAATTTATTTTAGAATCTGAGCCATAACTAGAATCATAATCACTTCTAGAATTAAACCAAAGTTATAATTAAAATGACAGTTTTAGAATCCAAATTAGATTCATAATCAAAAGTCAGAATCAGAATTCAGAATCAGAATCAGTATTGGAATCAGAGCCAGATTTAGAAATAAAAGTTTCTAACAAATGTTTGAATTAGAATTACAAAATAAGAATTAGAAATCAATCACAATTAAAATCAGAATTACAATTAGAATCAGAAATAATATCAGAATCTGAATCAGACTGCAACTAGAACAATTTTTTAAAATTAAGACAAAAGTTAGAAATAAAATTATAGTTAGAATTATAATCCAATTTAGATTCAAAATGTAAAATAAAAATCTGAAACAGAATTAATGTTACAAGAATAATAATAAGAATAAGAATTACAATTACAATGAGACTTACAGTACAGTAAGCAGAAACTTCTGAAAGCAGAAAGCTATAATTAAAATTCTAGTTTGGATTATAATTCAAATTAGATTGCATTAAAATAATTCAGAATTATAAAGAGAATGAGAACTGGGAATCTGAATTATATTTACAATTAATTTCAGTCTGAATTAAAATCAAAGGCAGATCTTTGATAAAAATCAGAATTGGAATTACAGTGAGAGTTAGAAGACGAATCATAGTTTGCATCAAAAGAAATAAAATTAGAAATAAAATAAAGGTTAAATTCAAAAAAACTAAAATCAAAATCGAAATTACAGTCAGATTTAGGAACAGTCAGAAGTGTGAATCTGAATTTAAATTATACTCGTAGACTTGGATTAAAAGTAAGAATTTATAAATTATAAATCATTCCGAATTATAATGAGTATAAAAACCGAAGCTTTCCAATCAATCTGAATTAAAATCAAAATCAGAATCGAAATGTTAGAGTGAGAATTACAACAAGAATACGAAGAAGAATGATCATTTGCATCACAGCTAGATTCAGAATCATTATTAGATTCTCACATTAAACTTTAAAATTGATTCTTGTTTAAGTCTGAATCTGATTTAATTCTGAATCTAATTTAAGTCTGAATCCAATTTAATTCTGAATCTAATTTAATTCTGAAACTAATTTCATTCTGAATCTAATTTAATTCTGAATCCGATTTAAGTCTGAATCTGATTTAATTCTGAATCCGATTTAATTCTGAAACTAATTTCATTCTGAATCTGATTTAATTCTGAATCTGATTTAATTCTGAATCTGATTTAATTCTGATTTTAAATCCTACTGACTCTAATTTTAATGTTGCATCACAATCGCAATCTGAATCACGTCCTGTTCACATGTCCAGAATTACAGAGGAAACTGTTTCTGGAGATGAAGCTAAAGCGTATTTCTTTTTTATTTGTATTATTTATTACTGATCCTGTTCATGTCCATGCTGTAGGTAAACACAGAGCAGCTACGTTTGTAGTGTTTGCATCGTAAACACTGCGTAGCTGCTAATCAGCTTAAATTAGCTAAAGCCTTTAGAATTATTATCAAAATGAATTCTAGCAAGAACAAATCAAACAGCGGCATTTGAAACACATTTAACTCTTCATTCTGCTCCCACACACACACCACACACAAAAGGAGGGCGTGTCTGAGCACTAAGAATTGTGGGAAATTGAGGTTTTTGTGTACTTACTGAGTAAGCTGGGACATTGGCCCTTTGTTGAGAGACTCCCTAGGAAGATATTTTTATAGAGCTCAGCATGCACAAAAAAAAACATAATGATGGACAAAATGAAAATGCAGCAAATTATATTCCTAATAATAATAATAATAATAATAATAATAAACTCACACAAAATGATTAACAATTAACAAAGATGGGAAT
>CM040476.1:1801087-1846761 GCA_022758105.1 Pangasianodon gigas | reverse complement strand
ATATATATATATATATATATATATATATATATATATATATATATATATATATATATATATATATATATATATATATATATATATATCATCATACTTTACATCGCTAACAAAGACGGGATGAGAGATAAAAAGCTGATCTATATACAAACCATCAGTTCGTTTTATTACTTTATGATGACTGGAAAAAAAAAAGATCTACACGGCAAAAAGACGCCTACAGCTGACCCGCGTTTTTCACTTCGTTCTCTGTGAATTTTTTTCTTTGGATTAAACTAAAACAATTGTGTTAAGTTGTTGCAGGTAAGTTACTTAGTCTTTCCCAACTAAAAATTTACTTTTTTATGTTTTATAAAACTAAAAAAATGACTTGCAACAAGCAGACACAGTGTTTTAGGTGTAAGTTTTTTTCATTATGTGCACAGCGTATGAAGGATGTGTTTTTACCGCGAGGTTGAAGCACAGCTACGTCATATGAAACGCAGCTCATTCCCAGAGCTAGCCCATTCTGCATGTTTCTAAATCTCTAATAAAGAGAGCTCCTGGCTTCAGGGGTCATTTGGAGAAGAAAGGAGAAATCCCGGAGAGCGTGAAAGCGTGTGCCTGAGACCCTCCTCACATGATGACTGGATCCAGAATGGCTCTCTGCTTCCTACAGAGCGTACTCCTCTACTGTTTGTTGTGTAATTAGATTTGAAGTTTGTATGGTTAGTTTAGTTCATCTAGATTTTAATTTGTTGCGTCCACACTAATGATGGCACTGTGTTGTGTTTCTGATCATCAGTGTGTGTTGTGTAACTCTACGTTCACACTCGTAACAAACACCAAAGTGGCAGGTGATTGTTACATTTCTACATACAGCAAAGTGACATGTTAGTGTACATTTTCTCAATTCTACACACATTTGGTATGAAGTTGTAAAGCGATAAATTGAAGCGATTGGCTCGAACGATTCCTCGGACCAATCCTAAGGAGCGCATGGTCCGACGTTTCTCCACTCACGACTCCTACCTGCAGTTTGTTCCCATTTACTGTTTGACGCATAAATAATGGAAGAAAAACTTCTATCCATGTTTTCATCTGATCCTGTCATTAAATGTGTACAGAGACATTCCAGAGAAAAGTAACGCTTGGAAGGAAGGAGCAGAAATCATCTGGGCCTCTGCTGAGTGTGTGTAGCTAGTGCAGTTAGCTCGCTTTGCTAATCTAATCTCAGAACAAAGTTAGGACAAAGCCGAGAACGTAACACGTAAAGACGTGTGTGTAAACTGTATAGTGAGCTGTAGGCTGTACAGTGTGTTTCGGGACAGGCCACGCCCACAAGAGACAAACCACAAGCGACACGAGAAACCTGTAACCTGATACTGTGAATGTTCAGTAAAGTATCACACACCTGAACACTGCTTTACTAAAAACTTAAGCCTTAAGAGGGCCTCTCTCTCTCTTTCTCTCTCTCTCTCTCTCTCTCTCTCCCTCTCTGTCTCTCTCTCTCTCGC
This sequence comes from Pangasianodon gigas, assembly GCA_022758105.1. Classification (NCBI taxonomy): domain Eukaryota; kingdom Metazoa; phylum Chordata; class Actinopteri; order Siluriformes; family Pangasiidae; genus Pangasianodon; species Pangasianodon gigas. The sequence continues at coordinate 1,845,268 of CM040476.1, read as the reverse complement.
TCTCTCTCTCTCTCCCTCTCTCTATCTCCCTCTCTGTCTGTCTGTCTCTCTCTCTCTCGCCCTCTCCCTCTGTCTGTCTCTTGCCCTCTCTCTCTCGCCCTCTCTCTCTGTCTCTCTCTTGCTCTCTCTCTCTCTCTCTCTCTCTCTCTCTCTGTCTCTCTCTTGCTCTCTCTCTCTCTCTCTCTCTCTCTCTCTTTGGCCTTTGGTGTTAAGAATGTAGGAAAAATCTGACACAGAGACCCAAAATGTAAAAATCTGTCTCAGCTCGAGCGTCGTGACCAAACAGCACGGATACACCACGACAGCTGAGCTTTCAGCTCCATCACATCTTCTGATCTGTCGCCGCAGCTTAGCGCTCGGCTAATTCCATCACGCTAATAGGATCTGAGAGGAATAATTAGGCCTAAACAAAATGCCGTCCACAGTGCGGTCCATTCAACTGCATGGAACGAGAGGAGCGACGGAATCTCCCGGGGAAAGCACAGAGTTTATCACTCAGTCATAATCAAAATAATAAAGTTCTGATGTTCTGTGAGCTTACTTCCCAGAATGCTTTGCACAATATCCTCCTTTACTACAAATCCTCCTTTACTCAATCAGTTTGCTTGCTAGTCTGTAATCCAGTCAGCGCTGTACTAGCATATTAGCTTATGTCTCTTTAATTACAGGTTATGTGTAAAGAATAAAATACTCAATGTCATGCTGTTATAGGAAATTAATCAACGACGGAATGGTGTGATGAAGTGGAAACCTTATAGTCTGACTATTATGATGCGCTGACACTGGAGACTCCTTCTATCAATGTTTCTCCTTACAGCAAACTTCACCACATCAACATTCACATCATCATTTTTTAAACATTTTTAAAATGTGAAGCGTATAAGTCTGCTGTACAAGTCCCTGTGAATGAGCTGTTACTATGGAAACGATAATGTATTAGAACAAGTGCATTAATTAATATAAACCTGTGACTTACAGCTGCACTACTGTCAGAGCTGCTGTTATAGAAAATTAATCACCACCTTCTGACCAATCACAAGCCAGAATTCAGCAGCGCTTTGGTGTAACTGATATTATGTTAAACTTGTACAGTTGAATATACAGTTTTACTATTTATTTGCTTTATATTACGTTACACAACATATCTTTTAGTATTTTAATTTCCTCTTACTTCTGTTTTTATTTTGATTTTCTCAGACTGCTTTTTGTTGGAATTCTGCGATTTAAGAATGTTGCTTGCTTTTTATTTTTTTATCCTCATGTATACTGGGACGTGACTGTAATTCGAAATCGGAATCATCCTGCCCCTTCAGATAAAAGATGAGAACAAATCCTCTGAATGAAATTTAAACTGAATCGAAGATTAGTTAGGATGAGTTAATAAACTAAAACCAGGATTAAATGATGGTTTAGATTTGTTTTAAACATTTAGTATTAAACAGTGTTTAAAGCTTGGTGCAATTGATTAACAGATAAACGTTAAATCCAGTTTAATCATAATCTTTCCTGGTGTTAATTCAGTACAGTTTAAAATTTGGTACAGATTGTGTTAATCAGATTATTACGTCAGGATTCTGATAATACGCTGAAAGGTTGTTTTCCTTCTTTACTCCTCGTCGTTACTGATAGCAGCTCGGTTTGGCTCTCAAACACACACTGTGTACTCTGGATCCGTGAACCTGTTGAACCTCCTGTTTCTGTGCCAACGAGCCTGTGAAGTGTGTGTGAGGGTGTGAGAGTGTGTGAGTGTGTGATAGAGCGAGTGTGTGTGTGGTTTTAAGCTAGACTGAGTGATTGCAGGTATGTTGTGGCAGAAACGCTCGAGCATGTCCAGTAGCTGCTGCTGGTTTGTGTCTCTGTTTTAAACGAGGTTAGAGTCACGAGCTGCAGTTTGAATTTCACTCTGCGTGTCCACCTGCACAAGATAAAGTGGGAAAGTGTAAAGTAACCTCATGTAAAGGAGTTACTGAGCTTACAGGGATTGACATCTTCTTCATGACGATACACACCCTGAGCGCTGATTACTAGCAGAAGTAAACTGAATGAATGAATCAGTGATTATTTCCTCAGTGATGTTAGCGTGAACAGAGATGAGTGGAGTGAAGAGACGATGATGAGGCTCGTGTTTAAACGCTGAGAGACTTTTTCCTCAGATGAGGAGACAGAGACTGGAGTGGACGATGCTGAGAAATCAAAGTGAGAACTCATTTCCTGTTGTAAACGTATAATTCTTTACGATATATCAGTAATGCTGTTTTCCCATCGGTAGATGAGGTTATATATGTAGAGGTAGGCTGTGTGTCTTCCAGTGGAATCTACAACTTTACATCTGATTGAAAAACATGCAAAAGAGTAACATGTTTCAGTTCAGTAGCTTAGTTTTCAGAACTACACTATATGGCCAAAAGTATGTGCACACCTGATCATCACACTCATATGTGTCCATTCCAAAGTCATGGCCATTAATATGGAGTTGCTCCTCCCTTTGCTGTTATAATAAGCTCCACTCTTCTGCGAAGGCTTTTCACTAGATTTTGGAGCGTGGCTGTGGGGATTTGTGTTCATTCAGCTACAAGAGCATTAGTGAGATCAGGCGCTGATGTTGGGATGTCGAGGAGGTCTGGGGTGCAGTCGGTGTTCCAGTTCATCCCAAAGGTGTTCAGTGGGGTTGAGGTCAGGGCTCTGTGCAGGACACTTGAGTTCTTCCACACCAACCTTCACACACCATGTCTTCATGGAGCTTGCTTTGTGCACAGAGACATTGTCATGCTGGAACAGGTTTGGGCCTCTTAGTTCCAGTGAAGGGAAATTGTAATGCTACAGCATACAGAGACATTCTATACAATTGTGTGCTTCCAACTTTGTGGTAACAGTTTGGGGAAGAACCACATATGGGTGTGGTGGTCAGGGGTGCACATACTTTTGGCCATATAGCATATATAAAATAGAAAATATCAGAATTTCAAAATGTGAAGGGTTTTTGCTGGCCGACACACAAATATCAACCCAAACATCTCTGTACTGCTTGCTAGTCATGTAACTGATGCAATATGGAGACAAATAGATAACACACTATTCTTTGTTTTCTAGAAAGTTTGACAGAAAGGTTCAGAGAGACTCCGATTTCTCATAACGCAACAAAAAAGTCATATGAGCTTTTATTTTCATGCGGGAGTGAGCGAGCTGTCTGATATGAAGCCATGGGGAGAGACAAAGACCACGTTGATTAACATGAGCGCCTGCTGCTGTGTGACGTATTTACAGCGTTCATTCATTCATCCTTAGTAACTGCCTGGTCAGGGTCATGGTGGTTTAAATCAGGATTAGAACCAACAAAACTCGCTCTCTAGTTGAGGCTGAACTGGTGTGAGGTAGCGGAGTTCGAGGAACTGTCAGAGCCAGAATTCACACACTGTGCTGACACTGCTGACGTTTCTACATCTGGAGGTTTTCCAGTGTTTCTGCAGATAGACTGGTAGGTTCATATTTAATTAAAAAAATAATAAACTTCCGGTTTAGGCCATGCATATTCAGGAAAGATGAGTGTTACACCCCTGGCTTTGACACGCTATATAGTGAGTGCACTAGATGTCCAACATGAGGTCATTAGTGACTCAGCTCCAGCCTCTCTGTAGAAATGCATCACATTTATTATCATTTAATGTTAATGTTCCTCTACACCCTACACAGTGCCCTACATAGTGCCCTAAACGTGTAATAGAGAGTAGTTTGGGACGGAGTCCATTCTGAGCGGACAGCGCCGTGGTGCTGAAAATGAAACCCCACACACACACACACACACACAGAGAGAGAGAGAGAGAGAGAGAGAGAGCGCCATGGCAGCTACTAAAAGCAGGAATTAGGAGCGCAAATGTGTGTAATGAATGATTTCATGAAGTCATCAGAGAAACGAGTGATGAGAAAAAAAGGAAGATGGCGCTCAGAGGCGAGCTGAACAAAGCTCAAACCCTCAACCAGACCTGATCTAACCGAAAGCAGGCGTGCAAGCAGCTCCACACTGCCAGAATGCAGCACCATGCATGCAGCAGATGCATCAGCGAAGAAAGAAATAACTGCAGAAAGCTCCAGTGTGCGTGTGCTGTGCGTGTGCTGTGCGTGCGCTGTGCGTGTGCTGTGCGTGTGTTTACACCGCGGGACATTTTCTCTCCCAGCCCCGGCAAGCTGCGGTGTTGGATTTCCCAGCTCTAAAAATAACAACACACACACACACACACTCACTCACTCACTCACTTCAACATGGACTGCTCCTTCTCTTCTTCTTTCTTCTGCCGATCCATGACCGAGAGGATGATCTTCCTCTCCTCCTCGGTCAGGTGGCTCAGGTCCGGCATCTCCGGAGCTGACATCTTACACACACACACACACACACACAGAAAGCCTGGGATGAAACATGTCAGAAACACAGATGTAACATCATCATTCCTTCAGAGAGGTGTGTGTGTGTGTGTGTGATGAAAGCCTGAGGCTCTGCAGAGAAATGCAGTGCAGCACATCAACATCATCAACATGATGAACATCATCACCTGCACATTTCCTTCCCCTGCTCAGTGTAACATCATGCGTCCTAAATGCACCATCCTAACACCATTCAAAGCCAACACCTGCACTGCACTGCCTTGCAAATGTGTGTGTGTGTGTGTGTGTGTGTGTGTGCATGTGGTGAGTAACAACACGGTCAGAAATACAAACACAAATCAGCCTCTTACCTTTTTTTTTTTTAGCTCCACATCATGACTAATCCCAGTCTAACCCATTTGTGCTGCTGTGCTGTGCAGACCCCCGTCTCACCATCAGCCATAAAAATCCAAATATAGAAAATATAGAAATCCCGAGGCCTTTTTGATTTCCTTTATTATTTATTTTTTGCGCCCTCCTCCCTTTTTTTCCTTCCTTCTTCCCTCCTTTTTTCTTTCCCTTATAACCTGCACCGCGCTGCTCTCCTCTCTCTTCTCTCTCCTCTCCTCTCCTCCTGGGTGATCATTTTTTCACAGATTTCTTAAATGCGGGAAAAATGGATGAAAAAAGAGGAAATGGAATAGAATGAAGCGGAATGAAGCAGGTGGGCGGGGCCAGGCGTGCTTGCGTCACCAGCTTCCCGTGCGGCTGGGGTTTATATGGAAGGCCTGCGGGGACAAAACGCAGGATGAATCCCGCATGGCCATCCTGTGCACTTCCTAGTGAACATACAGCACACTAGACATGGTGGAGAACCTCACTAGTCTGTTAGATTAGCTTCTTACACCTTATCTAGTGCGCCTAAGTAGGGAACATCGACTGACATCCCAAATACTTTCCTATTAAACATATAGGGCTGTGTTCAGAGCGGAGCGAGGCCAGTAGTGAGGGTTTAATACTAATAATAGCGCTTAAGTCCATAGTTACATCTGAGGTATTCAGAGGTGTTCAGACCTCAGACTTAACTACAGACTTAAAGGTGCAATAGTCGATTGTTTTTATTCCTTATTTGTACAAATAACCTGGAAGATATGAAAAGCATGATTTAAAAAATGGATTAAGTTGTGCCCTTAGCAAAAGTCTATTAAGTCGCTGAGAAAACCCATTTAGAAAACAGACTTCAGGTCCTGAATGTCTGTTTGGGTTTGGACACGCCTCCTGTCTGTCATTTTATAGACCTTCTATGGGCCACTGTAGATCCTGGGGGCGGAGCTTCATAAACATGGGCGTGAATCATCAAGAGACCTAATCTAGAGAAAAAAAGACTAATCTTACCTACTGCACCTTTAAGTATTTATCAGAAGTTGCGCAGGAATTAGAGTTACAGGGCGGAGTTTGAGTAAAACAGAGGCGTGGCTGTGAAAATCTTTAAAGTGTAAATCTTTAATATATCATTATTTAGCACTTCCACTTCCATTATTCAAAACTAGGTGAAACTTCATCCAATTAAATGCTCTCCACAATGTATATGCCCCGCCCATGGGGCGTGTCTTGCTCTACTGTAGCAGCTCCTGTGTTTTTGGCCGAGTGTCTTCACACACACTATCCCACTTTTCTAACTGAGATTAAATGTTTGGAGGTTATTCATTAGGAAGAGGGTGGAGTTTGTGTGACTTGGGTGGTTTACTGACTTTTCAGTGGAGTGTTTTAAACACCTGGAGAATGTCGGAGAGCTCAGACTGATGGAGAACGTCACTCTGTCTTTATGCACCATCAGGCCTTCTCCATCAGTCCGAGTCAGTAAAAGACTCTCGATAAACTCCTCTCTTCCATCCTCAGCTTCTTCACTAAGCTACTGTCAGGTTTGCATGGGCGTGAGATGTGGCGTATTACGCAACCATGACATCACTCTGACTTCCTGTTTCAGAAGGAAATATGTCCACATATACAATCAAAATATAAGACAAGCAGCTATTTCATGAGGACTTTACGGCAGCCAAATATGAGTGTAATGAGAAAATATGAATAAATACATTAATGCTACAATTAGCATAAATACCATAAACCCCCATTTTCACTGACTAAATATGAACATTAAGAAGAAGCCTTCATTTGTCACATATACATTACAGCACAGTGAAATTCCTTCTTCGCATATCCCAGCTTGTTAGGAAGCTGGGGTCAGAGGTCAGGGTCAGGCATGATACAGCGCCCCTGGAGCAGAGAGGGTTAAGGGCCCTGCTCAGGGGCCCAACACTGGCAACTAGCCATCTGATCAGTAAAAGTCTTAGTCAATCATTTCCAAAAGTACAGTAATAAACTCAATCTTAAATACACAGAGAATTAACCATAAATACTATTTAATAAAAACTGTGAATCTTTGGCATGCTGTAAATATATATGTGTTTACACACTGTGTTACACACTGCTTCTGGCTTGAGTTTAATAAGCATAGTCAAGAAATTCAACGTTTTTCAAAATCATTTGTGTTTCTGCCAGTGAATGTGGTGATGCAGCGCCCCCTATTGGACATATAGCAGAATACACAGGATGTAGAAGCTGAAGTTTCACCCCTGTGTAGTGCATTAATACACTGTATATAGAGTAATACACAGGATGTAGAAGCTGATGTGTTGTGCATTAATACACTGTATATAGAGTAATACACAGGATGTAGAAGCTGATGTGTAGTGCATTAATACACTGTATATAGAGTAATACACAGGATGTAGAAGCTGATGTGTAGTGCATTAATACACTGTATATAGAGTAATACACAGGATGTAGAAGCTGATGTGTAGTGCACTTTATACACTGTATATAGAGTAATACACAGGATGTAGAAGCTGATGTGTTGTGCATTAATACACTGTATATAGAGTAATACACAGGATGTAGAAGCTGATGTGTAGTGCACTTTATACACTGTATATAGAGTAATACACAGGATGTAGAAGCTGATGTGTAGTGCACTTTATACACTGTATATAGAGTAATACACAGGATGTAGAAGCTGATGTGTAGTGCACTTTATACACTGTATATAGAGTAATACACAGGATGTAGAAGCTGATGTGTAGTGCACTTTATACACTGTATATAGAGTAGGGAGGCACAGAGGAATTTACTAATCAGTGTTTTTGCATGTACATTTTTGGGGAGTAAACAGGCAGGTGTGTGTTCAGAGAGGAGCAGAAATCAGAGATGGAGAAAATGGGATGCCACTAACATCAACCGTTTTCTAGTTTTAAATAAAATCATATTTTTAGCATGGTTATATTACATCATATCACAAAAGATGCCAACATTCATTCATTCATTCATTCATTCATTCATTCATAACTAAGATTGATTAGGTTTAATTCAAACATTTCACAATTTTAAAACACATTTCCAAAAAGTCTTTTATTATATGTCTATATAATACACCAAAATTTTCCACCTTGGCCAAGCATTAAACACTGTGGCTGTGTTGTTGTTGTTGTTGTTGTTGTTGTTGTTGCTGTTGTTGTTGTTGTTTGGGAGAGATTTCTGCTTTTCCATTCAATTTCCTTATTCTCATTTTCAACATTTGTATAAAAGAGTTGTTGGATAATCTCATCATGTTTAACCTGTGTGTTACGTGTAAATGTGATCATGATGAAATATCAGTGAGACCAAACACACTAAATGTCTTCATTTTGTCCTAAGGGGATGCTAACTTTAGCACAAACTTTAGCACTTGACTGTATATTAGTCAGAAGTGAAAAAGGAGTTGTATAAATATCCAGTTTGATAAAATGGTGATGATTTTCGAGGGCAGTGGTATCTCAGTGGTTACGACGTTGGACTACTGATCGGAAGGTCATGAGTTCAATCCCCAGCACTGCCAAGCTGCCACTGCTGGGCCCTTGAGCAAGGCCCTTAACCCTCAACTGCTCAGTTGTACAAAAATGAGATTAAATGTAAGTCGCTCTGGATAAGGGCGTCTGCCAAATGCCATAAATGTAAATGTTTAACATCTACTGAAACTCGACCAGCTCAGTGACAGAGTGTTGATGAAGAATATGTAGAAGGTTAACTTTGGTTACGCCCAAAAAGTGAGCTGTGTTCATCTGAAAAACAGCAGAATCACAGTAATTATGATCGTTTAAACATTCCTTTCTGTAATTTCACCTCCTCTTTAATCCTTTGTGTTTACAGCTGAGCTTCAGAGCAGCAGACGAGCAGCAGGACGAGGTCTCTGCACACGGTGTGTGAAAGAGTGATGAAGCCAGAGTTCTGCTCGTTTTATTTACTGGATCATGAATCACGTCTGATTAACTTTTGGAGAATGTTCAACTTCCTGAATCTGAACTTAGACACCAGCTAAACTGGATAAACATTAGGTAAATAGATACATTACACTCTGTCTTCATTTATAGCCAGTTTAAAAATCATGTTAAAGTTGCCTGTTTTTATTCCTTCTTATAGCCAGCAGTTTATCATTGTGCAAACCGGTAATGTGAAGGATTCCATCACTTCCTCATTTCTGAGAAGGTTTAATGTCTTCTCCAGAGAACGTGGGAAATAACTTAACCTGAACACACACACACACACACACACACACAATTTGTTTTACTATTTTTATGAAGACCTTACACTGACATGATTATTGATGCAGCTAATTAATGTTTTGCTAAACCTAAATCTAACCCTAATCTCAGCAACCAAAAGGAAACATTACAGCTCTGTTAGTTTTTTAATAAAAGCTGCAGTTTTTTTCTTAAATAAAATAAAATAAAATAAAGCAGTTTTCCTCATGGGGACCAGCCAAATGTCTCCACAAGGTGAAAAATTCCTATCCTTGTGGGGACATTTGGACACACACACGCACGCAAACCGAACAACGGACCAAACCAACAGGCTACAACAGCAAATGTGGTAGAGAAAGTCAGCAGTGGGTCACTCTCTCTTTCTCTCTCTCACACACACACACATACACACACCACAGTGACCACTGTGACTCATGTCATCACAGATTTCAACTTCTCCCACACACTTTTCCTACAGTTTAAGTACACACACACACACACACACACACACACACTACAACAACATTCACTATACACTATATAAGTAATAAACACTGTGTGTGTTGATGTTACAGTTCAGTACTGAGTGATGGGGTGGTGTGATGAAGCCGAGTGACTGTTACCACCGTGAAGTTGATTATTTTCCTGAAACAGCACGTCGCTAAGTGTTTTATTCCTCTTATACAAACAGCAATTTGCCAGTTTTACAATTTTTTTTACTAGGAAATGACACATAGTATGTTTTATCCTTTTATAGCATTACGTTAAAGTTAATGATGTGGAATGTTCTGTGAAACAAGTTAAGTACTGAAGTCAATAAGAGCAAATAAACACAGCTTATGTTACCGAGAAACCGCAAAGAAGCTTAAACTCATCTGTCCTGAAGATGTCGGAAAACTTCAAGTTACAGCTTTACCTCTGATACTGGAGACTCCTTCCATAAATGTTACATAAAGACATTTCTCCTTACAGAAAATTTCATCACATCAACAATTAGACATTTTTCCTCTGTGTATGTGGAGCGTCTGCCGTACGAGTCCCTGTGAATGAGCCGTTACTATAGAAACTATAGTGTATTAGAATGAGTGCATGAATATAAACCTGTGATGAGCTGCACTACTGTCAGAGCTGCTGTTCTAGAAAATTAATCAACAGTCAGAAATCACGTCTGTGAACACAGCAGCTGTACTGGGTTTAATACTGCAGTTGTACACTGATACTAATAATAGGAGCTGCAGTCAATCTCAGTGTGCGTGTGTGTGTGTGTGTGTCTGAGGCTGAGCACGGCATCTGTATAAGCATTTGCACACACAGTGGGTCAGACGTTCCCAGCATTACTCACACACACACTCACACACTCACTGTGTCTGTCTGCTCCATGTTTTACAATGCGGTCGCTGCCTGAGTTCTGCTTCATCAGCAAAAAGTTTCCACGCTCACACATGTATAAAACAGTCTCATTTATTTGATTGAAAAATACGATAACATGTTTAACATACAAACTAAACACAGTGGAAATAAATCACGCTTCAAATACTAGCAGGGTCTGTGTGTGTGTGTGTGTCTGGGTTTGGCTGAGTCCACATCTGGAAGTCTTCAAGTAGGAAAAAGAAGTTGGGAACTACTCCAAAACGTCTAGTGGGTGTGTCTTCCAGCTCAAGACACGCCCACCAGTCTCGGGGAGACACACCCTGCTCTAAAATATTTGAGAATAACCAGGCATATAAACAGATTAGAAATGTTTGTTTACCATATTTTCGAGATTATAATTCTCTCTGGACAATAAGAAACACTGTTGTTTATTGTTTATACTGTAGACAGCGATGCCTCCTCACAGCCCCAGGACTCCTGTATGGATCCTGAGCTCAGGTTTCTGTCTGTGTGGAGTCTCACGAGTGTGTGTAGGAACATTAACTACCCTGACAAGCTCTGTAAATACATCATTGCACTGAATGTGACTAGTTATCATAGCTAACAGCAGTGTTACCTTGCTAGCAGCGTATAACACTGACAAAACATACTGAATTGACAGAAGTCGATTTTGGAGGAATACAGCGATGAAGGATGTTGGCTAGCCGTGTATTTCTGATTACAGATCAGCGGCTAACAGCAGATCAGACGGAATGAGAGGATTATTTGGGAAGCTCTTCGATGAACATCCTGGATACGGAGTTCCAGCCCGTGGAGGCGTCTCCGCGCGGGTAATCAGCACAGGTCCCAACCCAAATCCCCACGTCCACTAGCCCAGCGCTGATGCCTTCACACAGGCCCTCCACTGCATAACACACACACACACACACACACACACACAGTGACCACTGTGACTCATGTCATCACGGATTTCAACATCAGTGCAGAATAATAACCCATGTAACAGATGGAAAAATCCACAGTGTGTGTGTGTATACAGTGTGTGTATATATACAGCATGTACATATACAGTGTGTATATACACTGTGTGTACGTATACAGCATGTATGTATACAGTGTGTGTACGTATACAGTGTATATATATACAGCATATACGTATACAGTGTGCAGTGTGTATATACAGTGTGTGTATATATACAGCATGTACGTATACAGTTTGCAGTGTGTGTATATACAGTGTGTGTACGTATACAGCATGTATATATACAGTGTGTGTACGTATACAGTGTATATATATATATATATATATATTACAGCATATACGTATACAGTGTGCAGTGTGTATATATATACAGCATGTACGTATACAGTTTGCAGTGTGTGTATATACAGTGTGTGTACGTATACAGCATGTATATATACAGTGTGTGTATGTATACAGTGTATATATATATATATATATATATATATATTACAGCATATACGTATACAGTGTGCAGTGTGTATATATATACAGCATGTACGTATACAGTTTGCAGTGTGTATATACAGTGTGTGTACGTATACAGTGTGTAGTGTGTATATACAGTGTGTATATATACAGTGTGTGTACGTATACAGCATGTATATATACAGTGTGTGTACGTATACAGTGTATATATATATATATATATATATATATATATATATATACAGCATATACGTATACGGTGTGTGTGTATACAGTGTGTAGTGTGTATATACAGTGTGTGTACATATACAGTGTGTATATACGATATAAAGGATGTTTCTACATTCTTGTGCTCGTGAAGTAACTAACACTAAAGCTGTGTGTGGGACTGTTGTTTGTTTTTATTCCACTCGCACCAGCTCCTGCAGTTATTCGTTTTGTTTGAATCTGTCTGCAAAATTTTCTAATGAACTTGTTTCCTGTTTCCCAAACGATAAAGCAATGAGAAGTTTAAACCCCAGGACCTCTGGCCAGAACAAAGTGGTTAGTGAAGACGAATTAATGAAAGCAGTGATTATGTAATATTGTGTGTGGAAGCATGAAGAATGCTGAGGCCATTATTCTGACTGTTTGTCTGTGACTCTGTAGTCCTTATCCAGTCATTGTTCGCACACTCACATCTGTATCTTTCATACATCTGGAGGAATAAAGTCTCTGTCTATGGGCTTCCAGGTGGCACTACATCCTATCATCTGGAGATTGCGAGTTTGAATCCTGAGGACACCACAGCTATTGTGGCCGAGAGCAAAATTAGCCATGCTCTGTGGGTGGGAGGGGCATACTCTCTCTCCCATGTCAATCACAGCAACACTAGCCAATCATGGGCATCTGTGAGCTCGTGTATGCGGAAGAGGGCAGATAGCGCTTTAATCTGTGCAGTGACGCTCCATAGGCAGCAGTTCAAAAAGATGTAACACCTTCAGTTGTCTCAGAGGAAGCACGTGTTAGCCCTCACCCTCCCGGCTTGCTAGCTGTCCTGCGATGGAGAGAGTCGGTGGTGGGCGATGGATAGGAATTTTCCTAGTCTAAAAATTAGGGGGAAAAAATCTGTTTGGACAATGTGATCTTAAGATGACTGGATTTGTGGTACGATCTGCACACGGCCCAACACGTGAATGTGTACATAATTAGCGTTAAGGCGTAGTATTAAGGTGTAACTAATTTAGGCCTGTTTTATAAAACTGTATCATTCAGTACTGGACACTGAGTTCATCTTTATTACTGAAACAGTGTTAGGATTAAGAACACCACCACACCTCAACAGCTCATCTTAATAAACACTGTGCTACTTTTCAGTAAACATTCAGTGAATAAGACGCTACCTGTGGATGTGCGGTGCATGTTGATGGTGGAGTTGAACTCTGGACTGCCCTGGTCCAGGTAGATAATGGACTCGATGGGTAACGGCCCCGTGCACTCGGCGCCGTTAAAGGTGAAGTACCAGCGGCCGCAGCAGGCTGTCTTACACTTGAGCCGGAGCGAGCCGCTGAAGAGCACTCGCAGGGCGCTGTCCGAACGCAGCTTAGTGAACGTGCAGTCCTGCAGGGATGGAAGACACACACACACACACACACACCTCTCACACTTAAACAACACACTCACCAACCACAGCTACATTTCTTTACTAATATTAGTCCTGAATAGTGCGATCTGATTGGCTAAGAGCTTTTTAATGATGAAAGACTATTTTTAAAAAGAAAAGAAAAAGGAAAATGTAAAAAGAATAGACTGTAAACTAACAAAGACTATTTTGTAAAGGAAAGGAAAAGTGGAAAAAAGAAAAAAACAAAAGAAAAGAAACATTGAAAACTTAGCAAAAAACGAACTAGTTTAAAACTAAACTAATAAAAATAAAAAGAGGGGAAGGAACAGAAAAGGATGGAAAAATTAGAAACTGTTACAGGTGAACAATGAAAATGTGCAGATATATATCTGTTTTTTAATTTTGCTATAAATGAGTGAATGAATGAAAGTTTTTTACATTATGAACAGCTCTAAGCGTGTAGTTAGAGGGATGCTGTAGGAAGCAGGTGAATATTTACAGTGATCTTGCCGAGGTCGATGCCGTAGTTAAGCGCGCTCCACGCACACTGCTTGTAGTTCGGCTTCCACGGTTCCTCGAATCTCTCCATCACACACTCGCCCTTCTCGCCCTTCACCCCATCACGGCCGGGGATTCCCGGGGTACCAGGAATGCCGTTCACGCCCGGATTACCATCACGCCCCTGCACTCCAGGAGGACCCTGTGCACACACGCTGTACTGCAGAGCAGACGAGAGAGCAGACGAGGAAAAACAAGAACAAGTAAAAAATAAATTAAATTAAGAATTAAATCACTGTAACTGGCAAGTCTACAAGGAAGATTGAAATCAAATAGAGGAAAATGTGTAAAAAAAAAAAATAGAAAAAAACTATATAACTGACTAATAAAAGGTGTATAAAGACAAGTAAAACTATTACTATTACAAGAACAAATGTAATGAATACATTTATAAAAAGAAAAAAAGAGAAAAAGAAAATGTTTATCTTCATACTATAAATGTGTATAGATAAAGAAAAGCAAAAGATTTACTTCTATGTGAATGTACAAAAAGAAAATATAGAATAGAAAAGAAGAAAAGACTTCCCTCATCGTTGAATAAAGAAAACATATAAATAAAATAGGAAAGGAAAAGAAAATGCTAATAATAATAATAATAATAATAATAATAATAATAGAAAATGCAAAAAGAGGGAAAGGAGCAGAAAATAATAGGAAAATGTTTAAGGCAATGATAAATGAACAATGAAAATAAAGAGGAAAAAGAGAGGAAAGAACAGAAAAGTTTGGAGAAAAGTATACAGGGTTACAGACAAACAATAAAAATGCCATTGATAAATAAATAGCTAAAGAAAGTGAATTCTCAAAAATAATGTTTATTGATAGTTATTTCTAAAACGGAAAAAAAGGAAATAAATTCATAACTGAACAATGAAAATGTGTAGATAAAAATAGTGTGTAAATAAAAAAGCATTCATATATAAATTAATAACAAAAAGAAAAGAAATAAATGAAAATGTGCATCGTCATACAATGAAAGAATTCATGTAAAAATTTAGAAAATCAAAAATGTGAATTCATGAAAAGAAAAAAAGAGAAATGCAAAAAAACTTCCTTTGATTTTTCCTTTGATGATTTCCTTCTAACAGAAAAATAATCATCACAAAAAAGGAAACTATGTTGATTTTAAGGTAATTATAAAGAAAAGAAAAGGCTACACGTGAGGCTACATGGCGGAGGTTAGTCACGTGAGCCCACGTGTAAAGAAACTCCTGAACTGATGAAGCTCCACAGAAAAACCAGCTTAAAGATCAGAACCACAATCCACTACGACATCTTTCCTCTTAATGTCACAGTTACTCCGCTGTAATGTATGATCTCGTTTCAGACATTCCTGTGGTGCATACACACACACACACACACACACACACATATGACACACACACCGATATCTGACACACACTCGTCTCAAACACACACCAATCTCCTGTGGGATCTCAGCTAATGGAAACCAAACGGATGGTGGTCAGCACGACACAAAAAACACATTACACACACACACACACACACACACATGCATACACACACGCATACACACACGCATACACACACGCATACACACACGCATACACACACGCATACACACACACTCATATCTGACACACACTCGTCTCAAACACACACCAATCTCCTGTGGGATCTCAGCTAATGGAATCCAAACGGTTGGTGGTCAGCATGACACAAAACACACACACACATTACACACACACACACACACTCCTAACCCCGCTCAGCCCACACACTCCAGGGTGTGTTTATACGTCTCCCAGGAGCTGAAGAAGCAAATTCTTCAAAGCCCAGACGAAAAAGTGCCAGCGGCGCTGAAGGGAAATGACTGTCGACTGCCAGAAGGAGCTAAACACAGAGGCCAGTTTGCTCACAGTGCATTGTGGGTGCTGAAAATTCCCAGAGGTCAAAGGTCAAGCACGGAACTTATCCATGACAGGAGACTCTGTCATTACAAAGGAATATTTTAAATATTCTGCCTTCTGTGTTAAAACAGAGGCTTGTTCTTCCTGTTCACGATGAGTTTCCCTGGATTTAGATAAAAAGCTACAGCAATGCTGTTACACACCACTAAGTATTGGCACCCCACAAGATCAGACACTCCTGTGTGCAAAATAGCACCCTACACACTATTCTCTACAATTAACAAACTGCATTATGGGTATTCTGTAGCCTCTAGGGTCCATCATGAACACTAACCCCAAGTAGTGTCCAAAATTCCCCCCAAATAGTGCACTATGTGGTGAACAGGGTAGCACATATTGGAATTAACAGCTGCTCGCTGAGGTTTAATCTCATTTATTGTCCTACGTATCCCATAATCCTGTGCGTCAGCTCCGGTGCTCTATCTCTATCAGAGGTGTTTATGTTTTTGATCATGTGGCAGTAATGAAGCCCATGCTTGCTGGTTAGCATGCAAACTTTGTACTTTCTTATAAAAACTTGGTGCTCAGGAAGTGTGTGTGTGTGTGTGTAGTGTGTGTGTGTGTGTGTGTGTGTGTGTGTGTATGGCAGGGGCTCAGAGGGTCAGGAAGCTCTAATGCAAAGCTCTCGTTCCTCACACGAGCCACAATAAAAGACCTTCTGTTCTCTCCACAGCAGAGACGACTGAAAGCGTGACACGGCTTTTCTCTCTGCTCTCTGATGCTCTGGATCTGTTTAAAGCCGCAGGAAACTGTGTGATCACATCCTAATGAAGTGCTCATTAGAATATTAGAATATTAGGCCACGCCCATTAGGACACTGACACATTGTTTCATGAAGTTCAACTTTGTTGGATCTCACTTTTGGCATCATAGAAACATTTTAAACAGTTAAAGGGGAAATTCCACCCTAGTTTCAACTTCTTTCCTGGACGGTTAACGGTTCCAACATTACCCACGATGCCATTCGACTACCTGCTGATAGCGGCGGAGTGAGAGTTAGCCTTCGCGTCATCTGTACCTAAGGAGAGCGATGCGGCGGCGCTTTAGTCCTTTAATCCGTCCAGCTCTCTCACCTCCACATCTGTAAACTCTGCTCAAACAGATCATCTTCCAAAGCTTCAACTTCCACTCTAAAACCACCATCAGTGTCGTTGTGTAGATCGCTCACAAGCCAAGCCCAGCCTGCAGTGCATTGTGGGACTTGAGTCCAGCGTTCGCTTCAAATTTTTCATTAACATGACGTTGAAGAGAAAAGAAGCTCTTGCTCTCTTTTTTTGTTTTTTTCTTCTCCTATTAAACATCATTGTAACTGTGCTAGCAATAACAATGTCCCGCTGTGACATCAGCAAGACACACAACTGCTAACTTCTCACAGCAGTAATGTAAATACAACACCAACCAACAAATTAGCACCAGACTCACTAAACTCATCACAAACATTTCAACAGAAACATACTGAATGTGCTTGAGGGTGGAGTTTGCCTTTAACTCCACCCACTGTGCTTCCACAATAAGTGAGAAGGAAGAGCAATTAGAAGAGATTTAGAGGAGTTATGCATAAAAAAGAAAAGAATAGCAGAAAATGTAGAAAGGTTTGATCATGTATATAACAATAAAACAACACTTTGCTTGTGTGAGAGAGTACATGCATGGACTGGAGTCAGATTTCCAGTGAATGCTGGAATTATAATGGGTTTTTTTCTCACCTTGTCCACGAATTCGGTGTCCCTGGCGCCCACAGTCCTCCTCTCTTTGGCTTTCTGGGTCGCACAGAGCGGAAAAACGAGCCAGAAGCAGAGGAGAAGCGGAGAGAGAGAGAGAGACAGAGACACAGCTCCCATCTTCATCCCAAACACACACAGAGTACTCATTCCCTGTGCGCGCTCCCGATTCAAAGGGTGAACGGGGGCGAGCGGGGGCGCGCGCTCACGCGTGGCGTCACAGGGAGGGGAGGGGGGAGAGGAGGCGCGCGCGCGAGGGTGATGACGCTTTACTTTTTTCTTTTCTCTCACAATTCGACGAATATTCATAAAAAAGTGACATTAAAGATTATTATTATTATTATTATTAACGTTTTTAAAGATTTTAAACAGTAACATGGAGGATTAAATTATATTTGTGACCCTAATTGTTAAGTAGTCTTTTTTAGTCTTTTTTAGTCTATTTTAACCCCCTCACTCAGAAATGCTAATGTTGCTAACAGAAAATAAAAGCCGTTATTTTCCTGTCAGAAGAAATCATACGTTAGCTTTTGCTTTAATGTTAGCAACAGTGAATATCTTTTCTCTAACAAAGAGCAAAATTAAAGGTGTTATATTTGCAACTCAAACAGTTCAGTACAGAGTATATAGTCTTGTATATAGTCTTAATGATTTTAACACCAGAGTCATGAATTCAGAAATGCTAATGTTGCTAACAGAAAAATGAAAGTCGTTATTTTCCTGTCAGAAGTCATCAAACATTAGCATTTCTGTCAATGTTAGGTTAGAAACTGTAAATTAAAACCTTAATCTGAAGTATTGAAGATGTCCTTTTGAATCATTACAAATACTCTATATAAAGTATAGATATAGTATAGTATATAATGTGCATCTTTCAGCCTGTCCCAACCCACTATAACTACACTTTACCTTCTAATATAATCATTAAAATACTTAATAAATCTTCAATTCAGTTCAATTTTATTTGTATAGCGATTTTAACAATGGACATTGTCACAAAGCAGCTTTACAGAAATATATAAATTTAGGATATACATTTTAAATGTATGAATTTATCCCTAATAAGCAATCCAGAGGTGACGGTGGCAAGGAAAAACTCCCTGAGACATCATGAGAAAGAAACCTTGAGAGGAACCAGACTCAAAAGGGAACCCATCCTCATCTGGGTGACCTTCTATAACTGTATAATATATGGTCAAATAGTGCAATTGTGTAACCATGAAAATTAATTATAGTTTTCAACAAATAAGTTATCCACTGTTCACTGATGGAAAATTGAGTGCAAAACTGTTCGTTACAATTGCTGCCCTAAAGCCATCATAGCAACTGTAGTCCTAAGCCATTGTAGCAAAACTGTTCATATCAGTTGAAGTCCAAAGCCATCTTCATGGTTTCTGTGTGGTACCATCCTCAGTAATCTTGTGTAACTTTAGGCTGTCTGTGTGATAAATCTTTACCATCTCATGCTTAAGACATCCCTTTCCCACAAGTCACACATTATAGGTTATAAAAATGTACATTTTAGTTTTCACTCAACCCTATTATCTGAACATATTAACCCCACATGTGAAATATTTGGAATATTTTGCAATAAGGAAGTTGAAGCAGCCGAATTTCCTGAAGATCATGAGAAGAAGAAAGTTATTTTTTCTTTCTTTTCAATGATAATGTGATATTAACTGATGCGGTCACTTTGAAAATACACCCCTGTTACCCAAATTATAGTCTAAAACTAATTTATTAATTAAACAATATAGAATTTTCATAAATTAATGTATGTTGTGATGGATGCTACTTGACAAATTGAATTTATTTGTGATGTCACACTCCAAAGAAGTGGTTAATTGCTCATATGAAAGTAGACACTCAGAGCTTTAAGAATTTTCAGTTTTTCTTAAGTTTTTTTTTTTTTTACCTAGCCTACTAGGTTTAAATGTTATAATTTTATTGTGGCAGTTGTATACGGTGTTTTATTATCATAAAAGCTTTATTTGTGCTGTCTGTTATTTGTGCCAAGCAGGGGGCTCAAACTCCTCCCCTTTCCAATCACTCTGCTTATCAGCAGCTAAACACAGAGTCACGATACTCTACGCACAGAAACCCAACAGTGTCCTGCCTAATCTGCCTAACAGACTTGCAGTGATAAAATAATTCATTTGTTTATACTGGGTGAAAATGTCCGAAAAGTCGATTTCCTTTCAGCTGGTGGAATGGAATGCCAGTGTACTGATAGAAAGGGTTAAACTGCACATTTTGTGTATTTGCTAATTCTATGCCAAAATATAAGCCATGTCACTTCCAACCCCAATCCTGTGACTCATTTAAGAGCAAAATGCAACAAAGAAACCTTGTAATGAGATTGTCGCCTGAAGTGGGGTTAACACAATTTTGAATGCTTAAATGCATGTTTTCATAGATTCAATGTTGAAAAATAATTTAAAAAAAAAAACAAAGTATAATTTTTAAGTTAAGAGGGCTAAATGGTGTTTAAATATAAGAACAATAAGCAGAAAGATGTCACGACGTTTGCTCATATTTCATTAAGACTTTTTGGGAAAATAGGCAGTGTGTATATATACATAAGGACAGAGTTCACATCAGCATCACTTTCCTCATTACACTAAAACACGCTTATTATACGAATAGTGAGCATTCAGAACATTAGTGATGAATTTCTTCCGCAGTTCTTAACAATGCAACCTTTCATTTACATATCAGTGCCTCAGAAAGATGACGGAGTGTGCACTACTGAGGGTCCCAGAAGTATGTGCACTACATAGACTCACACTGAGATCACCTCATTGTGGATAATGTGGATACAATGACGTCATCAGCTGTCTAGCTATATCTCAATATGGATAATTAGGATTCTTGGCTGAAAGATTGAAAAGTAGATTGAAAGTGTTTGGATGCAGTGAAGAAATCCCACACCAGATGGCAGAAAAGCTCTCTTACAAATGAAGTGCAAAATTGCCCGCCCAAGAGCAGCTGTTACACTCACACACGTGTGCACACACACACACACACACACACACACACCTGTGCTAGATCAGAAAAACAGGTTTCCCTCAACACAACTCATGTCAAATTGAAAGAGCAAAAGGGATTTTATATATATATATATATATATATATATATATATATATATATATATATATATATATATATATGTGTGTGTGTGTGTGTGTGTGTGTATATATATATACACACACATATAATTCACAGAAATGATTTGGTAGTGTTGTTGCAACTTCATGCATTTTTAAACATTTAATTTTAATGTGCACGGTTATTAGTATACTGAATGACATTGAACTTTCTTGATCACTCAAAGGAAAAATCCAGTGTGAATCCAGTGAGTTGCATCTTTATAAGTAACATGTGCTCTTCAGCAGCAGCCAAGATTTATTTTATAATGAAATTCCGAGTTTTTAGTTTAAACTTCGTCTTTGGTCAACATTTTCCTAGGTTACCCACAATGCCGTTCGACTACAGTGGTGATAGTGGTGCAGTGGGATATAGGCCTTGCTTCGTCTGTACCTAAAGAGAGCGATGCAGCGGTGCTTTATTCTCCTTTAGTCTATAAAGCTCTCTCACCTTCATTTTTGTTTTTAGGAGCTAGCAACGAAACCTGACTGTTCTCACTTATTTTTGAGATTGTTGATTTTTTTTCTCCTATTAAATGCTATCGTAACTGTGTCAGCAATAACATTGTCCTCCTGCACTGCAAAAACTGACATTTTACCAAGTGAAAATACCTTGAATATCATCACATTTATCTAGGATTTCCTATTATAAGATTACAATAAACCAAAAATAATATTACTAAACCTATTTTGATTCATTTTTACTATTTTAAGCTTTACATTTTCATATTGTATTGGCAGATAATTTTGCTTCTTTCTAGAATAAATATTTAAAATGAGCAAAATTATCTGCCAATAGAACAAGACTATTTCAAGCTTGAAATTAGTAAAAAAAAAAAAAGAGTTTAATAATCTTATACTTGGTTTATGATAATCATGTAATAGGAAATTTTTTTTTAAAAAAATTTCCTATATTCCAGATATTTTCCCTTGCTAAGACATCATTTTTTGCAGTGTGTGACATCAGCGCTAGGCACAACCTCTCACAAAAAAACAAAAATAAAAATACAGCACCAACCAAAGAAATTAGCACTAGAATCACTTATTCACAAATATTTCCATATAAACATATTTAGTGTGTTTCAAAGTGGAGTTATTATGCAGTTTTTATGCAGTAAGCACCCTCATGAGCCAGTACAGAAGTAAGAGTGGAATGATACCATGTAGTGTGTATGCATATTATTCATTTTGACAGCCTGCACACAAAAAGACCATTCTTCTTCTGTATGCAGACGAGCGCAGACGGTAATCTCAGTGTACTGCAGTAATTCATGGAGTGAAAATGATTAACGATTAATGTCGTGGTTGCACACTGGAGTTTTCAGAGAAACCGAATGTTCCAGACAAGGTCTTTATCAGCTCCTTTATTATCACAGACTCAGACATGAAATTATTCAGTACTACTCTGCAATTTTTATTTAAAAAAAAATAAATCAGCTGTTTTAAAAGTTGACGTTTTAAAGTACCTGTGAGCTGACCCTGTGCTGCTCATCAGACGTGCTGGTACAATGCAGTGGGCTTTGCTTCTCTGCTCTCGCTGCTCTTTTCTCAGCACATTGGGGCCCTTGCACTAGCCAGGTGGCTCACTTCACATTTGCTTGCTTGCTAGCTTGTCTGATTGTTAGCTTGTCTGATTGTTAGATTGTCTGATTGCTAGCTTGTCTGATTGTTAGCTTGTTTATTGTTAGAGCCACTTTGCCACTGTTAAGCTGCTTTGATGTAAATTTTTTCCCTAAGGTAGTTGCTCCTTCCTTCACTGCTAACTTATTGTTTGTCAGTTGCTCTTGTTCGTCAGTTGTTGCTAGCTTCCCCTCATTGCCTATGTACTAGTGAAAGTCTAAACACATTAGGTTAGAGGATGGGTGGTTATTTTAACCTAGTGTAGTTAGTTAGTTTTCTTTCCTTTTTGATAGTCAGGTTAGCTAATTAAAATACAGCCTAGTGTACTCCATGTTCTCTCTCTCAGGTGAGACATGCTTCTCTGTTGTCCGTGATTATCAGAGTATTTTGTTTTCAGTGAAAGCAAGTCCTAGTGTTGTTTCCTGTAACTGTAATAAAATCTTCAGCCATATTCCAACCTCCTGTCCGTCTCATACCCACCACCATCCACCATCATCACTACCATGCATCCGACCTGCAGTCTTGATTAGTATCACATTCACCCTAGACCTAGATTCCTGGGATCTGTGTGTCCTTCTTCTCTACCCCTTTATACAGGAAATAATAATCTATGAAGCTGCTTCCTTCTGCAATCATGGAGGTCATAGATCTAACATTTCATTTCAGAGATAATTTTCAGATGCAGAGGTTTTTTTTAAAAATATAGTTAATAGGTGGTGTCATGTTATATACCAATGGTTTCCAAAATTACGTTTAGTTTGTTACATCATTATCAAAAATTAGTAGGTTTATTATAGAGTTCGTATGATTATTAGCCTCTTACGGTAACATGCAGTAGTGAGGGGACTGTTTATCCTCAGGAAAACAAGGACCTGAGAGTCAAAAGCAGGAAATACTATACACAGAGCTAGAGCTAGAAAACAAGACTTGGAGTTAACAAGACAGAAAAACACAACAGAACTTTTGCAATGAAACTGAAACACAAGAGGTTATATAAACACAAACTAATCAATGAACACAGAACGCCTTGACACAATCAGGAAACACGCCAATAACAGCACGGGGTGAAGACAGGACCAAAACAAATGCACATGTCAAAACAAAGCAAAAGCACATGACATGAGCAGTGCTGACAAAAGAGGAAGAATTCGAGAGAGTTTAATTGATCACTTAATTAGTCACTCATCCAAAACCTCAGTAACTCAAAAGCAAAGGATTAAAATTAAAATCATCTTAGCATTAATATGTTCTTTCAGTCAAAATATTAGGAATAAAAAAAGCTCCATGGCTGCAATAAATAGACAAAATACATATTTAAATAATAAATCTATATTTGAATAGTTGGATTATATTCAAAGAGGAGTTTCTGTGAAACTTATATTTTTACTGTTAAACACTTCCCTGACTGCAAAAAGTCTCAGTTCTATACCAGTGGAACAGTATAACCACTTTTAATCCCGATAAATTTACTGTTATATCATCACACCTCAGCTGGTTCGACACTAAGAAAGGGATCAAAACACACACACACACACACACACACACACACACTGTAAATTCCAGCCCCACACAGCTCCTTAATTATACAAACCCACACAATGGCACCATATAGTCAGCTCAGGATGATTTATAATCCTTACGAAAACGAACAGAAGCCAAAGAGAGGGTAATTAAGGAGAGAAAGGACACACACACACACACACACACACACACACATACTGTATATATACAGAGACACACATTTTTCAGAAACTTTTTCAGCAACTCGAGAACTTTAGATACATTTCGAACAAAAGAACCATGCCGGTTTCTGGGTTCTGCTTCAGAAATGGGACTTTTGCTGCGTTTGAATGGTGACAGGAACTTGGAAATACTGATGATCATTCAAACAGCCAACAAAGTCATATTTATAATTCCACATTGTGGTAATATACTAGGTTAGGACATGTGACATTTATTCAGTGTTCTGAAAATGCGCATAAAGGTTTTCAGACCTCAGGCGTAACTACAGACTTAAGTGCTATTCAGACAGTTAGACAGGAGTTGTGCATGTGGGGTGACATTTACCGAAAACAGGCACATACAGTCAGAGCCATAAGGATTTTGACAGTGACACAATTGTTGTAATTGTGCCTCTGTGGATTTGATAATGGATTTGAAATGAAGCAATCAAGATGTGATTGAAGTGTAGACTTTCAGCTTTAATTCAAGGGGTTTAACAAAAATATTGCATCCCTCCATTTTCACAGGCTCAAAAGTAATTGGAACCTTGACTGATAAGCAGTTTCATGGCCAGTTGTGGCCTGTTTCCTCGTTATTTGATGACAAATTAAGGAGATAAAAGGTCTGGAGTTGATTGATCATTGTTAAAAGTCTACAATCAAGAGACGCCTTCGTGAATGTAAACATAGACAGTTTACCTCAAGATGCAAACCACTGGTTACACTCAAGAACAGAAAGGGCAGATTAGACTTTGCAAAAAAAAAAAAAAAAAAAGAAAAAAAAAACACCAGAATGATGGGAAGAGAAGAGTATGGAGAAGGAAAGAACGGGCTCATGATCCAAAGTATACCACATCATCTGTCAAACATGGCGGAGGAAGTGTTATGGCATGGGCATGTATGGCTGCCAGTGGAACTGGGCCACTGGTGTTTATTGATGATTTGACAGAAGAAGTAGCAGGATGAATTCTGAAGCATATAGAGCTGTACTTTCTGCTCAGATTCAGTCAAATGCTGCAAAACTGACAGGATGGCTCTTCACAGTACAGATGGATAATGACCCAAAAAAGTACAGCGAAAGCATCCCAAGAGCTTCTTAAGGCAAAGCAACTAAATGTTCTTAAATGGCCGAGTCAGTCACCTGACCTCAACCCAGTTGAGCATCCTTTTCACTTACTGAAGATAATCCTAATATTTATGATTGTTAGTTTGTCCAATTATTTTTGAGCCTGTGAAAATGGAGGGACTCTGTAAAAAATGTTTGTAATTCCTAAACGGTTAATGCCATATTTTTGTTAAACCCCTTGAATTAAAGCTGAAAGTCTACACTTCAATCACATCCTGATTGCTTCATTTCAAATCCATTCTGGTGGTGTACAGAGGCAAAGTCACCAAAATTGTGTTACTGTACAAATACTTATGGACCTGACTGTAGCTGTTAACCTAAATGTTAAGGAAATATGAAGGTGGCTGAGGGAAAACCTGCTGAATTTGGTAAAAGCCTCAAGTAATGCCAAACTCACAAGAAAAGCCTCTCCACACTTTTCCTTTTTTTATTGTCACTGTTGTTGTTGTAAAATAGGGACGGCTGTTTTTACAAACCGATACGCTGATATAAAGCATCAAAATTAATCTCAACACACAAAAAGAAAGCTCTGTGTGTGTGTGTGTGTGTGTGTGTGTGAAGTACTCTTGAGTGTTGTGCTCTGTATTGTACAATTGTGTAGCTTGCTTTTTTGCATTTGTGGAGTTATTACAGAAATGTAACACTGGCTGTCACTGTTTAATTTCCATTTCATGAGTGCAGTGAGCGTGTCCGTCTCCACACTCTTCCTTTAATCTTCATTTTAATACTGAACGCCCCTGATGCTGCCATCTTTACATCACCCTTACACACTTTACAAAATGCAGTGTTCCCTCTTTGGCTTCTGTATGCAGTGAAACTGAACACTCCTTTCAGCAGATTCTATCACATATCTTCGCTGTTTAGCTGCTGATAAACATTATTATTATCGTCTGCTGTTGGATGTTTGGTCTGTGCACGAAATGAGCTTTAAGTCTATGGGAATTAGCCAGTTACACTGGGTGAAGCTACACATGTTACTGAGGCCAGTGTTGCTATGATGAAACTCTTTTTTTTTTGGTATGCTTTGTGTTAAAATATCCTGAGATTTGCAATCACAGCCGTGAGACTGCAACAGAGGCAAAAACCCACGCGACCTGACATGTATGCACGTGCATCTCAGTTACACGCATATCTAGCTTTAAAAAATAAAATGCAAAATAAAAGTATGTGCTGGATCAAGTGCTATTTTATGCACGTCTGAATAATGAACATGGAAGAAATATTGTCAAATTAAACCAGAATTTGCAGTGATTAATGTGATCATTATAACTAGGACTATTCATGCAGCAATATATTGATGATATACTAGACTCCTATTAGATTTATTTCAATGCTCATCATCTTCTCGTTCATATATCATCGTATTAGGTTTTATTTATTTATTTTTGCGCATTACATTTGACAGCAAAGGAAAAAAAACTGTGATCTGCTGCTTCAGTCCACATTTTCCTCCCTGGATTTTTTGCAGTTTTAAAGGCAAGCGCTTTTGTTTAAAGACAGTGGTCTAGACGCTACTGAAAATCCAATCTTGGACACTTCTACTCAAGAACTATCTGGCAACCTCGATTTCAAATATCTGGCAACCTCGAACCTGATTTTATTAATCTGAATGTGGAGCCGAGAAAACTGATTAAGTACCTGCTTCATCCAAATCTGAATATGAGGAACTTTCCTTGTGTAAATACAAATGTAAATTTTGGACTTAAGTCTTAGATATTCACAATCAAATTCTGATATTTTTTCATAACTAATAAGCGACACACAGTGATTTATGTTAACTAACTTAACTTTACCCTCCATAACTACTCTGGAACCCTAGTCTCAGATATGCTTCTTGATTTTTACATTATACTGTATCTTTCTTTTCTTCTTCTTCTTCTTCTTATTATTAATATCATGAATCTTCCCCAGATGTGCTGATTGTTACAGATTGAACTGTGGTTCATCCATGATCAAGGATGTTCTTCCTGCTCTATTGTGTGGTGATGAATCATCTTTCTATTATGTTCAGGTCCGTCATTGTTCTCCTGTTGTTTATCTCTGCTTCGCAAGATAAAACCTACATGGAGTGGCTCTTCCAAGGTTTCTTACTCTTTACTTTCATTAGGAAATTTTTTTCTCTCTCTGTGGTCGTGATTGTTGTAAGCCTGAGAAGACAGAAGGGATTGTTAAAGAACAGTTTGTCCAAAATGAAAATGTACACAGTGTCACTATATGTCTCTATATACGTAATACTTCTACTGTATACAACATACTTAACCTTCAAGGATTCATCTGCCTGAGGAAGTTGAATTTTGCATATTAAAAAACAGAGAAGTGCTTGAGGTCTGAGTTTGATGGACTGAATATTTTTATTGGTGTGAGCATACTGTGTCATCCAATTAACAAACCAGCCAAGACCGGAATGGATCTGCCTGCACTGTGAAGCTGAATGTAGAGGCTGAACTTCCTTTAATGCTTCTTGTGAATAAATGCAGATCAGATGTAATTGGATGATGCTGTTCGTCTCATGTGTTAATCATGTGATTAGTCTGGTTAGGGTGGAGTGTGTTAAAATTCTGTTAGAATTGTGTTATTTCTCATCTCATCTCTTTCTGCCTTTTCAGGAAAAATTGGTTCTGTCCAAGTGCACAGTGTCTGGTGTTGCTTTGGCTCCTTCACACCTTCTGGTCTTTATGCTAATATTCAATTCAATTCAGTTTTATTAAGATAGCAAAGTAGCTTTACAGAAATCTGTATATAGATTAAACTCTAATGCACAAACCAGAGGTGACTGGAGCAAGGCAATACTCCCTGAGACGACATGATGAAGAAACCTTGAAAGAAACCAGGCTCAAAAGAGAACCCATCCTTTTAAGTCTGTTGCTGTTTGACAGATATAAATCGATGTTCGTTGATTTGCTCACCTTTCTCGATGTTGCAGAATCGTGGCGCAGCATGCTTACTGCCCTATTTAGATCCGTAGAGTCATTATTCCACCTAGAAGTAAAGCATGGAAACTACAACAAGAGCTGGAAGAGGCTAATTGGGGCAGGAATCTGCATTGGTGGAGGTTATTAAGATTGTGGCTTTATAGTACTTCATGCTGAATATCAATGATTTAACCAGAAACATGCCAAACCCTTTAGTGCCTAATGAATTAAAACAAAGCAAAAAATATATAAACTGCATTATGTTTAACTTGTGAAAAAAATGTGCAGAACTGAAGACGTGCACTTTCAGACGCTCTTGATTTCTTGTGTAAGAGGGGAAATTGTGTTTATGCAACACGTCTAACACCTGATATTGACTCAGATATAGATTCATGTCCCTGCTGCTTTTAGCCAATAACACCACACTGTTTTAGACTCATAACACTGAAGAATGATGTAAACAAACCTGAACCAAATTCCTCTCCAACTCAATTATCCAGCATTCTCTCTCACACGCTTCAGCAGAAATAGGCTGTTAGGAAAGACGACTGCAGAGGAGAGGATCGGGGAGGAGGATAAGTGTCTTATAGAGAACATTTGGCTCTGTTTGCTCATCTAGATCACACTCTCTCTCAGTCTGTGATCACAGCACTGGGTAAATATTACAGCTCCTGCTGCTACGGATAGCATTCAGACACATAAACATCAACTGTGTTTCCTGCGGTAAATATTTAGCTTCACTGGCTTCGTTCTCTAATTGGACAACTCAAGTGCAGTGTGGATTTATTACAGGCTTTGGTTTGTGGTTATGGTGTTTGCACAGGCGTCTACTTTAACACACCTAACAGGTTACATGCTGTAGCTGATGCTCATTGAAGATGGTTATGATTCATGCTACGGTTTTTAGCCGTTCAAATGATCTGTGGGTGTGGATTAACGCTGATTCAATGGACCAAGTGGATTTCTGTCACGTTCATATCTCTAGCTCTGCTGCACTTCATGGTGATTTAGGTACAACAATTCAATTAATTACCGAATTACTGGGGCGGGGGGCACGGGGGCTTGCTGGTTAACACGCCTGCCTCACACCTCCGGGGTAGGAGGTTCAAATCCCACCTCCATCCTGTGTGTGCAGAGCTTGCGTGTTCCTCCCCCAGTCCAAAGACATGCGTTGTAGGCTGATTGGCATTTCCAAATGGTGTGTGTGATTGTGCCCTGTGATGGGCTGGCCATCCAGGGTGTCCCCCACCTTGTGGCCAGAGCTCCCTGGGATAGGCTCCAGGCTCCAGGCTCCCTGCAACCCTGCGTAGGATAAGCGGTACAGAAACTGGACAGACCTCATTAATTATTTTTAAGTTCCCAAATCCTTGTTTATGAGTACTGTAATGATGGTTTTCTACTTCTCCAGTTCATGTTTTTTTTCTATTTCTCTCCAATTATAAAAGAAAAATAATTCAAGTATACTACATATTTATACGAATTTAACTCAAATATACTAATTCCAAGTTTAACCATTTTAGGAGGTGAAGGACCCTTAATTATAAAATAATAAACCGCTTCTTCAAAGAGTGAACCACATACCAAGACAGTTTAGCTAAATGTTAAACACTGGACAGATTCTAGGAATTAGGAAGTCAATAATGACCAATAGTTTGGAGTTTATTCATTTTAAATACAACAAAAAGGGTTCATCAGAAAAGGGTCCTTGGAAGCCTTTCTGATATGAAAACACTGCTGTAGGTTTCTACATAGAACCTTTAAAGAGTGCAGGAACTGTTAAGTTTACTGTATTTGTCCCCAATTAGACCAGAGAAAGTACAGAACTCATAAACTGAATGGAAAATCAGTGACTCTATGTATACTTTAATTATATTATAATTACATATAATATATAATATAAATCACTTGGGGTGTGCTGTTATTGGAATATAATCAACAACACCCTGAAGATGATTGTTTTCCTGTAACAGCACATCCTGAAGTGTTTTATACCTCTTCTACCACAGCAATTTACCAACAATTTTCATTTATTAAAGAATATCATACTTTTATCCATTTATAGTTATTTTTAATGTGGTGGAAAGTCTTCAAAACAGTTAGTTCGTGTTCTCGCTTACGTTATAGCAGCTATAAACAGTCATTCCCTCACCAGCCTCTCTTTTTTCTCTCTCTTGAAGTTAATAAGACAAAAACACGCAGCTTGTCATGTTACAGAGAAACCACAAGGAAGCGTAAACTCCTCTGTCCTGCTGAAGATGTTGGAAAACTGAAAGTTACAGCTTTACCTCTGACTGTTACAAAGCGCTGACACTGGAGACTCCTTCCATAAATGTTACATGAACATCTTACAGAAAACTTCACCATATCAACAATTACACACATTCTTTAATCCATTTATGTGGAGCGTCCGCTGTACAAGTCCCTGTGAATGAGCTGTTACTATAGAAACGATAATGTATTAGAAAACCCTTCTAACCAATCACAACCCAGAATTCAGCAGCACTGAGGTATAAATGTACTGAATGCACTTACAGTATATTATACTTTAAAAACATTCTAAAGTACACGATATGTTCGTAAACATTCAGTGTGTCCTGGCCGTGTGTCGTTTAGACCTCTGCTGGGATTCAGACGCAGAGAGCTCGTCCTCACTCTGCCGTGCGTTTCTTACAGCTTTTCTTATTTAGAGCAGATGACAATGCATTCAAGCCTGAAATTGTTTTTCATGTATATGTTTCTTTCCCTGTGCTTTAGATTAGAGTCCGTCTCGCCTGATAGAGCACAATATTAAATCCTTTACATTCACCATGGGAGCTGCAGGTGATGCAGTCAGAACACTTTCGTCTGAAATCATCCAGCTTCAGCTCAACCGCATCTGAGAGCAGAATATTATCTGTTTCCTCACGGTCGTGTCGGGGTCGCAGATATGACGAGAGGAAGAAATTGGTTTTCATGTGTACACTTCCACAGGTCTGAACAGTTTCTATGGTAAAAATCAGTTCTCAGTAAACATCTTCCTCTCTAAATGCACATTCACTGTTTTAAAAAATGATGTTTTTCCCCAGTTCTGTGTTTTTTCTCTAGATCGCTAGTTATGGTTGTCTGTTTATGTACTTTCCAAATGCCTAGTTGTAGTTGTCCAGTTTTGTTTTCCTTTTTTCCATAAACCCTCGTCTTTCTAGTTCCCAAGATTCTTGGTTACCTTGTTATTGTTTTAGGCTTTTTTTGTGTGTTTGTTTGTTTGTTTGTTTGTTTAGTTTCCCAGTTCCTTGAAATTTCTAGATCTCTAGTTCTAGTTGCTAGTTTTCTGTATATTTTTTCTTTGTTTGTTTGTTTGTTTAGTTTCCCAGTTCCTTGAAATTTCTAGATCTCTAGTTCTAGTTGCTAGTTCTCTGTATATTTTTTTGTTCGCTTGTTTTTAATAAACCATTATCTATCTAGTTTCTTTTAGTTCCCCAGTTCCTTGTTTTTTTTCTAGCTCAGTAATTTCTAGATCTAGTTCTAGTTCTTCCAGTTCCCTTGTCTTATTATTTTTTTTAAACAAATCCTTGTCTTTCCACTTCCTTCTTGGTTACCTTGTTCTGTTTGTGCTGCTTTGGGTTTGTTTTGTTTGTTTTTGTTTGCCATTTCGTTGTATTTTCTTCCTCTGTGATTTCTGGATCTCTAGATCTAGTTGTGTAATTCTCTCTCTTGATTTTTATTTCGTAAACCATTGCTTTCTAGTGATCTAATTCTAGCTGTGTTTACGTGTTGACACTTTAATTTTAACTCCAGGAAAATTCCCAGATCCCTGATCCATGTAACACGGTCAGACACTCAGTACACTCTGCTAATATAATTTGACAAAATTGTGTTTGTGTTCTTGTTAGTGAACTCAGACTTCAAGAGTCGATGCCATCAGGTGTGTGTGTGTGTGTGTGAAGGGCTGGTGAGAGCAGGAGGAAATTGCAGTTCACCTACAGCGTCGTGTCTTCTGCCTTCTCACACTGTGATTGAAATTCTCTCAGGAAGCTGTTATCTGAAATCAGAGGGGATTTACTCCCAGAGTTTCCTCCATCCACAGAGCAGCAACAACACAGACAGGATGAGGCTGAGAGTTTGCGTCACAGTATATCGAAATCATTGAACTATCGCAAATGTAAATATCACAAGGCTTGTGATAACTGAATGATTTCAATATTTCAAAAAGTTATGAAAAGTCAGAGTTTTAGGGAGACACAAACAGCAGAGAATACTTTCTTTTCCTCAAAAGAACATGAAACATGTATGTTGGTTATGTCATTTTCAGTTTTTTAAATATATATATATATATATATATATATATATACATATATATATATATATATATATATACATATAATTTAAATTGATTTTACACACTTATTGCATTATCATACCGCATAACGCATATCGCAATTTTCTTTAATATCGTGCAGCCCTAGTCTGCGTCATACTGAATCCCACTGAAGTGAGGAATCTGACAGCATTCATATCAGGACAGAGCGATGAGCAGAATTTGATGAAACCACATTTATAAGCTTCAGCTGTTGATCCATTTCACCTTCAGTTTAACTGTTAGTGTTCAAATGGACTTTGTGAGTTGCTGCTCTCCACATGTCAAAGCAAACATGATAAATCATGAGAAAACTGTTGCTAGGCAACTGTATGGAAACAGAGCATAAGCTAGCTAGCCTGTAGCTTTACAGTTAAGTCATACAGACGGTAAAAATGAGACAGAAACATCAGGAACATCAACATGTACCTCAGATGTGGCTGTAAGTTTCTAAGAAAATACTAAATAGCTAAAATTACGCTGGACATATGCTTAGCATCAACTGCTAACTTCATGTCCATGAATGTTAGCCACACTGAGAAATATTAACCTTCACCATTCATAATGTTAAGTGGATAAAGTTGTGAGAACACCGTCACAATTCGTACTGTATGTCATGTCAAAGTCAGAATCAGTGTTGAACTCCAAGTCACAGAATGCTCTGGTTTTTGGAGTCTGATTTTTTCTACACAAGTCTGTTTGTTCATCTCCTGACCCTTGCCTGGTTTTTGAACAAGCTCTTGTGCAACGATTTTGATCTGTTTGCTTGCCGCTTTTTTAAAAAAAATTTAAATAAAGCGTTTTCCTGCGACTGCAGCCGTCTCTGCCGCCTGACATCATGAATCTGGAGCTGTTAAAAAATGACTTTTTGAAAAAGCTGTGGGTTGTTTGTTAGGAACCTTTTTTCCAAGAGGCTAGTATTAACACATTTTAACTATGATGCAGGTTACCTTGGAATTTTCTTGCCTTTCTGTAGTGCCCTTTTTTTTTTTTTTTTTTAATTAAATCAAAAAGTTACGTCAGGAAATACGCAATGAAAGTTCCTCATATTCAGAGTCGGGTTATGAAGCTGCTTAATCTGATTTTTTTAAGCTCTCACTCAGATTATTCAAATCAGCTGCATGTAGTTTACAGGCCTTCGAGGTTGCCAGATTGTTCTTCGGTAGAATTTTCCAAACTCCCCATTTTTTTAAGTGTCCAGACCTTAAATGTGTGTAATGGGCAGCCACCAGGAAATGACCAAAATCAGTGAAAGACAGCTACAATGACTGAAATGATCGACTCAAACAACTGGAGGAACAGAAAATCGTTCTCAGAAGCACTTCTTTTCTTAAATAACAGTTTGTTCTCACTCATCCATCTCCTTCACGCAGGAGAAAGGCGTCAAACCCGCTGGACAATCTGGATTAGATGATGATCTCATTCCTGGTATATCCTCTCACAGAAAACAACATTTTTAACATCCTTTGGTTTCAGTTTAATTACTTTATTTATCAGCTTGATGATAAAAGACACAACACTGATATTTACAGACAGCCACGTAACAAAGCGGCTTTGATGATTGAACGATGGCATTTGATGAGATTATGATGAACACAGGCTCTGTTCCAAATGCTAGCATCAACGTCAGCTTGTTCTTATTAGAACGCTGTTCGATATTGCAATAAATTTTAATAAAATATCCTTTACTGCTGAGAGAAATGAAATCAAAGAGCCAAAAACCTTTAAATGGCCATTTTGCTAGCAGTTCATTAGCAAACCTGGACATTGTGATGTGTACTGTGTATTGTGAAAATATCTTCAGGTATCATGATGTAATATTTGTAGCATATCCTCTCGTCAGGTGATGATAGTCAAGTAAAGTCAAGTCAAACTTTATTTATAGAGCACATTTTACACAACAAATCTGACCCAAAGTGCTTTACAGTAAGAAATCTAGTTTCCAGAGATGATAAGTCAGGTTTAACAGTGAGAAATGACTGTGAGCAGCAAGCTTACAAATGTAACATTCAGATGATTGCATAATGACATAAATCCTACTTTTTCTACTCGCTAATCATTATCAGGCTGTTAGCTAGCTTATCACTAGGCTACAGTAGCGTACAGAGCTAGCATAATGGTGATATATTTAGTCTTCATCTCAGCATGCTGTTTTGTACAAGCTATTGCACTGATTAGCTCGATACGACATGGCCTTCACACAATTGTGTGCAGTTGTTATAAAGCACTCCTAATAAGAACTGTTCTGTCGAACCTCAGCATTCGGGACACAGCCATGCTCTTTCCCTGAAAGAGTGTGGTGTTAATGACTATTTTACATCACATTTAATAATCAGACAATCATACAAAGATACATTCACCATGTCCAGATTTTCACTGTAATAAAATATAAACACCAACATGTGGATGAAGTTGTGTACATCACCTGAAAAGTAAATGCTTCAGTGTAAACGTTAGAGACTTCAAGCATGGACAGCTACAAGGACGGATATGGCATCAACATCATATCATCGGAAATCAAACAAGTCAAAAAGAGTTTTTGACAAATTTTTATGCTGATGGAAAAATTGTACAAAAAAAACAGAAACAGATGATATAGCTTTGGCGTCAAATGAACGCCTAGATGTCAAATGAAAGAGTTTGTTTAGTCACGTTTGTTTAGAGTTTGTTTATCTCCTCCTTGGTGTCACAATCTCAAAGTTTGATAAAATTTTAATTTAACACTCAACATTGTAAAGTCATTCCAAATTTGTCAGATCTGCTGTATGAAAACAGCTATTGGCTATTGATGTTATTAATATGCTAATAAGGGTTGATGGTACATTGTTGCGTAAGTAATTTAAATAACACCAGCGTTGCTGCTGCTGTCAAGCGTCCAACCAAAACACACAAGCCTGTCCCGCTTAGCAATGTAACTGTACAGATCATGCAATGATTTTATTTAGCATATTTCCTCATCCAGCTACCAAACTAAACTCCACCCACAAATACTTCATCAAATTTGTACAAAACAGCAAAGATTTTACTGATTGCCGTCCATGCAGCCGTCCATGCTTCAAGTTCCTACTGCTGACAGAGTATCCAGGAGAATACTCTGAAGGAATACAAGAGGGAAACAAGTCTGTATACACAATGAAATATTAAAGCACCTGATATTACATCATTTATTATCTAGTTTTAATGTATTTACATACATAGAGTTACAACATGCACTTCACTTCACTGTACAAGTCGAGAACATTCTCCTTCATCAGCTGCTGTGAAAAACACTTCGGAGGTGTAGGAGGTGTAGGAGTCGCAATGTGTGTGTTTAAATTGCAATTTAGATTCACCGAAGGCCCTCGACATGAATATTGCATTTTAAACATGACTATGAAATGCGCTCACCTCCTACAGCTGCTGAAGCACATCTGATTTGTCTGTTTCTCAAAATCCTCAAGAAACTTGGAGTACTATCAGTTTTCTGAGCATTTCTGCTGTTGTTAGTGAAGCGCAGTCTCCTGCAGTCCCTCGTGGGGATTTATTAATATTTTAAAAGATGGGACAGATTTCCAGGCAGTTCCACATGCATCAGGCATTAAAAAAAGGCATTTCAGTGAAAATGTAGGTGGCATGACATCACAGATGTCTTCATCCATGCTTCAGTGATGGATTCAATTAAATCAATGATTTCATTTTGACTCACCTCTCAGAGAGGGATGTAGAAACACTAAATGTTTTTTCTAATAATAAAAAAAAGTCCATTAACGCAATAAGGGTAACAGAGTGGGGGCATGGTGGCTTGGTGGTTAGCACGTTTGCGTCACACCTCAGGGTTGGGGGTTTGATTCCCACCTCCACTCTGTGTGCGTGGAGTTTGCATGTTCTCCCCGTGCTTCGGGGTTTCCTCCAGGTACTCCGGTTTTCTCCCACAGTCCAAAGACATGCACTGTAGGCTGATTTGCATTTCCAGACTGTCTGTACTGTGTGAATGGGTGTGTGTGTGTGTGATTGTGCCCTGTGATGGGTTGGTATCCCATCCAGGGTGTCCCCCTGCCTTGTGCCCCGAGTCCCCTGGGATAGACTCCAGGCTCCCTGTGACTCTGTGTAGGATAAGATGTACAGAGAATGGATGGATGAATAGTACCAGAGGCTGCTTAACCATTCACCATCTAGTGCATTTCCAAATAAAGCTTTGGATTCATTCATTCCTGTGAATCGAATTGCCTGATTCACTTAAACGAGTCATTAAGAAAGAGTGATTCATTCTCAAATTACCCATCAACCACTGGGGCCATCCTTCAATCGGTGTATTTACAGTCACATGTGTCACCATTGCTACAACGTTCCACATCAAGTACAATTCATTCCCATAAATTAAACAAGAAGTGCTTGGACCCCAAAAAACAAAACCCTGCACGTTTGCTTAGAAACGAAAATGTAACTAAATTAAAATATTCAGTGTTGATAACATTCGTTTTTCAGTTTGTTTACATGAGCTAGCTAATGGTTATCAAGCTAGAATGCTCACTAGCTACATCTGTCACATTGTACTTACACTGTTAGAACACGCTAGCTAGCATATTAGAACATTATTATGTTATATTATATTATATTATATTATATTATATTATATTATATTATATTATATTGTAACATAATTCAAACATAGTCTATCATTCTCTGCCTGAAAGAACTGACGAGTCAAACAAACCAGTGTTAATTAAGAGAAACGTTCACATGCAGCTATGACACACCAGCAGAACATTTTCTGGATGATGTAGTAACATTTTTTTTCCTTCACTTAACAGCATGATGAGTGCAATGTTTAACTTGTCAGACAGCTAGCTAAAACACACGTAAACTATACACACACACGATACGCAGATTTGTGCATCTGGATTCAATTAGACCATCTTAAGACGTTCCTCAGGCTGTAGCAGCAGATGATCTCCTTGAGCGTCTTGCGCATCTCCTGGCTCCTGAAGGCGTAGATGAGTGGGTCGATAACGGAGTTGCACATGATCAGGATGAGGTACATGTTGAAGTGGGACATGAAACACATGCAGTACAGGTTCCTCGGGCAGGAGATCATGAGGATGAGGTGGAGGAAGAAGGGCGCCCAGCACACGATGAAGATCCCCAGCAGGATGGTGAGTGTGACGGCCGCTTTCATGTTAGTCCTCTGGTGGATGGAGTTGTATCCGGGCAGAGCGGCGATGCGCTTGACATGTGAGCGAGCCAACATGAACATGTGGGTGTACAGTGAGGCCATGAGCGCCAGCATGATGAAGAACATGGACACCAGGCACACGATGACAAGCGTGCTGTCGGAGTAGATGATGAAGACGATGCCGCATCCCGTGCAAAAGGTCCAAATCCCGGTGATGATGAGCGATGCACGCTTCACGGTCATGATGTTGTGGTAGCGCAGCGCGTAAAAAGTGGTGACATATCGATCCACGGCGATGGCTAGGAGGCTGCACATGGACGCCACCACAGAGATGCAGATCATGGAGTCGAAGACGTTGTCTATTTGTCTAATGATGTGATCTTCTGCCACCAGCTGTTGATTGCTGAGCAGGTAGATGACGATGGTCTCCCACGCATTGGACACGCTCACCAACATGTCCGCCACTGCGAGACTACACACGAAGAAGTACATGGGCGAGTGCAGGTTCTTGTTCTTCACTATGGCGCAGATGACCAGGATGTTCTCCAACAAGCTGATGATGCCCAGAATGAGGAAGACCTCAGGGGTGATGTTGAGCTGCTCGCAGACTTTGGATTTCGTGCGAGATGGTGGAGCTTCAGTGATGTTCAGGGAGTAGATCTCTCGGCTGGAATTAACCATGAAGCTCCAGACAGAGGGGCTGACAGTGGTGGTCTTGGAGAAGTTCATCTTGGTGAAGCAATTTGGTGTAAAGTTTCTGGAGCTTTCTGTGAGTCAGTGGCTTAGTGTACGTGGCATCATCGCTCTGTGTACGAACAGCAGAGGGAGATGGTATAATTAGGCACATCATCTCAAAAACAAATTATGTGTAATACAGCTTTAGAAGGTTAAATCTAGAACCCTTATGGGTTCTTTGGTTTGTCCCTTGAAGAACATTTTAAAGGAAGAACAATTCTGGAGGTTATGGAGGTTATTAAGTGAGAAGCTCTTAGTTGTGTTAATGGTCCCAGCTGATTTACCGTCACTTCCTGTCTACATCTATGTAAGCAATAAAACCCTCGGAGTGAATGTCACCACCCTGAAGTTGATTATTTTCCTATTACAGTACATCCCCAAGTGTTTTATTCCTCTTATACCACAGAAATCTGCCAACTACTACATTTTTTATTTATTAAAAAATGACAAATCATACTTTTTATCCCTTTATAGTTACTTTACAGCTTTGCCTCTGACTGTTACAAAGTGCTGACACTGGAGACTCCTTCCATAAACGTTATCTAAATGTCTCCTTCACCATATGAACGATTACACACAATTATTGTTACTAGAGAAACGATAACGTATTAGAACAAGTGCATTAATATTAAACCTGTGATTTGGAGCTGCACTGCTGTCAGAGCTGCTGTTATAGAAAATTAATCAACACCTTCTGTGATGTGGTGTAAGAAGAATTTAAGGTCATCACATTTGCAGTATTCCTCCATCAATCCTTTTCTTAACCAAATATCTAAATCAGAATGTTTTTTTTTCCATGATGTGCATAATTCCTGTGTTTCCAGTATTTCAGAAAGTGCCTAAGGCTGTTATATTATGATATAACCTGGGTATGGTCATATGTTAGTTATGTCCTCAAGCCAAGGCTTCAGTGAGAGATGTGCATGAGAGCTGAGAATTCAACACTGTGGTCTGTCCCAGTTTTTCATGTGTATAGAATAAGCTTTGTAAGATCTGCCTAGCAGTGCGTACCAGCCTTTTCTCAAAAGGAATAATTCATCAGGATGGTGATGGTGCTGACATGCACTCAGAGCTTCTTCCACAGACAGGTTCCTCTCTTCAGATCTCAACGGCCTGATGGACGAGTTAGAATGAAGCTGGAAGAGCTTCACGGAAGAGCTCAGAATTCTGGGAAATGAATGGAGACGTGTTTCAGAAAGACTTCAGGCCAGAATCACTCTTTTGCTCTACAGTAAAACAACGTGGATGTTATATGAGAGCGCTGCTGAGTTCTGGGTTGTGATTGGTCAGAAGGTGTTGATTCATTTTCCTTTACAGCAGCTCTGACAGTAGTGCAGCTGCAAATCACAGCATGGAGAATCAGGATGTGTAAATCAATAGAAAAAAGAAGAACACTTTTATCACACTTCAGAATCAGAAGCTTATAATTAACCAAAGGCATGTCCCTGTGATTCTGCTTGTTATTCTGCTCATTAGCTGGAAGCACAGAGACAATTAACAAACACGGCCTTCAGCTTTCTTCAGAGATAACACTACACTCTGTTTCACTACACAATCAGCTGAATGTTACACTTTTAAACCAGAATCAGGATGTATAAATAAATTGAAAAAAAGAAGCAAACTGCAGCTTAACTTTTATCACACTTCACAATCAGAAGCTTATAACACTTTAGAGATATTAATTTTTTTAGAGATATTTAATATTTATTCATAGCATAAATAAATGGATAAGGGTGTCTGCCAAATGCCGTAAATGTAAATGTCATAAATGACTCACTTACAGCAGGTAATTACAGTTAAACCTGCCGTACACTTGCAGTGCATTATGGGAATCCCTCGGCCATTAAGACTATACTGTATGAATAATAAAAAAATAACGACTGTTATGACATTTTGCAGCACTTGGGACTTTTCTACAAATGGCTGTTGTGGTAAAATAAAAATGTTTGTAATAGTATATTGCAAATTTGGGATGTTTTCTCTCGATTGGTCTCGCTGTTTTTTCCAGCACTGATTAATGATGCAGAGAAAAACAGAACAGGTATAATATACAGATAACTGTTTCATATCTGGCCAGTTTTTATTACTCTCACTCTCTGTCACTATTAAAATTTAATGTACTCCAAAGACGACAGGACGGAAATAAAGCGACTGATCACACGTAAGAAGAAGAACACATCCTTCCAAAGTGCCACAGATCCCCTTCAAATAGACTTCATGTCATATTTAAAAATTAAAAGTAAAATATTTGAAGCAGAATGGCTGTATGACTCACATATTACTATTTAACCTGGAAATGTTCAACACTACAGATGTGTCATTTTTTTAAAAGAATAATCTTCCTTTCTGAGATTATATTTACATTTTTAAAGATTTTTCTACACATGGTATACATCGTTTCTTGTTAAATGGTAGATGTTTCTTGTTAAATCACACCACATGACACAAAACTCAAAAAACTCATAATTGCAGTGTTTCTTCCTAACAAAACCATTTCTAATATCGGCTCATTTCACTTTTAGACAATGATTTACCTGCTAAAGTTTAACAGAAAAAAGTTTGATCATTACTTGTACAATATTTTGGAGATTTTCACCACATCATTTTAAAATGCAAAAGGTTTTGAGAGATAAATCCCTTAGATGAGAACATGTTTACTCACAGAATCACATTCAAACCAGATCATCAGGATGATCACAACTGCCCCACTGTGAAGTGTGTGTGCGTGTGTGTGTTTGTAACTTAAATGTCATTTTAAATCCGTTTTATTTGTATAGCACTTTTAACAACAGATATCTTCACAAAGCAGCTTTTCAGAAACCCAGATGTAGATTCAGATCCTGAATGAGAAGCAGGAAAGTGAAGCAGTGTAAATGGAAGACGAGATAAAAACAATATCACACGGTTTTGGAGATGTAATTAGATATTCTGAACGTGTTTTTCAGCACATAGCAGCAGATGATCTGCCAGGGGGTCGTACATCTCCCGGTTGTGTCGTGAATGCTAAAAATGTATGTCTCACTTTACTTCCTTTGATTCTGGACAGGCAGGAAGACGTCCTGCTGTACCGCAGTTTTCACCCTTTGAACACACATCATCATTTTAACACATGAAGCACATCACAAACACAACAGCGTGGAATAAACCTGCAGAAATTCTCCACAACCTTCCCTGAGAGCAGACACCAAAATAGCAAGCGACTTCATGTAGGACTCGTCAGGGATGAGAGACAAGCATCTCTCTGTCTGTCTGTGTGTGTGTGTCTGTGTGTGTGTGTGAAAGCATCAGCTTATACAGTCTGACAGCTGCAGACCTAAAGTCCTCAGCCCTTTACTCCCACCTCTCCATTCCTCTCTCTCTCTCTCCCATACTAATGCAATCTGTCCATCAGCCAGGAACACCTTAACAAGAAAGTTCTCACCTGCATCTTGTGTGTGTGTGTTTGTGTGTGTGTGTGTGTGTCAGCTTCAGCATCAGTTTATACAGTCTGACAGCAGGCTTAAGGTCCTCAGCCCTTTACTCCCACTTCTCCATTCCTGTCTGTTTCTCTCTCTCTCTCTCTCTCTCTCTCTCATACTAATGCAATCTGTCCATCAGCCAGGAATACCTAGACAGGAAAGTTCTCACCTCTCTGCCCTCCACTGGTTTTAACTAATCATTTGCACTGCAACTTTGTGTGTGTGTGTGTGTGTGTGTGTGTTTCTGCATCTGCGTAGCCTCTGCATCCTTCTGGTAGCTCATCCTACCA
This sequence comes from Pangasianodon gigas, assembly GCA_022758105.1. Classification (NCBI taxonomy): domain Eukaryota; kingdom Metazoa; phylum Chordata; class Actinopteri; order Siluriformes; family Pangasiidae; genus Pangasianodon; species Pangasianodon gigas. The sequence continues at coordinate 1,803,172 of CM040476.1, read as the reverse complement.
TCATTTTTTCCCCAGTGGATGCAGTTTGGGAAGAAATGCTACAATAGTAAAATATTATTAATAATATTTGTCTATATAACATTTTTTGCTCAATTTTGAGTCCAGATCTCAAGCTGTTTTACAGAGTTATACAGGATTAAAACGCCTTAAAGGTGAACCAAATATTCTACAATCATCAATGAATAACTATTAATCTATGAGAATTACTATAAATCATGAAAATGTTTATTTAACCAGATAAACAAGTACATGTGTAATCTGGCTATAAAAACACCAGCATCGATTGCATTCCTGATGGGAAACAGTGCGACTGAAGCACAACCTTGTGGGACGCCATAGTGCACTTTTTTAGACTTTTTTTTGGAACATGGAACCTAAAATAATTTTTAGAGGTACACTACTTTTACTTCGCACAGTGGAAGACACACTAAACGGACAAAAGTAGTGCCCTTGGTAGTAGTATTCTCCCAGGACACACTTGGAGAATCTGCTAGAGGGTCTGATGTAGGGATCTTATACATTCCTACAAGGGGACAATATGATTGACAACCTCACTGTGCTCTCAATTGTGTCACCACATTCAAAAATTTGTTTTCCTGTCCAAAAGCATCACACGGAAGTGCTTATATTCCATCCTTCAAGATTCTGAAGCTTGTGGCCAGAAAAGTGTACTAAAGATATCAGATGTCTATGGGCTGAGAGAGACGTACGAGGCTGAGACTTGCACCTCACTCACAATAAATGCATATCTAACCTGGGTGAATGAGTTATAAATCCATTAGCTAGCCCTCCAGGCAAGTACCAGCTACAGTGTGCTCGCCCAGTCTCATGTTTTGTTTGCCAGAAAACCTGCGTAATGTAATTTAACCCCCAAAATATGATGAGACTATTTCTGGAGTTTATTCATTTTCAGAAAGTGTTTTATCCTGATGAGGGTTGCGGTGGATCCGGAGCCTATCCCAGGAACACTGTGTGAAAATAAATTAATACTTAAATTCCCTCATAGGGGAATATTCCCCTAAAAAATCTCTGATAACCGCATCTTTATTTTCGTCATATTAACAGATTCTTGCACTGTAATGTTTTGTGTTTTGTACAGGTTCGTCACTGTTTCCACATCCCTGCCTGTTGCTGATTCGTAAAAAAAAATCTCATCTGACGTCTGTACAACTTAATTTATTAGTAAAAAAACTAGTAAAAATGGTTCCTACCATCATACCATCCTTGGGTGATGTGTGTGGTGCAGCAGGTGGTGTGTAGTGTGAGCTAGTAGTGTGTCACTCCATCATGAAACATACGAAGCAACTGGAATGTGTAAAAAAGTTCTGTAAAATATAACAATACAGCATCCCTGTATGTTTACTTTTTATATAATAATTCCCCATTGTTTCTAAGAAGGGTGCCAATAAATATGTAGCTGAATGTCTATATTACCAGGTAAAATTAAAATGGTAAATGATGTATATTTAGTTATCATGCAGATGACATTAAGTTGCATGTATCTGATGGTACCTGTGCCTTAAATCAGTTAATACATTAAGATTATCATACTCATTTATTCCGGTAACACAGTATTACACAGAATCTCCTCCTCAGCAGTGAAGAATAGAAAAGAGGAATTCAGCAGCTTTATGGATTATAAGTAACTAGGGGATTAAAACACGGTGCAATGTTTGACTCAGGTTTGACATTTTTAAATCCCACATTGATAATAACAATAAGACGATAAATCACCATGTAAAATGCTAAGAAGCTGACTCACACATTCATCTTGTTTTCTCATTTAATGGAGCACCAAAAAAACAATAAACCATAATAAGTCTCCTTCTATTCATCTTCTTTCATCTCTAAATGTCTGACGTGTTCCAAATCAAGGTTTAAGATCAAGTGCTGACTAAAATCAAATGAAAATGCTGTAATATAACTGTAATATTGTGCGTTATTCTTCAAGTTAAATGTTCTGTAAACAAAAAATTTCCAATAACCATGACACCGCTTGAAACTTTGTAGTTTTGTTTAACTTCTGTGTGTGTGTTTTTTTTAATTACCACATTTGAATATTTGAATCTTTCTATTATTATTTTT
>CM040476.1:1769531-1791920 GCA_022758105.1 Pangasianodon gigas | reverse complement strand
TAAAGTTACATCATTATCTTAGATAAATTTACATCATTATCCTGGGTAAAGTTACATAATTTTCCTAGATAAAGTTACATAATTATCCTGGGTAAAGTTACATCATTATCTTGAGTAAAGTTAAATCATTATCCTGGATTAATAGATTATGTGCAAAATGGGACAGAATATAACCAGATACACTTGTATGCAGGTTATAAAGTGTGTAAGTGTGTATGCAGCATTAGACTGAGCAAAATTCTTAAAGTATGAAGTTTATCCTCCAAGCAGTAGTGCAGAAAAATCAAAGTGGCTTCTCAGATGGAGAGGTTTTGTGCTGAGTTGTACAGTCTGATGGCTGCAGGGAGAAAAGGGCTGTGAAAGCGCTCCTTCCAGCACCGAGGCAGGAGAAACCTCCTGCTCAGAGTGCTCCTCTGTGCAGTGATTGTAGGATGGAGTGGGTGAGAGAGATTGCTCATGATGACAGTGAACTTGGACGGAATCCTCCTCTCCACTGTGTCCAGTCTGGAACCCATGACTGATCCAGCTCTTTTAATGACTTTGTTGAGTCTGTTGGTGTCCCTTGTAGTGATGTCACTGCCCCAGCACACAGCAGCATAGAAGATGGCACTTGACACAATAGACTCATAGAGTGTTCGTAGCAGCTGACCCTGCACTCCAAACAACCTCAGCCTCCTCAGAAATTAGAGTTGCCTTTGTCCCATTTTGTACAGGCTGTCCATGTTCATGCCCCACTCCAGCTTGTCACTCACCCAGCCCCAGGTACGCATAGGTCTGTACCACCTCAATGTTCTGACCTTCACTGGTGACCGAACCTGGAGCAGATTTCTTCTTACGGAAATCCACTACAATCTCTTTTGTCTTGCTGGTGTTAAGTTGAAGATGGTTGCACTGACACCACACCACAAAGCTGTCAGTCAGGCTCCTGTACTCCTCCTCATTCCCTTCCCTAATACACCCCACAATGGCAGGATCATCTGAGAACTTCTGCATAAGACAAGTTTCAGAGTCATACCTGAAATCAGAGGTGTAAAAGGTAAGAACAGCCCCCTGTGGAGCAGCCATACTGCATACTGTCCTCTCAGACATGCAGTACTGTAGGCGCACATACCACATACACTCAGGTAGTCAGTGACCCAGGACACCAGGGCAGTGTTCTTCTTCCCCAGCAGAGTGGGCTGGATGGTGTTGAAGGCACTTGAAAAGTCAAAAGTCAGAAAAACATGATTAAAAAAACATGAATACCTCATTATCCTGTATAACGTTACGTTCTCATTATGGACAACATTACACCAATATGCTGGGCAACAATTTATCCCGGATAGCAGTATATCACTATCCTGGAAAACATTACATCATTATCCTGGAGAAGATTATATTTTATCCTGGATAATATTTAAATAGAATCGAGTCTTTATCCAGAGTCACAGGGAGAACAGGTGTATGTATTCAGTCAGGACTTACAGGACTTACAGGCTCCAGTTGGGGAAAAGTTCTGATGGTAGCTAGTTTCAGAAGGAGGAGGATCATAGATAAAGGCTGACTCATCCGTTTGGATCATTATCTGCTGATCTCAGAGGTTTGTATTCCTCGAACATGCGAGAATTATTTTGGTCCTTAGCCATTTAGTGATTTATAAAAGAGTAGCAGCAGCTTAAAGGGAGAGTTTAAATCTTCATATGCTTACTTTAAAGGACATCACTCAGCTTCCAGCAACAACTCCATCTTTACATATTGGGAGGTGCGACTTAGGGGGGTGGAATGATACTAAATCGTGCTGAGGAAAAAAGTGATTCTATTTGTCCAGGATAGCTGCGTAAATAACATTCCTGTGGTGAGGGAAACAGTGAGGTTTAGTTCTTGTTTATAGATGATAGCAAGTCACACTGTGTCCTAAACCACATCAGCATGTCTGCGTGACATCACTGAAGAAGCGATTGTGGTTTGTGAGAGATTTTTATAGGAAAGATCTTGGGTGAGGCAGACTTCCTTTACTGATTTATACAATTTAAAAATGATGGGTTCTTTTTAAAGCTCATCTGCTGGGTTTAGCATCATAGGTCAGGTCGTTGGGTCGACGTGCTCCAAATTGGGTTGACAATGGGCAGCGCAGCTCGCTGGGTCAGAACCAGAAGAGAACAGGCACACTGCTGCTTCTGGGATTTCCCAATGCGTCTGCTGGGACAGAGTTACAACCAGAAAAGAAGTCTGAAATAAAATAAATCAGCTGCAGCTTCAATAAATATATGATTTGTTCACATTTAACCTTATTTATAATTTATAACCTTTCAAAATGATATTTTTGTAAACGTTATGTAAGCAATAACGTTTTTAATGTGTAGTTTGGCTTGATGTTAGCATGTTGAAAAAATGTACGCTAATTAACATTAACTGAGAGAAAATGATGGTTGAAGTTGGCTTCTTGTAATACACAAGACAAATTAGTATTTTTATAAGAAAATTTTAAATTAGATTAAGTTTTCACACAATTATATTAACCACTAACATTAAGTTACCTAAATTTGGCCTGCTACATAACTATTAATGTTAACAAGACCACGGCAATAGTTCACTCAGATGGACATAAATGCATGGAGGAGTTTGTCCAAGTTATTTTGTGATTATATTCTTATAATTATCTGTTTTGGGAAAGCCTAAAACGATGCCAGTTCTTTCCTTTCTGGGTTTTTAGAAGGGTGAGTGAGGGAAATTTAGTGTTGTTAGGTTAGCTAGGTCCTTTCCTCCTTAATTAGAGCCATTCTGTTTGTTATTTTGGCCATGGCCACCCCTGAAGACTTTGTCAATTGCTCCTATTTGGTCAATTGCTCCTTGTTTCCCCATTTTGGACTGGTAAATTGGATAGGTATTGAATTGACATTTTGTGCTTATAATTGGAGTGCTGGGGAGAGAGAGCTTTTAGATGGCTTTTAGAGTTTTGGATTTTAGGCGAGAATTTACCTTGAGTCTATTTTCTTTAATAATTCTCTATTTAAATATAATGCAGTGTCTTTGTTTTGGTCCCTAGAGTATCATATAGGCATTATAATATATTATATATCTGGGTATCATGTGCTAAAAGTTAAGCTTTTTTCTCTGAGATTTAGCCTAGTGGATGCATACAGAGATTAAACAGGCCAGGCAGAAAACTAAACCCTGAGGGACTCCACATGTCAGTGTGACTTGATCGGACTCATAGTTACCAATAGCAACAAAGCTCATGTCCTCTAAATCAGACCTGAGTCCCACCCAGGTTCCTGTCTCTCTAGAAGTATTTTATGATAAAAGGCACACTGAGAGCTGGTAGTGCCGGTACTGACGTACATTATCATTTGATATGGCATTGATGGTGTGTCATTTATTTATTCTATGAGTCATTTATGTATTTCAAGGACAATTATGTAACCTTATCATCACCTTTATGAAATGTGTACACACGGTGTGTGGCAGAGGGGAGAGTTTGGCTTTGACCTTTTTCTGTGTAGAAAGCCGAAAAAAAGGGAAAAAAATTACAGGAATTACAGTTAGTTATTTTTAACCATTATTTTCTACACACAGGAAGTAAAGTCAAGCTCAACAAATCATATGTGGGTTAAAGAACTCGTTATAAGAGATGACACACATAGTCATGCCTTAGGCATTCACCAAACTGAAAAACACACACATATAAATAACATTTACTGCATAACCAGAAGGATAATAATTGTGTCCTGAATAAGAGCATGTTTCAAACCAATGCATCTGAAGCTATAAAAAGTGAAACTCTTATTTTGTTCACCTGTGTTTATTCTCCACATGCACTGCATTCAATCCAAGGATCTTACACATATAAAAATAAATACAGTAAGAAAGACAGCTCAGTTTTGGAAGAAAGACCGGGGTTATGAGTTTTGCAGACTGTAAACAGTAGTTTAAGTAAATAAGTGGGATTTTAATTGGGTTGTGTGGTCTAGGCTATTCAAACACTCTTGCCCTTTTCATAATTAGAAATCTGTGACTGTGCTCGGCTTTTCCAGCAAACAAAGTTTACATAGTTACATTAAACAATTCGAAAAAAAACATTTAATGCCTGAAGAAGTTTTTATAAGCCTTATTACAGGCCACAGAGTTAGCACTTATAGTGGGTTATGTGCATCATTATTCACTTATATACACTTATAGTGCAATATACATGACACTGACACTGGAGACTCCTTCCATAAATGTTAAATAAACTTCTCCTTACCATATCAACAATTACACGAGTTTTTTAATCCACTGCCAAACAAGTCCCTGTGAATGAGCGGTTACTATAGAAACGATAACGCATTAATATAAACCTGTGACTTGCAGCGGTACTACCTTCTGACCAATCAGAATCCAGAATTCAACAGCATTGTGGTGTATATACTGCAGAGGTGTCCAAAGTCTGGTTCCAGGTCCAAATCCCATGGCTTCTGTCTTCTGATTTTTCCTTTTCACCTGACGGTGGCAGCAGATTGTGTTAACACAGTTAGCTGTAATGCAAGAGCCTTTTTTTTAACTGACTACACCTGCAAATTCATTTACAGAATGATATTTAGTCACGGCTACATGGCTTTATGGCTTCTCTCAATTTAAAGCACTTTGACCTCCTATTCATTATTTATTTTCAAGTTCAATGTACTATATATATACTGTACATATATACACATACATACATATATATGACCGGCCCTCGGATATTGTGATGAGGTCTAATCTGGCCCCCTTTGAAAAATGTGTAGACACCCCTGATATACTGTATACTGTATATTACTGTGTATTGTTGTGACGTAGAATGATATCGCTAACAACAGCTAAGGCAGCTAATCTGAGCTAGCTAATGCTCTGTGATAAACTGATAAATCTCCTTGGAAGAGTGGACCGATGTCTTGAAGTTTATCGCACACACCCATTCCTTATGATTCACTACATCTAGATGGTGATGATGTTAGTGTATTGGTGTATTTGTGTCCTCAAAGCTAGCATTGTTTTCTAATGGTGGAACTCATCACACTCAACAAGTGTGAAACCACAACTCGCTAAAACTCATGACTGTTTTATAAATTTGGACAAAAGGCACATTGAGGCTGCGGCGTAAATGATTAGGCCATGCATGTTAATGTATCTCGAAACAAATCTTGTTGACAGACAGTGAAAATAGGAAATGTCTCTGGGGTGAGAAACTAATGACACACAGGCTTTCAGAACAAAGTCGGCTTATTTTACACCCTGTAGCTCCAGCCATTAAATTGACGACACAGAAAATCACAGGTCAAGCAGCAATCGTGGAGCTTCACCAGTCGGTATGAGTGGGGTTCTAGATCAACCGTTAATGTTTAATGCATGAAACTTTCATTTTTTAAAATCTTTAGCATGTACATTATCTTAGTAATGAAGTTCCAGAGAATAGAATACTTTATATTATTATTATTATTATTATTATTATTATTATTATAGAAGTGACATAATTAGTTTAATTAGTTAAAGTTGACCTGTGTGTAATTAAAGTGTCATGTGATCTCCATATAAATACACCTGTTCCTGGAAGAACTCAGAGTTTGTTAGAAACATACCTAAACAAACAGCATCATGACAAAACAAATTCTGGAAAATTATAAATCAGGGTTTGTTTGTAAAATATCTATCTATTTTAAACTTCGAACATCCCGCAGAGTGACATTAAGGCCATTATTAAAAAGTTTGGCACAGCCATGACTCTGCCTAAAGGACAGAGTCCCCAGAAACACTCACATGTGTATGTATATAACTCTGAAATGAAGTGGTTAAAAGTGGTTTAAAGTGGTTTGGTTGTGCCTGAGGGAAAAGCAATGATTGTAACCTCACAGGAAACCGAGATGACAATCAGGGAAGAAAAAAGGAAAGAAAACAAAGCACAGTGTATAAACTTATTCTCTGATCACACACACACACAGCAAACCCTGCAATAAAACAGCAAAATTTCCAAGAGCATGGTTCTGTTCTTCATCACTACTGAGAGGTGATAGATGTTCAGAGAGCTGCGCTCAAGTTTTTGAATGTTTTGCACAATTTCATAAAACCATTAGATGATTAAAGGTCCAGAGGAAAAATACTGATAAGCAAAAAGTGGTCATGATAAGTGTGCAGTGTGTTCAGAAGTGTGTGTGTGTGTGTGTGTGTGCGTGTGTGTGTGTGACTGCACAATGCAATTTATCTTTACTCTAGTTTCCTCTTATGTTGTCTTGCAGGAGTGTTTTACACACACTGCTTTCTCTGAACGTAAATCCCTCGATGCTCTCAGTTATTCAATTCAACATCATTATCTTACTCTTTACTATCTTTTATATAGGACAGGGTTATCACTTCTAAAAATGGCTAAAGTTCCAAAATATGATAAGTAATAAGCCATATAATAAATCCTATAATGCACTATAAAGCCTTTATACCATATCAACAGAAAGTATCAATCAGGGTTTGCTTAAAAAAAAAAAAAAAACTTTGAGCGTCCCTCAGATCAACATTAAATCAGTTACTAAAATATGGAGTGAACTCTCTGAACGCTCTGCGTTCACCAAACATCAGTGACCAGGTAACAAGGGGATTAGTCAGAGAAGCAACCAAGAGGCCAAGGGTAACTCTGAAGGAGCTGGAGAGATCCACAGCTCAGATGGGAGAACAAAAGCCTGGACACTCCACAAAGGCCTGAGATGAGCAAAATGACATCCTGCTTGCATGAAAGGATGGAGACTCAGCAAACATGGAAGATGTTCTCTGGTCTGATGAGACTGAAAATGAACCTTTTTTACTTGGCACTAATTGTTACATTTGGCAGAATCCCAACACCACTCATCACCCTAAGAACATCATCCCCACTGTGAAGCATGATGGTGGTAGCATCATGTTCAGTGTTCCCCCGTTCTCTCAATCGCTTTTTTGACTAATCTCCTCTTTTTCCCTTCTTACTGCTCACTTTTTGTGGACAGCCTCATTTATGTCATTTATGTCATTTTGGCAGACGCCCTTATCCAGAGCGACTTACAATTATCTCATTTATACAACTGAGCAGTTGAGGGTTAAGGGCCTTGCTCAAGGTCCCAGCAGCGGCAGCTTGGTGGTGCTGGGACTTGAACTCTCAACCTTCTGATCAGAAGTCCAACATCTTAACCACTGAGCTACTGCTGTGCCATACTCCTTATGTTTTTATTTTAAATAATGTATTTAATGTCAATCTAAGGGATGTTCAAAGTTTGTATTTTTTATAAGCAAACCCTGATTGATACTTCCTGTTGGTATGGTATAAAGGCTTTATAGTGCATTATAGGATTTATTATATGGCTTAATACTTATCATATTTTGGACCTTTATACATTTTAAGAGGTGATAACCCTTTCCTATCATGTTATAATTCATTCATAAGGCATTATACACATTGTTATAATTATTTATGAAAAGGCATTACACTTTATAGCTACGTAGCTTTATAATGCATTATGTCACCAATACCAAAGAAACCCAGCCACACATTCGTGATGTTTTTTCTTTAATAAATGAATTATCCCAGTGAAATATTAAGAAATCATACTACAAACCCTTTGTACATGTAATGCTCTAAATCTGTATATAACTGCAGTGTAGTGTTGTACTGTGATAAATGAAACATTAGAAATGCCATTGATTTTGGCATCAAGTTTGGGGTACTACGCTTTCTGAGATCCTGACCAGCTTGGTCAAATCTGACATTGATCTCTCACAATGGTATTTTAGCATGCAGCTTCGCCACTTGTTGACCTTTTTTGGGGGGATGTCAGGTTGACCTGTCTAGCACTGGCGGTTCATACCGCGAGTGTGCCTGCGGGGTCTGCCCTTTCCCTCCACTTTATCCCACATGACTGGCTGACTGGATGGATGCATGGATTTTTTTTCCCTCTCTCTCTCTCTTTTTCTCCCCTCTTTACATTATTTTCTTCCTCCTTTGTCCATATAGCAATGCCTTAGGAATGAATTGTAAAATGTTATGAATATATTTATAAGTGATTATACATGTGGCCTTCATAGAAAATGTTACCATCCTTTCCTATATAAAAGATAGTAATAAGTGATTTTAAGTGAATGACTGACAACATTGAAGTGTTTATATCTAAACAAAGCAGAGTGTGTGTATGATACACTATATACCAAAAGTATGTGTACACCTGACCATATGTGCTTTTTGAACCTCCATTCCAGATTTATTCCGTCTTTGCTGTTATAATAAGCTCCACTCTTCTGGGAAGGCTTTCCACTAGATGTTGGAGCGTGGCTGTGGGGATTTGTGTTCATTCAGCTACAAGAGCATTAGTGAGATCAGGCTCTGATGTTGGGTGAGGAGGTCTGGGGTGCAGTCGGTGTTCCAGTTCATCCCAAAGGTGTTCAGTGGGGTTGAGGTCAGGGCTCTGTGCAGGACACTTGAGTTCTTCCACTCCAACCTTCACACACCATGTCTTCAGGGGCATTGTCATGCTGGAACAGGTTTGGGTCTGTTAGTTCCAGTGAAGGGAAAATGTAATGCTACAGCATACAAAGACATTCTATACAATTGTGTGCTTCTAACTTTGTAGCAACAGTTTGGGGAAGAACCTTATATGGGTGTGATGGTCAGGGTGCACATACTTTTGGCCATATAGTGTACATCTCCAAAACAACATGAGAGGAAACTAATATAAAGATAAATCTTATTGTGCAGTCACACACACACTTCCAAACACACTGCACCCTTATTGTGACTGCTTCTTGCTTATAAATATTTTTTCTGGACCTTTAATCATCCAAAGATTTCATGAAATTCTGCAAAACAGCCAAAAACATGAGCTCTATGAGATCTATCATGTCTCGTTACTGATGCAGAGCAGAACCATGCTCTTGGAAGTAATGTATACCTCGCTGGTCTTTGTGATCAGGAAATAAAGACAATAAAGTTTCTAGTGTGTTTTGTTTTCTTTCTTTTTTTTCCTTTCCTGATTGCCGTCTCTGTTTCCTGTGAGGTTATGATCAGTGCAACACACTCTTCCCTCAAGCACAACAAACCAATTCAAAATGAAATATCCTTCGTTTCAGAAGAGCCTGAATATTAGACTGAGTTTCAGACTGAATCCTGCAATTATGTGACAAGAAACAGACGGACATTTATTACTTATTATAAGTTTATTACATCATACATTAAAACTGCATGTGCAATATATCTTACAAAGGGATTTTTTTTTGTTGTATTTATTGCTGCAGGTTTTTCTTATTTATGGCTATCTACAGGATCTGTTCATTAAGAGTAAAACTTAACATGAAAATTAATGGTGTTTAATCATTTCAGGTAAAATAATACTTTAATGGCCCTATAATAACACTCGCAGTCATAATAAAACTTCAAAAAAAAAGCCAAATAGCGAAAATAAAGCTGATATTGAGAAAACTGTAAATACTCATTACTGTTTAATGAATCACCTGCTAATGAATATTAATGAACGGCTGCAGGTCTTTTAGGAAACGGTGCCGAGACAATAATAATGATATTATCATCATTAAACCACTCATCTCATCTTATCTGTAATGTAAATGAGCAGAAAAACAACAAAAATAGTTTATTTTTGACAGAAAGCAATGACTCATGGCCATGTATCATAGGTATTATTATGGGCCTTATAGTGTATCATAGGCATTATTATGTATAGTGTATCATAGGCATTATTATGTATAGTGTATTTTAGGCATTGTTAGGGGCGTTATAGTGTATTATAGGCATTATTACAGGCCTTTTGTTGTATTTTAGGCAATGTTAGGGGCATTATAATGCATCATAGGCATTATTATGGGCATTATAGTGTATTATAAGCATTATTACAGGCCTTATATTGTATTTTAGGCAATGTTAGGGGCATTATAATGCATCATAGGCATTATTATGGGCATTATAGTGTATCATAGGTATTATTATGGGCCTTATAGTGTATTATAGGTATTATTATGTATAATGTATTTTAGGCATTGTTAGGGGCATTATAGTGTATTACAAGCATTATTACAGGCCTTAGATTGTATTTTAGACATTGTTAGGGGCATTATAATGCATCATAGGCATTATTATAGGCATTATAGTGTATTGTAGGCATTATTATGTATAATGTATTTTAGGCATTATTAAGGGCATTATAGTGTATCATAGGCATTATTATGGGCATTATTATAGGTAATATAAGCATTATTACCAGCCTTGTGAATGATAAGTATTATTAATCAAAACAGCTCTCGTGATGCGTTATGCAAAGGTGAGCTCAGTTTCTTTGGTACTGATGATAAAATGTGTTATGAATACTCTTTATCATGTATTATAATGCATAATGGTGTCATGTATTTTCATGAATCATTATAACAATGTTTGTGATGCCTTATGAATGCATTATAACATGATATAAATGGGTTCATTGCCGTGGCGACTGGTGGTTTTTAAAACTGTCTGTCATGGATTTTTATTTCATAAGATGTTATCTACAGGAGACTCTAAAAAAACTAGCTGGAAGTTAGAAATGATGTTGTTGTTCATCACATGTTACAGAAGCTCGATGTTCCCCCAATAATCTGCTTATTCTTTTGGTGTTTATTAATAAAGATGGCAAGGAAGTCAGTTTCCTCGGTCCAGAAACTCGTGTCTCAGTTTAAACGACTCTGTTCTTAGCTCCAGTTTTCTGTGTAAATCAGCTGACTTTCTCTCTCTTAAGGCATCTGAGCTCCTCTTCATCTTCACTGTTGGTTTCTTACCCACAGGCAACACACACACACACACACACACTCATAACCTTTATAACTGTCAGTGGTTTGGTTTACAGTTTGTCTTTTGTGGTGGAATCTCACACAAGCACATTGTTTTAAGTGCACTGAGGTTCTTTTATTCTTATTTCATAGCCCATGTTTTTTTCAAAGTCCGTTCACCATTTTTTGCAATCCGCTTTAAGAAATCGTAGTTTGATAGCACTGGTGGCTCGCCTTTTGCGTGACGTTACTGAAAAAGTGGGCGTGGTTTGGTTTGAGGCAGGTTTGGTTTGTAGGCCCCGCCTACACCTATACAGAGGTTTTCCAAAGTGTTGTTTTTGGTTCCGTCTCCATGAAAATGCCATTTAGGGTCACGTTAAAGAAGCTTTTTGGGAAGAAAATTTCCTCCAAGGTAGAGAAACTGTATGATTTTGAAATAAGTCGTGCGCTCAAGTTCAACACAGTTCTTGGCCATCTCAAGTTTGTGGCCTTGAAATATTACTTTGCGGCTATGCCTTAATAATAAAAAGCACCACATCACCTTAAAGACTCCGTAGTGCCCTCCTTTGTATCAATCCTGAAGTCTACTAGCTCTAGATCTCTTTATAGTTAGCACAAGTTTCTCTTCTTTCACAGGTTCCAGTCATGGATTTGCCTCAGATGACCCCTCATGATTCATTAGACACATACGAATTAACACACCGCTGTGTGTTTCAGTGCATGGGCAGCCAAACACGTAAAAAATTAAAAGTTGCATTTGATTCTTTGTAATGTGAAGAGAAACTCATCTTCAGGCTCGGATTCTGTAGGAGGCGTGTACTTTCACGGCGGAGTTAATTTGCACCATCAGTTCTATACCATGTAATTAGACCCGTGATTTGAAGCCGTTCATTTGGATTGTCAGAGAACAATGGCGGCTAACGACACTCTGCCGGCGATCCGCAGTATGCAGCTCACACTGTTTAATTATCAACAGTGCTTATCTTTTAGGGTGGATTTTAATGAGGTATTCTTTTCTTGAACATTAGCATCTATGACACCTGTTTTTTTTCCTGCTCTGACTCCGCCCCCTGGTCATTAACACCTGTCCCTCCCTCATTCACCTCAAATCACATACTTTAGAAGGAGGACAGGAAGTGCAGCCGTATTTGCAGAACTGGACTGTATTTGCAGAACTAATGAAACATCATGGAAGGAAGGGGGCGGAGCTTGTTGCAGATGATGGACAGAACTGACCAACTTTTATCTGTTGCATGTCTGAACTTCTGTCACAGTCTGCAAGCTGTAACTGTTAATACGCTGTACATAATCATTTAAAAAAAAACACACACACATAACACAGCAGCAAGGCTAAGGTCTAACATTTCACTAACATCAGCTAGCATTGGACACAGTTTGCTAATACTGACATTTAAATAGTTGTCATGCGACAGAATCAGAGACGGATGCAATAAATAAATAAATAAATAAATAAATAAATAAATCCAGAACATGAGGCAAAATCGTATACAGGAAAAGGCAAGAAGTCAGTCGATCAGCAAACAGCAATACGAGGGCAAAATCCAAAATATAAAAACCAGGAAGCAAGACGAGATGAAAAGCCAGAATAGCAATCACAGAAACAATGGCTTGGGAAGTCAGGTGAGTGTACACTGAGCGTTACTTCGCAAAGAGCCACTGTGAGAGTTATTGTATATACAGGGCGAGGGTGTGATTGGAAACAGTGTGTGTGATTAGTGTTCAGGCGAGTGGGAACGTGGAGTGGGAACGTGGAGTGAGATGTTGAGGATTGTAGAAGAACAGAAGGAGAACAGAAGAGCACTGAGTCATGAAGCAGACATGGATCCCTTCCATGTCACCTGATAGGACCTTGATATGACCTGATCATGGAGGTTATTGTGGGTGAGATAGCAAGACGGTCAATCGTACTTTCAAGAATTGTAGAAAGAAAGGAGAGAAGTGATACTGGTCAGTAGTTGCTGATATCTGAGGTATGCGGAGTGGGTTTCTTCAGGAGGGGAATAACTCTTGCTGTCTTGAATGCAGTCAGAACTTGAGCAGATGTTATGGAGGTGATAAGGGAGATGATCTGGAGCCTCCAGCAGGCAGGAGGTGGGATTGCTGGACGGCTGGGAAGACTGATCATGCTGTGCAGGAATCTGGGCAGCAGGAAAGGACTGGCAGATTTTACTCATGTAAGAAGGTGGCAAAGTCATCAGCCGTCAGGGGGGAGGGTGAAGGAGGAGGTGGAGGGGTAAGAAGTGAAGAAAGGATGAAGTGGAGCTTGTGAGGATCATGTACACAGACTTCCAGCTTTCTCTGTAAATTGTGTTCCCAGGTGTGTTTTGACTCTTGCCTTAGCGTTTTGGGATTTTGGACTGTGATGTTGCTTGCTTTACAATGATCTTGCACACGGCTCCTCACTCTGCTCGTCTCCATGGTTACGAATGGAAATACATTTCATTTACACAAACTGTCCTGCTCTCTGGTCTTTCTATCAGAGAGACGAGAACCAATCACAGGCGTCGTTTAGCTCACGGGGACAGAATGATACAGTTGGTGTCTCCTCCTGTGATTTTACATGAGCTGTGAGAAAATTTGGCATTTAATATTATTCTGACTTTATAAAACTTTACAGATTCGCTTTCTGCTCAGAAATAAAAAAAAGTGATTCTGTGTCCAAACCTCCATCATCAGTGAGGTATGCAGATTTATGTAAATGGCTGCCGTCACAATGATCTGCTGTGTAAACACTCTAAATTAATAAACATGCTGAAATACTCTCTCCTCTCTCTCCTCTCTCTCCTCTCTCTCCTCCATCTCTCCTCCATCTCTCCTCCATCTCTCCTCCATCGCTCTCTCGGGGAAAAGACACACGACTTTAATGTGCTTCTGTGCAGTCAGTCAGTGTGACGCTGTGATAACGGTGACGGTCTGATAAAAGTCTCTGCTTTTTTACGCTAAAAGCCTTTGATTGCTGCTTTGTGCTGCTGTGATGAAGGGTTGATTTAATTAAACACTACAGTGCATTAACAATGCAGTAATTGGCCTTACGCGAGCTTCATTCTCTTCCTAACCACGTCTCAGGTCTGGTGAAGTTCGCTCGTCTCTGTAGATTAGACTGATATGTCAGAAGGCTTCAGCGCAGCTCTTCTGTCTGCTGGAGGAAATCCACAGTCAGAGAACGCAAAGAGATGGAGGGATAGAATGAAAGATTTTTACAATGTATTGAACAATATATGATGTTATTAGTGATTCATTTTACAAGCAATTAAAAATAGTTGTTGTCTTGAAAGTTTTGAAGACATTGGTCAGAGTAAGAAAGAAAGAGAGGGACAAAAATAAAAGTGGACAAAAGAAACAAAAAACAGGATTGAGGGTTATAAGTAAAGAAAGAAAGAAAGAATTACTGACTGTAGTCCATCTGCAGCACTGCACAAAGTATTGGCACCCCTCTTCCCTGTCAATCAATGGAACCTGACTGCCAATGAGGAGATATGATTTGGGTGGTGGTTTCAGGGTTTTGTGTGTGTGTGTGTGTGTGTATGAGTGTAAAACTCCCGAAGTCTGTGATTTGAAGGAAATCAGAGAGGAGAAGTCAACAAGTCTGCAGGAACGTTCCCAGTATAGACCCTATTTTATGCTTTAACACACTCATAAAAGCCTACACACACACACGCACACACTAATACCCTTTATAACGCTGTCTACAGTATTTCAGCACATGATGGTCAGATGGTTTGTTAATAGCTTCTCATCATGAGTCCTGGTTGAAGCAGACTTAGCCACACACACACACACACACACACACACACAGAGCTGCTTTGTCATCTTCACACAGAGGTAAAGAACTGAGCAAATAAATGCTGCCTTGAGCTGAATCGATAAAACACACTAAGGAAACACAGTAGGATGAAATATAAGAGCACCTGCAAAATGCAGCAGTTTCCAGAAAAAAAAACTCCAGAAGAAAATAGTTGTTCATCACGTACATGTGTGTTAATTACTTTAATGAAGACGCTGAACAACAAGGCGGAGATCCATCATCATCATCATCACCATCATCATCATCAGTTAGTTAGACTTGTGTTTTGCATTAAAACTATTTACAAATACTATGTATAAAGGAACAGCGTTTAATAACCAACGCTTGGAAACCAGTCCCAGTGTGGCATTCCCAGGATAAACGGGAATTTATCAGGACAAGCTTGAACTCATCCATACATCATAAAGCGGTATGTGTAACTGATGTGAGATGCTAATTTAATGATTATATAGCGAGCGTGAAACCACTTAGAGATTCTGGAACGAGAGAAGAGAGAAGAGAGATGTGCATTCAGATGAGAAAATCCCGTCGAGGTCATCAGAATGGAAAACGTCACCTATGACTCACTCAGCTGTTATTAATGCGCGCTGCAAGTTCTTTACAAAATACATTAATAACACACACACACACTGGGCTTTTTAAATCCCCTGCATTCACTGGGTTACATGTGCTGGATCTACACACTGACCTTCATGCATCTTATTTATTTCTTTTTTCATTTATTTAGGCTTCTAATAATAAAAAAGAATTAGAGTACTCAAGCTAATGGAGTGTATTATTAAACGTAGAGCTTAGGATTATTCTATACATCATAAAATCCATTCCATGAATGATAATAACTGTATGTTGTAGAGAGGGAGTAAGCGCTGAGCAGTGGGAGTGCTGGTGTTTATCACTTAATGCCGAGGTGGGAATAAAATCCTAAACTTGGTGAGAAGATCTGAAATCGTTCCTCACCAAATTCATTGTATTACATTAACATAAATTCCCCTTTTTCAAATATATTCAGTTCATAATAAGTACGGAATAAACACTGTGTGGTGCTCTTATAGGAAAATAATCAATGTGATGAAGCGGGGTTCCTGTTACCACTCCGTAGTTGATTATTTTCCTGTAGCAGCACGTCCCCGAGTGGTTTATTCCTCTTACACCACAGCAACTTACCAACGATTACAATTTTTATTTATTAAAGAACGTTTATAGTTTTATTTAATGCTCTGTGATACAGGTTAGTTCCTGTTCTCGCTTACGTTATAGCAGCTATAAACACTCGTTCCCTCACCAGCCTCTCAGTATTCTCTCTCTTGAAGTTAATAAAACAAAAAAAACGCAGCTTGTTACGTTACAGAGAAACCGCAAAGAAGCGTAAACTCCTCTGTCCTGAAGACGTCGGAAAACGTAAAGTTACAGCTTTACCTCTGACTGTTACAAAGCGCTGACACTGGAGACTCCTTCCATAAATGTTAACACGTTTATCCTTACAGAAAACATCACCATAGGGCTTTTGTCATCCAATCATGTGGTATGATATATACAAGTAAATGAGCTGTTACTATAGAAACGGCAACGTATTTATTAATATAAACCTGTGATTTTGTATAAGCAAGTGAATACTAATTAACAGTTACCAGAAAGAACGACTCACTAACAGCTAGTCCTGAGTGATATGATGACATAATATCGATATCATAATAAATTAAGTCACGATACACTTTTCTGAGATGTCGTGTATAATATCCGTACTTTTATAACGATTACATTGGAAGCAGCTGATTCAGATTTTCTGATTATTTTTATTTTCCCTCCTGTTCAGTGTTAAATAATTCAGTCAATTTTTCTGTAGATGATAAAATGAACACACAGGTTTTTAAAAATGCAAAACGCTTCAGCATAGAAATGTCAAGTATTGATGTGATATGATATGTGTGTTATTTCTTCCACCCTTAACATACACCATACTGTACACACACACACACACACACACACACACAATATTGCTATTGGTTGATAGAATGGTGTTTATCACAGATAACAGACACAGATAACTTATCGTCCTGTGATTTCTGATGATGTCTAGAGTTTAAAAACATTTATTAATAACGATTAGTGCAATATTTCTTTACTCTTTTACTCAAGTGGAAAGCAGACGATTGTGACATCATGCAAAAATGAAATGATAGTTTAAAGATAACAATAACAAAATCATTAACAATGTGTGACATTCATTACAGAATAAAAATGAGTAAGAATTTATTTTTAAAAACCTACATGAAGTATTTTACAGCATTCTGCATCCACATACTGAGCATCATGCACCATTTACATGCATTCATTTGATTTTCATTTGAAATGCAACATTTTTGTGTTCGATTAACAAAAGCAGGGATGCTATATTAGTCAAGGCATTATTTTATTTTATATCACACTCTTAAATATCACACGGATTACATTTGCATCGCACTTCTGTTGTTTTGTCCCTGTTTTGTGCTGAATAGAGTATTTTTGCTTAATAAAACTGGCAACCCTGTACAAACAGGAACTGACCAGAATAATGTGCACTTCCATGAATCATAGCCTGAGGATCTGCAATTTTTTTTAATTTGATACACTGGTGGAAATCACAATCCATCGTCATCAAAGTAATTATGTTTTTTTTATTATTAGCCTGTTTGACTCTCACATGATTTGAAAAACTGAAAAACAACATCAGTGTCAGTGAAAGATGAGGAATAAAGAGCTCTGTGGCTCTAATACATAAACAACATCTTAATATCGAAATAAAGGACATGAAGCAAATAGATTTTAAAGAGCTGAGAGAAGTTCGAGCATCACTGCTTTAGAGAGATGTGCAGTCTTCATTCCTCACAACATTCTTCTGCTTTTTGTTCTCTGCATTTTTTTAAAAAAAGAAATCCCTCTGGAGCTCCTGGACTGTAGCTGGAAGCTCCATCGTGGGGTTTTTTAAAATTATCCTTCTGCTTTGCTCGGAGCGAAACGAGCCACACGATTGTACAGGAACTGAGAGAGAGAGAGAGAGAGAGAGAGAGAGAGAGAGAGAGAGAACTAATAGATGTACAATATAAGGAATGACACAAGAAAGAAAGAAAGAAAGAAAGAAAGAAAGAAAGGATGGGGGACTGGTGAGGAAGAAAGAAAAGAAAGTAAGGAGAACACAGAGGGACTGAAGAGAAAGAAAGAAAGAAAGAAAGAAAGAAAGAAAGAAAGAAAGAGAACTAATAGATGTACAATATAATGGATGACAAGAAAAAAACAAACAAACAAAGGATAGAGGGAATGGTGAGGAAGAAAGAAAAAGAAAATAAGAAGGAGAAGACAGGGACTGAAGAGAAAGAAAGAACAAACTAATAGATGTACAATATAAGGGATGACGAAAGAAAAAGAAAGAAAGAAAGAAAGAAAGAAAGGATGGAGGGACTGCTGAGGAAGAAAGAAAGAGGGTGGAGAGATGGAGGAAGGATATAATGATGGATGGACTATAGATGGATAGAATACATAATAATTAATAATAAAAGATGATATGGGGTGATAGAAAGAGAGGATATTGAAAAGAAAAGAAAAGAAAAGGACAGAAATTTTTGACTCTTCATAATTTCAGCCTCGTCATGAAGCAAAACAAGATGAGAATGTTTTTATTCCTGTCATCCTTTCTGAGAAGAAACGTTGCTGATAAATAAATGAAAAAGAAGGTGAAGATGAAGAACGAGAGTGAGACAGTAACGTTCGCTTTTTATCCTGTTTTAAAATCCGCTTGTTTTTAAAGGACGATGTTTTAGCAGCAGGTCAAAGTCATCAAGAATCAGCATTCTGTAAAAAGATGCTTTATGGGAAACACGAGACCTGGAATTCTTATAAACACCATTAAAAAGCGCCGTGTGTGTGTGTGTGTGTGTGTGTGTGTGAGAGAGAGAGAGTGTGTGTGAGATACCAATTACAGGTTTATTTCTCAGAGAAAATATCGGTCTTAAGCAACATCTGGAGCTTCCAGCTGAGGCTTTTCACACGAGGCTGAGAGATAAAGTTGGACTTTCTGCCGGAGAGCTGAGGTGATTTGAATGACGGACTCATGCTAATGATGATCTGACAGGAAGTCTGCCACACGGAGAGAGGAAGAAAAAAACTGCAGATGGAGAAAACAGAGAAAAGTGAGCTCATTATAAACTGTAATTATAAATCAGTGATTCTAGTCTTACAAAAAAATGAAGATGATTAAAAATAAGTGAGGAACGACAGCAGGGTAATGAGCTCGTTAGTGCGGATGACTGGAAAGTAGCTAAAAGGAAATAATATTTATAATATTTGAAAAAATAACCGACGGTAAGAGGAAGAATTTCCACCTGAGTAACCGTGTACTTGTTCCTGATCGATAAAACCAACAGATAATGAAGTCTTCCACAGAGGAGACAGTAATGTGTAGGAGGGGAGAGGTGGGGGATAAAATGGCGGCGCAGGTTCACAGAGGGGTTAAAATGGCCGCCGGTTTTTCTGCTCACATCCCAAATAAACCAACAGCAGATGAGACGACAGGCGAGTTACTCCTGTGTTATTACAGTGTATTACAGCAGTGTGTGAGCTGCTACAGCTTTATTTACTCAAGTGATGAAGAATACACAGAGCCACGCCCACAACAGCCATCTGTAGGGTCGCATTATCTGCAGAAATAATCAACTCCTGTTACATCAGAGAGAGAGAGAGAGAGAGAGAGAGAGAGAGAGAGAGAGAGAGAGAGAGAGAGAGGAAGAAAGAAAGAAATATGGACAGTTGGAATAAAGACAAAGAACAAGAAAGAAAGGGGTGAAGGAAAGGATACAGAGACTGAAGAAAGAAAGAAAGAAAGAAAGAAAGAAGGATGGTTGGAATAAACACAAAGATCAAGAAAGAAAGGGGTGAAGGAGAGGATACAGAGACTGAAGAAAGAAAGAAAGAAAGAAAGAAAGAAAGAAAGAAAGAAGGATGGTTGGAATAAACACAAAGATCAAGAAAGAAAGGGGTGAAGGAGAGGATACAGAAAGAAAGAAAGAAAGAAAGAAAGAAAGGGGTGAAGGAGAGGATACAGAGACTGAAGAAAGAAAGAAAGAAAGAAAGAAAGAAAGTAGGATGGTTGGAATAAACACAAAGATCAAGAAAGAAAGGGGTGAAGTAGAGGATACAGAAAGAAAGAAAGAAAGAAAGAAAGAAAGAAAGCGGGTGAAGGAGAGGATACAGAGACTGAAGAAAGAAAGAAAGAAAGAAAGAAAGAAAGAAAGAAGGATGGTGGGAATAAACACAAAGATCAAGAAAGAAAGGGGTGAAGGAGAGGATACAGAAAGAAAGAAAGAAAGAAAGAAAGAAAGCGGGTGAAGGAGAGGATACAGAGACTGAAGAAAGAAAGAAAGATAGAAAGAAAGAAAGAAAGGTTTGAAGAAGAGGATACAGAGACTGAAGAAAGAAAGAAAGAAAGAAAGAAGTATAATATAGAGAAAGACTGTTTAGAGAAAGAAAGAAAGCTAAAATAATATATAATACTCACTCAGTGTCCACTTTATTAGGAACACCTGCACATTAATGCCGTTATCTGATCAGCCATGTGGCAGCAGCACAGTGGATAAAATCCTGCAGCTGCAGGTGAAGAGCTTCAGTTAATGTTCACATCAAACACCAGAATGAGATAAAGTGTGATCTCTGTGACTTTAACCGTGGCCGTGTTGATGGTACCAGACGCTTTGAGTGTTTCAGAAACTGCGGATCTCCTGGAAATTTCACACACAACAGTCTCTTTCTCTAAACATTTCCTCTATATTACACATCCTTCTTTCTTTCTTTCTAATAGAGAAAGATGAGTGTATAATAAAATATAATATAAAGAAAGAAAGAGGATAGAGGAAGGAAAACTATGGATGGAATATGGAAATAAAAGGAAAGAAAGAAATCGAGAAAGATAAGGGGGGAAAGAGGATACAGAGATTGAAGAAAGAAAGAAGGAAAAGAAAGAAAGAAAGAAAGAAAGAAAAAGTGATTAAAAATGAGGGGGGAAAAAGAAAGAAAGCATGAAAGTGAAAGTGTCTCTTTCCTGTGTGTGTGTGTGTGTGTGTGTGTGTGTGTGAGAATGGTGAAGCGAAGCTGCTGATTGGTCGGCTGCGGTAGCAGCTGTTATGACATCATCAGATTTCAGATTAAGATTAAAGTTTGAAATTCTGTAATATTCAGAGTTTTAATGGGAAAATTTCTCGCTTTAATCTGCATCAGTTTATAAAAGTGATGAGTATAAAATCTGGGTGTAACTCATCATTTTGAAGTCAGTGAATAAGCTCAGATTATCAGTCAGACCGCAGTGTGTGTGGTGTTTATTAGCGCTCCGAGTCATTTCAGTGCACGATAAAAGATAAAACACACCATAAACCACAGTGACGTAATAAATCACGTGTCCACGCGTTAGACGTTTTACTCTTTTTATTTTACACTTTCCTCTGACACTGTACCAGTTCATCACGAGGTAAACACTGAGTTACTGACTGAAAAACAGTGATTACATACAAACTCTTTACTCTCTCTCACTCTCTCTCTCTCTCTCTCTCACACACACACACGCACACAACACACACAACACACACACCCCTTTAGTAGCCATGTGTGAAACTGAAACTTAGCAGCTTTTCCCAGCTTGTTCAGAAAATGAATAAAAAAGGAGAAAAAAAAGAAAGAAAGAAAAATAAGAAACCCAGACGATGTTTCTGAGGTCGCTGGAGTTCAGGCCATCTTCTCAAACACAAACACCAGGTAGATACCTACAGCACAAAGATACAACACCTCACTGAGTGGGGTTATGTGTACAAATAATCTGACAAATGCAACATTTTAAATAAATAAATAAATAAATTTGAAGGTTGAGTGAAAAAGTTTGCATAAACCCCAGATGAAAATAAAGACGGGAATTGTTTAATTTAATTTATACCAAATAAATAATTTAGTGTCAGGTTTCACAAATAATGACAAATAAAATTGTTTAAATGTATACATGATATTTACAGTTAAAAAAAATTTCAAAATGACATCATAGCAAAAATGTCTTTCTTTTGGATCTTAGACTATTTTATCTTTCGCTTTATATCTTTAAACTGTAGTTCTGTTTCAGGATACTCTCACATAGGAGGGGGGTGTAAACTTTTGCACTCAGCAAATCTCCTAAATACATCGTCACACTTTACAATTCGCTAATAAACCTAACAGGGGAAAAAAAAAAAAAAAAAAAAAGATGACGATTTAAGATTCCTGACAGAGTCACTTTTTTGGAGACTTTTTGGATAAGTGTTGTGTTTAACACTTTGTTGTAAGCGTATTTAATCTTTTTTTCTCGTTCATGTTGTTTTTGACCAGTTTCAGCTGACCCTTTTTTTTTTTTTTTTTTTTAAATGCAGACCATAACACACACCTCGATGTTAGCTATGTAAGGGATAATCCACGGCTAGGTGTGCATTAGACGATTTTAATGCACGACGTGAAGGTAAAGAAACACACGCATTAAAACGGCGTAACAGACCTAGCAGTAGATTATCACACTTACACCGCAGTCACTTAGCAGCAGTGACGATTAAAGCCATTACTGATGTTTACAGAGCAACATCTGACTAAAAGATAAAAATAATGGTTAATTTTCATTAGTTATTTTATATACGAGGTGTTAGAGCTAGAATTCTGCCCACTCAAATTCACACACAGAGATAAAGTAGTGCGATAAGATTACATTTGTTTGAATGAATTATAACAAATAGTTATTAGAGAGAGAGAGAGAGAGAGAGAGAGAGAAGGGGAGA
>CM040476.1:1744281-1758743 GCA_022758105.1 Pangasianodon gigas | reverse complement strand
CCCTGTACTCTATACTCTATACTCTGTGCCCTGTACTCTGTGCTCTATACTCTGTCCTCTGTGCCCTGTACTCTGTACTCTGTGCCCTGTACTCTGTGCCCTGTACTCTATACTCTGTGCTCTGTCTCTGTGCTCTATACTCTGTGCCCTGTACTCTGTACACTATACTCTGTGCCCTGTACTCTGTGCTCTGTACTCTGTGCCCTGTACTCTGTACTCTATACTCTGTGCCCTGTACTCTGTACTCTATACTCTGTGCTCTGTACTCTGTGCCCTGTACTCTGTACTCTGTACTCTGTGCCCTGTACTCTGTGCCCTGTACTCTGTGCCCTGTACTCTATACTCTGTACTCTGTGCTCTGTACCCTGTACTCTGTGCTCTGTGCCCTGTAGTCTATACTCTGTGCCCTGTACTCTGTGCCCTGTACTCTGTGCCCTGTACTCTGTGCTCTGTACTCTGTGCCCTGTACTCTGTGCTCTGTATTCTGTATTCTGTACCCTGTACTCTGCGCTCTGCGCTCTGTACTCTGTGCTCTGTACTCTGTGCTCTGTGCCCTGTACTCTATACTCTGTACTCTATACTCTGCGCCCTATACTCTGTGCCCTGTACTCTGTACTCTGTGCCCTGTCTCTGTGCCCTATAATCTATACTCTGTGCCCTGTCCCTGTGCCCTGTACTCTACACTCTGTACTCTGTACTTCACTTTAACAATGTTCTACTGTTTAAAACTCCAGGAAAGGCAGGAAAAGATAAAAAGAGTGTGATAAAAAAAGAGAAAGAAATAGGGAGAATTGATGGGAAAGAAATGTTAGAAGAATTTTATTATATTTCACTTTTTTTTACTTGTAATCTCTTTATATTGATTTAATAAAGCATAAAAATACTACTCTTACTTTACTTTTTTATAATAATATTTAGTAATGTAATAATACTAAAAAAAACACTGGTAATGTCCTCTATACAGCTGTAGTTATTTAAAAATTATAAACAATACCCACTTGGCCTAGAAACAAACAAACAAAGATCACATAAAATCCGAGATAAATAAATTTTAAACAAATAAATAAACAAATCCATTTTTCTCTTTGAACTTCTGCTCACTGTTTACATGTAGACCAGCAAAAATAAATAGCTTTTTTTTTTTTAAATAAACCATCCTATTAAATCCTATTAAATAAATTTAAAATAAGTGTTTAATTAGAGTACATCGTGAATTCTACATATTTTATGCCGGAAATTAAATCCTGGACAAATGTTTTTCTGGCAATTGCAATATTTGTGCTTAAAATTGCAATAAAGTTTGCTTAATTCAAAGTGAAGAGCGAGGCTATTTGGGAATTGTAGTTTCTCAGATACCCGTTGTAACGTGCGAATGAGGCGCGGTTCACTCGATTTCCCAGAATGCTTTGCACATGAGTCCCGCTTGCTGCGTCGCTCTGAGTGTTTGAATGACAGAAGCAACATGGCTGATGGCTGAAGACTGAAAATTGCACATTGTTCGTTTTTAAGTCTTTTTTTGGTGAAAGAAGTTTATAATATAAAATGCGGAAGTGGACTACACATGTATGTAAACATCCGGTGTTTTAGTAATGCTGAATAATTTGTGGACTTTTGTGTTTTTAATGATTTTTAGCATAATAATGCTGAGTGACGTAAGATCAGGAAACTTCCCTGGACTCGTGCGTGTTATTACTGCACAAAATCATGATTATTAATGATTATTATTTATAGGAATTGTGTTGTTTTGGGGTTTTGTGCATGTGTGAGTTAGATATTACAGTAGCTCTACACTAAACAGTGATTATAGGAAAAAGGAGGAAGTGAGAATGATTATTATTTATTTATTATTTTTATTACCATTTGATGAGAAGATTAAAACCACAACCAGGCTGTTTTTACCCACAACAACAACAACAACAACAACAATAATAATAATAATAATAATAATAATAATAGAAAATTTATTTAAAAAAAACAATAATACCACTGAAGCCAGGATACTGTCACTTTCCCCACTTTTTGTTTTTTTAATACAAAAATTATTCACATTTATTTTTTAAAGCTATTAACAAAGAAATTAACTCATTAGATGAGATATTAATAGTACAGCCAGAATGCTAATACGATCAATTAAAAAAAAAAAAAAAAAAAAAAAAGTTAGTTATTGTATAAATAATATGATAGCACATATAAAAACTAGAAAATCTGTTTTATGTTTCTTTGATCTGTGACATTTTTTAAGGATTTTTAATGGCTCTCAATTTTTGTCTCTTTTTAACCCATTAAACCTTTGAATGTTAAAGTTAAAGCCACAACATAGATGCTGTTTTGCTGCTGTTTTAATTGTTAATTTTATTTTTAAATAATATATATGTCCCACGATGATGTCACTCTTCCTCCAGTGATACATGGAATAAATGTGTTATCATCATTATTATTATTATTATTATTATTATTATTATTATGATGATGATGATTTAGAATGTAATTCACAGTTAAACAGATTTATTCGTGTCCTCTCTCAGTCCCTTATGTCTCCTCTCCGTTCCCCTCAGAGACATCGTTGCTGATAAGCGGAGCGTGATGATGCGTTTCCTGTGTGTTCGGGAGCTCAGGCGGTTCGTCCCGCCCTCTCGGGTCTGGACGCGCTCGTCCTGCGACTCTCTCGCTCTGTGTCAGACCCGGCTGGGATCGGGAACGCGCTGGATCTGCGCCTCCTCTTCCTCCTCCTCGTCCTCGGCTCCTCAGAGAACCCCGCCCGGAGACGCTCCGCCCGGACAGGACGACTCGGCGGACGCAGATCCTCTTCAGGACCAGTCCATGGGTCTCGCTCAGAGATTCAAGAGAACCTTTAAGCAGTACGGGAAAGTGATGATCCCTGTGCACCTGCTCACGTCCTGCATGTGGTTCAGCGGCTTTTACTACGCTGCCATGAAGTGAGCGCGAACATTCACGATTACACGTCCCGTCTGTGTCACTAAACCTGTTCTCTTCTCACTGATTTCTCTTTTTTCTCCTCAGAGGAGTGAACGTGGTGCCGTTCCTGGAGCACATCGGCTTTCCCGATAAACTGGTGAAACTCCTGGAGAATTCCCAGAGCGGCTACGCGCTGACTGCGTACGCCATGTACAAGGTCAGACATCATCAGCGTAGCCTTATCATATCGTCCTCTCCTTCTCTTCTCTTAACACTCATTTCTGACAAAGGAACCTTTTCAGGAACCTCTTAAAGGTTCCAGGTAGAACCATACAACAGAGCATTTTATTTTATTTCTAGATGACCCAAAAACTGGGTCTTTTTTTTTCTTTTTTTTTAATCTGGTTATGAGCTCATGTCCTTGATCAAGTTGTGCTCTATGCATCTGTTTTTTATTAATTATTATTTTTTGTTTGCAATCTTTTACTAAAGTTCACATTTTTTTTTCCAAACCTTTACTCTGAGGCAACATTAAAAAAAAAAAAAAAGCCAGTCAGCAAAGTCATGTTGAGATGCAAGTGTTTAATAAGCCGGTCCGGTCCGGTCCGGTCCACCTGAGACTGCTCTTTCACTCAGAAACACGTCCCGCTGTGGAAGAAATAAATATTCATTCATATGTTGTCTTTAAATATTCCAAAGCAGAACCACTTCTGAAAGCTGAAATCTTTTAGCATTTAAGGAACCGTTAAGAACACCTTCTTCAATCTTGTAATATAAAGCACTTATACACAGCGGCCCAGAAGTCTCCGTACGCAGGGGACTGTGTTTTCCAGCAGCACGTCAGTCGTGTCTTCCTCAGTGGATCTTCGTGGACGTCCACTTCTCGGTTTCCGCAGCACTTCCAGTCTTTTTGAATTTGTGAATAAGTTTGGTGACAGTGTGGTGTGTGATGTTCTCGCCGTGTTTCCTGTTAAAGTCCATCGCAACCTCGCGACAGCTTCCCGATCCAACCATGAGAATGATTTCAATACCCTCTTTTCTCAAAGGCGTTCTTAAAGTCTATCTGAAAAAATATATAATAATAAAACCAAGTATGAAAAATTTTGGAAGACTTTTTGCTAAAATTTTGTTAAACTTTCGGGACACTTTGTAGTTTTAGTAGAGTTTCTCCATTTCTCCTTCCGCCCACTAGTGGTCATTATTAGTAACTACAACAGTAAAGTGTAGGTGCAGGTTCTTCACCTTGTTCCTTTGGTGGAACGCTTGATGGTTGTATGTGAAGCCCTATGACATAGAGATGGACCAGAAGAGCTCCTGAGGAGAACCTGTTTAGAAAGCGAGAACTGTGAAGACAAAATGTTTATTGAAAATTCATTCCACAAACGGAAGTTTCTCAGCTCCTTCGTGCAGCGATAAACGATCTCCTGATGCTTTTGGTTCCTTTCTTTGTTTTGTAGTGTTCACACTCACTGAACTGCTCTGGATTTGAGCTCTGAGTTCTTCTGCAGCTCTGGAAATTCTGTATGGAAATTTAAATTTCTGCATTTCCAGTCCTGAGCAGTGTTAAAAAATCCAAAACGTGATCCGTCGTGAAGTCTTTCCCTCATTTTGTGCACTAACGCGGCCTCCATCACGTTTACTTTATAACTTTATTCACTTTTTATTATTATACAGTTTAAAAATAACACAAAACATGAACTTTACTATCATGCATTTTTTCCCCAGTTTTTTCTGATCTAATTTGACCCGGAAATGACCTCAGTGATGATGTCACTAAGCAGAAAAAATGGTGATTGGCCCACACACACACACACACACACACACACACACACAGCTATGAATTCCTAAATCTTTAAAGGATCCATTAAAGGATTATTAGCTAAAAAGTAAATCCTGAAATATTACTCGTGAGAAGGTTTTTTTTTTTTATGAAGGTCTTCATCGTTGTGATGTTTATCGCTTTCATCACCACGGTAACGTTAGTTTCATTTTCAGTATTTGTTCAGTTCAGTTATATTTTAGTATAAGAGCACAGAGATGATGAACACCAACTGTTACACTTTTTATTTACAGAATTTATTTGATAGTTAAAGTTGTGCACAGATTTGTTTCCTCTTTTTATTACTTATTACGTATGTTTTAAGGAATATTTTTCATCCCCAGGAAGAACAGAACTGGTGTGTAACCGTGGTAACAGCTCTGAGCATACTGGAAATAACCTCACTGACAACCAATCAGAAGTGTCCAATAAAAGCCCCACTAAACTCCTGACCAATCAGAGAACAGTGTGGAGTGTGCGAGCGAAACAAATAAAACGGATACATACAAATTAGGGGCGGAGTTTAGCGTGCTAGTTTTAGTGTTCAGAGTCGAATCACCTCGACTGCAGGAAGTGAATCAAACGTACTGCGTTTTGTTTTTTTGTGAGCCAAAGCACAGAGCTGTAGCACTGTGTTCTCTTCATGTTCTCTCCATGTTCTCTCCATGTTCTCTCTGTGTTCTCAGTGTTCTCTCTGTGTTCACATG
The DNA here is from genome assembly GCA_022758105.1 of Pangasianodon gigas. NCBI lineage: Eukaryota > Metazoa > Chordata > Actinopteri > Siluriformes > Pangasiidae > Pangasianodon > Pangasianodon gigas. Next base: position 1,753,301 of record CM040476.1, on the reverse strand, counting down.
TTCTCCATGTTCTCTCCGTGTTCTCTCCGTGTTCTCTCCGTGTTCTCTCTGTGTTCTCTTTGTGTTCTCAGTGTTCACATGTTCTCCATGTTCTCTCCTTGTTCTCTCCTTGTTCTCTCCTTGTTCTCTCCGTGTTCTCTCCGTGTTCTCTCCGTGTTCTCAGTGTTCTCTCCGTGTTCTCTGTGTTCACATGTTCTCTCCATGTTCTCTCAGTGTTCTCTCCGTGTTCTCTGTGTTCACATGTTCTCCATGTTCTCTCCGTGTTCTCAGTGTTCTCACCGTGTTCTCTGTGTTCACATGTTCTCCGTGTTCTCTCCGCGTTCTCTCCATGTTCTCTCAGTGTTCTCTCAGTGTTCTCTCTGTGTTCTCTCAGTGTTCTCTGTGTTCACATGTTCTCAGTGTTCTCTCCGTCTTCTCTGTGTTCACATGTTCTCTCCATGTTCTCTCCGTGTTCTCTCTGTGTTCTCTTTGTGTTCTCAGTGTTCTCTCCGTGTTCTCTGTGTTCACATGTTCTCCATGTTCTCTCCGTGTTCTCAGTGTTCTCTCCGTGTTCTCTGTGTTCACATGTTCTCCATGTTCTCTCCGTGTTCTCAGTGTTCTCTCCGTGTTCTCTGTGTTCACATGTTCTCCATGTTCTCTGTGTTCTCTCTGTGTTCTCTCTGTGTTCTCTCTGTGTTCTCTCCGTGTTCTCTCCGTGTTCTCAGTGTTCTCTGTGTTCTCTCCATTTTCTTGGTGTTCTCCCCGTGTTCTCCGTGCTCAGATGATTTTTGTGATTTCGACACTCGCTCATTTGCTAAAGGTTTAACTTCTTCATTGCCGTATTTCTGACCGATCAGTGAAAGAGTTTTATGACGATGTTTTCTACACGATGTGTGTGTGTGTGTTGCAGATCGCCACTCCGGCGCGCTACACGCTGACGTTGGGCGGGACGTCTCTCTCTGTGAAGTACCTGCGTAAACACGGCTACATGTCGACGCCGCCGCCGGTTAAAGAGTACCTGCAGGAGAAGATGGAGGAGACGAGGGACCGCTTCTCCGAGAGGATCGAAGAAACCAAGGACAAGTTCACGGAAAAACTCCAGGAGACCAAAGACAAAGTGGGCTTCCGAAAGAAAAACGAATAAAAAACCGACGGATGACATCATCGCTACGTAAATAATGAGCTATAAACATAAATTAATAAAGGTTTTCCTGTGAAATGTGCGCTACTGACATCACTTCCTGTTCAATCATCCATTCATACCGCAAAAAAAACATAGTGACAATTTGGATCCGCCCCCAAACTTCCTTTTTTTTTTTTTTCATAGGTTTGCATGAGGGCGGGGCTGCAACATCGCTAGCAGGATATCGCTAGCCGCTAATATAACAAATCTAACTGCAAATCTTCCGCCATACTGGGAGGGCATTTTGGGAAAAGTCCGCTTAAATTGAGCCCTTCCAAGATGGCGGAGGTATTGACGTGTCTCATGGATGCTATAGTTACTGTTCGTTAGCCGAAAAATCAACACATCTACCGCTTCATATCACGTGTCCTTATTTATATACAGCATGAAATCAATTTGATGTCAAAAGTTGGAAACCAATAAACGTAGCGAGCTTGCGTTAATCTGCTGTTATATACGCTAGCTCCTGTTACAATACAACATACAGAAATTAGTGTCTTAATATTAATTAATATTAATTAATATTTCTCTCTTTGTATCTCTCTGTATCTCTCTCTCTATCTTGCTCTCTCTATCTCTCTCTTTGTATCTCTCTCTTTGTATCTCTCTCTTTGTATCTCTCTGTATCTCTCTCTCTATCTTGCTCTCTCTATCTCTCTCTTTGTATCTCTGTATCTCTCTCGCTCTCTCTCTGTCTTGCTCTCGCTATCTCTCTCTCTCTCTCTGTATCTCTCTCACTCTCTCTCTCTTTGTATCTCTCTCTCTGTATCTCTCTCTATCTTGCTTTCTCACTCTCTATCTCTTTTTCTCTCTCCCTCCCTCTCTCTCTCTCTCTCTCTCTCTGTGTATCTCTCTCACTTTCTCTCTCTGTATCTCTCTCTCTCTCTGTCTATCTTTCTCTCTCTCTCTTGCTCTCTATCTCTCCCTCTCTCTGTATCTCTCTCTCTCACTCGCTCTCTCTGTGTATCTTTCTCTCTCTCCCTCTGTCTCTGTGTGTCTGTGTATCTCTCCCTCTGTCTCTCAGTGTGTGTATATATCTCTCTCTAGCTGTATCTCTCTGTTTTTCTCCATCTCTCAGTGTGTCTGTGTATCTCTCTCTCTCCGTATCTCTCTCTCTCTCTCTCTCTCTGTCCGTCTCTCAGTGTGTGTCTGTGTGTCTCTCTCCGTTTCTCTCTTGACTGAAACTACGGCTGTATATGTATTCCTTTTAAGGAAAGTGGGCGGAGCCTGGTAGCTCTGTATGAACTGGGGGCGGGGCTCATTTCTGGGCTGAAAAGAAAGAAACTTGCAAGATGTGTTGAATCACCATTTTTTGTATTTTGTTGGAAATATTTAAAAATAAAAAGCTGCATAAATTTATATGAATGTTACATGTGATGTAAATGTTACAGACCGCAGCTTCAGCAATGCAGAGATGGTTTAATCAGATTAAATCTGATTAAACACCTCGATTAGGATCAACACAATCATCAGGATTTTCTGATATTTATAAGAGAACCTCTTGTTTTTTTCCTGTGTGTAAAACCGAAGGCTCAGCTTTTACCTCATCTGTTACAGTTTTGTGTTTGATATTTAAACTTCGGCTCTCAGAGTTGATTTATTTTCATGGTGTTTGTGGAAGATGGCGGAAAATCTGCATCGTTGCTATGGTTCCGTCCTCCATTTTAACTGTCATGAAGTGAACAAATAAAATAAAATTCAAGAAAGAGGTTCACAGTGGTTTTTTCCCCCCGTTTTGCTTGCACACAAACACACACACACACACAAACAAACATATATACAGTTGTGGCCATAAGTTTACATACGCCTTGCAGAATCTGCAAAATGTTAATAATTTAAAAGAAAAATAAGGGGATCATAAAAATATCATTTTGTTTTTTATTTAGTTCTGCCCTGAATAAGCGATTTCACACAGCAGATGTTTCCATAAAGTCCACAAGACACAATAATAACTGAATTTACACAAATAAACCAGTTCAAAAGTTTCCATATGCTTGATTCTTAATACTGTGTGTGTTACCTGATGATCAGCGACTGTTTTTATGTTTTGTGATAGTCGATCATGAGGCCCTTGTTTGTCCTGAGCAGTTAAACTGCACACTGTTCTTCAGAAAAGTCCTCCAGGTCCTGCACCTTCTCTGCTTTTCCAGCATCTTCTGCATATTTGACTCCTTTCCAACAGCAGCTATATGATGCTGAGATCCATCTTTTCACACTGAGGACAAACTGAGCGACTCGAACACGACTATTACAAAAGCTGCAAACATTCACTGATGCTCAAGAAGGAAACACGATACATTAAGAGCCAGGGGGGTGTAAACTTTTGAACAGGATGATCAGTGTAAATTGTTGTTATTTTGTTTAAAGATACTATTTTTTCATTTAGTACTGCCCTTCAGAAGCTACATAAGATATTTACATGTTTCCCAGAAGACTAAAGGCGTATGTAAACTTATGACCTGAACAGTATATGTAACTTCCTGTCCCCTTTTTCCTGTGAATGGTATCTTCCACACACTCAGACACTCCTCCTGAAGACCTAAATTCGTTTTTTGCTCTTTTTCCAACTGAGTTCTTCTCGACTGAGATTGATGATGTCACTCCAGGAGTCTTTCTGTGCCACAGGTCCAGTTTAGGGGTCACGACCCCGTCTGCTCCTGTACCCACTGAGACAACCACTAGTGCTTGTGTTATAGTTTATAGTTTCTGTCCACTGTATCTGTAGTGTGCAGTTTAATCCAGAAATGTGTGTGGATTTTTTTTTTTTCCTTTTTTCTACTGGGTCTTCTCTAGCCAATCAGATAGCGAGACAACTTTTCATGAATGCCCAGGTTACTCCAAGCAGCCAATCACCAAGCATCAGGCAGAGATTTCCTCAGATCACGCATGGACCAGAAACGATCAAGAAATAATTAAATACGTTTATAGTTGTTTTTTTTTTTTTTTAAATAACATGAAATATTTGCAACAGTCATATCACCTTAGAAGTCTAAGAGCAGCTGAAGAACTCATGTGGAAAATAGGTGAAACACAAAATAAAAATTCCAACCATTACACAGGAGCAATAAAGGAGTGAGGATGAGACACGAGAGAAAGTCTTACTATAACTGTTCTGATGGAGAGGAACAGACTATAAACACACTGCACTATCATCATCATATAGAAATCACTGTTATATAGAAATCACTTTCATATAGAAATCACTGCTACTCACTACATCCGGTATTACAGTATTATACACATTACAGCAATCTCTCTCTCTCTCTCTCTGTTTCTCTCTCTCTGCCTGTCTGTCTCTCTCTGTCTCTCTATCTGTCTATCTCTCTCTCGCTCACTCTGTCTGTCTGCCTGTCTCTCTCTCTCTCCCTCTCTCTCCCTCTCTCTGTTTCTTTCTGTTTCTCTCTCTCTGCCTGTCTGTCTCTCTCTGTCTCTCTATCTGTCTGTCTCTCTCTCGCTCTCTGATTCTCTCTCTCTCTCCCTCTCTCTGTTTCTCTCTCTCTGCCTGTCTGTCTCTCTCTGTCTCTCTGTCTGTCTCTCTCTCTGTCTCGCTCTCTGTCTGTCTGCCTGTCTCTCTCACTCTCTCTCTCTCTTTCTCTCTGTCTCTGTCTGTCTCTCAGTTCAGTTCAGTTCATCAGTGCTTTATTGGCATGAATGTTATAAATCACATTGTTGCCAAAGCAAATAGTGCAGGTAGATCAAACCAAAATTCATACAAAAAAAAAACATATATACAAATATTTAGACATTACAAACATCATAAACAGGAACAGTAAAAAAAAATATATATATATGGTGTGTGTATTCAGGGTGTGTGCAGGACACTCGGTGTCTCTCTGTCCCTCAGGCTCTCACATTCCGATACATACTTCGCAGCGAAGGCTGCAGTGTTTCCTTCTCCCAGAATGATTCTTAGTTTTTCTTCATCTGTTAAATTGCAGAAATTTGGAATTTTGTGTGTGATGTTTTTGGTGAAAGTGTCTCTCTCTGGTGTTGATATTTTTCACAGTGGAGGAGGAAGTGCAGCTCTGTCTCAACCTCATCGCTCATACAGTGAGCACACAGTCTCTGTTCTCTGGGCAGCCAGGTTCTCCTGTGTTCCAGGTTCTCCTGTGTTCCAGGTTCTCCACGGCGAGACTGTGCTCACTCAGCCTGTACCTGGTCAGGATGTGTCTCTGCTTTATATCTCTGATGGTGAAGAGATACTCTGCCAGTTCATACTCTCTGTTTAGGGCCGATAGCAGTGTAATCTGGACTGGGTTTGGGTCTGACTGTCCCAGTGCTCCAGATACGCTCTTCTCATCTGCTCAGTAATTTGGTTGACTCTGATTAGACTTTGGTGAGCAGTGCTGGTCTGAGACTGCTGTGTGTTAGTGGTTAGTGTGTTAGCGGTTAGTGTGTTAGTGGTTAGTGTGTTAGTGAGTCTCAGGACCAGCTGACAGAGGCGACTGAGCTCATGGGTTTTCAGAGCTTCATACTGTAGCGTGTTTTCGTTACTTGATTTAAGATGTTTCCAGAATTTCAGAGCTCTTTTTGTACGGGTATAATCAGTGGGAATCGGCCTAATTCTGCCCTGCATGCATTGGTTGGTGTTTTTCTTTGAACTTTTAGGATATTTCTACAGAATTCTGCATGCAGGGACTCTGTGGGATGTTTATCCCATCTAGTGTAGTCGTGTGTACTGAGTGGACCCCAAAATTCACATCCGTACAGCGCAATAGGCGCAACGACACTGTCAGAGATTTTACACCAGATTCTAATTGGGATGTTTATTTTGTAGAATTTATTCTTGATTGCATAAAGAGCTCTTCGTGCTTTTTCTCTTAGTGCGTTCACTCCCAGATCAAAGCTTCCTGAGGCACTGAGTTTCAGCCCGAGGTAGTGGTAGTGTAGCGAGTGCTCCAGGGCCGTGTTTCCTACAGTGAACTGGTGTCTGTTTTCCTGAAGTCTGGCCTTCTTTTGGAAGATGACAGTTTGGGTTTTGGCCAGGTTGAGTGTCAGGGCTCAGTTCTGACAGTACTGCTCCAGCAGGTCCAGGTGCTGCTGTAAGCCTTGTTCAGTAGGAGACAGCAGCAGCAGGTCATCTGCGTAGAGCAGGAATTTGACTTGCGTATTGTTTAGGGTGAGTCCAGGGGCTGCAGATTGTTCCAGTAACACCGCTAACTCATTGATATAAATATTGAACAGAGTTGGACTCCAGCTGCAGCCCTGCCTCACCCCGCGCCCCTGAGTGAAGTATTCTGTCCTTTTGTTGCCGAGTTTTATGCTGCATTTATTGTTCAGATAGATAGACTTGATAATGTCATAGACTTTACCCCCTACACCACTTTTTAAAACTTGATAAAATAATCCTGTGTGCCAAATCGAGTCAAATGCTTTTTTAAAGTCTATAAAACATGCAGATATTTTGGCTTTGTTTTTCTGGTGAGCGTGCTGTTTGATTAGAGTGTGTAGGGTGTAAATGGGGTCAGTAGTGCGATGATTTGGTAAAAAGCCGATCTGACTCTTACTCAGGACACTGTGTTCGGTGAGGAAGGCCTGGATCCGGGCGTTGATGATACAGCAGAAAACCTTCCCCAGATTACTGCTCACACAGACGCCCCGGTAGCTGTAGGGGTCTAATTTATCTCCACTCTTATAAATCGGGGATATTAGCCCCCGGTTCCAGATGTCAGGAAAACAGCCAGCTTGGAGAAGCAGGTTGAACAGTTTTAATAACGCTCTCTGCATTTCAGCAGTGCTGTACTTTAGCATTTCTGTCCTGATGCTGTCAGAACCACATGCTTTCCTGCCTTTCAGGTTCCTGAGGGCCTCAGCCAGTTCTTCCTGTGTAATCTGGTAGTCAAGTGGCTTCTGATTATCTTTTATGACTGTTTCTAATTTTTCTAATTTATTTTGGGTTAATTTTTGATCTTTTGTTAGATTATGTGGGGAGATTTCTTTAAAGAGTGATTCAAAATAGGTTTTCCAAATTGTTGGGTCTTTTATGGATGTGTCTTGGGTGTGTTTTGTGTTTAGATTGCTCCATTTCTCCCAGAGCTGATTTTGATTAATGGATTCTTCAATTTCCTTTAATGTCTGATGGTAGTGCTGTTGTTTTTTCTTATGAATCATCTGTTTATAGTTCTTGAGTGTTTCACAGTACTTTAGTCTGATTTCAGTGTTTTGTGGTAGTGTGTGTTTTTGGTTAGATAGCTGTCTGAGTTGCTTTCTTGCAGATTCACATTCTTTATCAAACCATTGTTCAGTTTTGGATCTTTGTTTATGATTTTTGTTTGTTTTACACAGGTTAGCTTTGGTTGCAGATATGTGGTATATTTGATTTATTTGTTTTACTGCTAGGTTTACATTCGTTTGGTTGGGCTAGAACTCAGTTGTTAGAAATTTGTTAATGAGATTAGTAACTTCAGCAGAACTCATTGTATTGGAAAGTTCAGACTCACTGTTAGGGGTCCATTTATAGCACTGATTGAGCTTTAATAGTTTGTAGTTTTTTCTTGTTGTGTTATTTGGCTGCTGAATTCTTTTTAGGAACACATTAATTTGGCAGTGGTCTGATAGAGGTAACTGTGGTCTGACAGTGAACGCACTTATGCAGGAGGGGTCCATGTCAGTAATGGCGTAGTCGACTACACTAGACCCAAGAGCTGAGCAATAAGTGAACCGTCCTAATGAGTCTCCTCGGATCCTACCATTAAGCATGTACAGGCCCAGGCTTCGACAGAGCTGCACTAACTCCTTACCGTTCTTATTTACAACAGGATCTGGGTTGACTCTTTGTTTTGTTGTAGGGGCCAAATAGGGAAGTGTGTTAAATATGTCCTTTTTTCCATGAATATCTGTGGTATCACTTTCTGAACCTGTCCTGGCGTTGAAGTCTCCACACAGTAGTACATTTCCCTGAGCCTGGAAATGGCAGGTTTCTGTGTGGAGATTGTGGAAAAAGTCATCATTGTAGTATGGGGACTCTGCAGGTGGAGTATAAGCTGCACAGATAAATAGGCTTCTGTCATTATTCACTACACCCTGTTTAAGCTGAAGCCAAATGTGTCTGAGCTCTTTCTTTACAACTGAAAGATAGGGTGTAAGATCATCTTTATACCAAACGATGACCCCCCCAGAGTCTCTGCCATGTTTTATATTCCCTCTTTTGAAGGATGGTAGAAGGATTTCTCTGTAGCCTGAGGGACAGTGGGTTTCCGTGTCTGAACGGCACCATGTTTCCAGCAGTATGATGATGTCATGTTTTGCATTTTTGAGGAAATCTGCATTTGAGCTTTTGGTTCCTAAAACTGAAGAATATAAACCCTGAATATTCCAGGAACTTATAGAGAGTGAATTCATTGTAAAAATCAGTTAGTGATAGTAGAGATGAAAGAGAGGAATTTGTATATTTAAGATGTATATAGAATGTCTATGTTTCTGTTTGGAGCAACATTACAAGAATATGAAAAATTTAGTGCAATTAAACATATTTACAGAGAATTTGATTTGTATTAGAAATACTAACACTAGTTAACACTAGAAATACTAATACTAGTCTCTCTCTCTCACTCTCTGTCTGTCTCACGCTCTGTCTGTCTGTCTCTCTCTCTCTCTCTCTCTCTCTCTCTCTCTCTCTCTCTCTCTCTCTCTCTCTCTCTCTCTCTCTCTCTCTCTCTCTCTCTCTCTCTCTCTCTCTCTCTCTCTCTCTCTCTCTCTCTCTCTCTCTCTCTCTCTCTCTGTCTGTCTCTCTCTCTCCCTCTCTCTGTCTCTCTCTCTCTGTCTCTCTCTCTCTGTCTCTGTCTGAGGTGAAATGGGATGGTGAATGCGGTGGTTGCTGTGTCATTCCATCTGTGTGTGTGTGTGTGTGTGTGTGTGT
>CM040476.1:1701352-1735406 GCA_022758105.1 Pangasianodon gigas | reverse complement strand
TGTTAATGTCACTGGTGTTAAAGACACTGGTGTTAAAGTCACTGGTGTCACTGGTGTTAAAGTCACTGGTGTTAAAGTCACTGGTGTTAAAGTCACTGGTGTTAATGTCACTGGTGTTAAAGACACTGGTGTTAAAGTCACTGGTGTCACTGGTGTTACTGTCACTGGTGTTACTGTCACTGGTGTTAAAGTCACTGGTGTTAAAGACACTGGTGTTAATGTCACTGGTGTTAAAGACACTGGTGTTAAAGTCACTGGTGTCACTGGTGTTAAAGACACTGGTGTTAATGTCACTGGTGTTAAAGACACTGGTGTTACTGTCACTGGTGTTAAAGTCACTGGTGTTAAAGTCACTGGTGTTAAAGACACTGGTGTTAAAGTCACTGGTGTTAATGTCACTGGTGTTAAAGACACTGGTCTTAAAGACACTGGTCTTAAAGTCACTGTAACAGCCTGTGTTTATGACACCAGTGACAATAACTCCTGTGACTAAAGTAATGGCTCCATATAAAAAAAATCAAGAATATTGATTATTCATACAAAAAAGAATTCTATTACAGTCACAATTCTGAAAACAGAATATGAAAACATAATTCAAATATTCAAAGCTCAGATGTTTTGAGAATGACCCACACATACTGTACATTGAATAGTAATTAGAAAGTAGGATGAATTACAGCAAGTCAATTTCGATTAAACTTTGAACACAACTGCAGTAAATTGTAGGGTTATATTTTAGAATAACGGCATTACACACTCTATTAAACTATTTTACCTACAGTAATGTTTGTCAATGACATTTAGGGATTTATTAAGTGACATAAACGTCTGCCATCTTGGACTCATTGTGTTGCAGGTAAATTGTTTTATTTAAGCCTCCAACACAAAGGCTGAATCTCTAATATAATTCATTTTACCGTATGTAAGGTTTAATGTTTTACTGCACTGTATATAACATTATAGCTTTTTTCATACACTAAAATTAGAACACACAATATTAAACAATGCACTTTGTTTGTTTTGCCTGTGAATACATTAATATTACAGACCAGTACGGCATTAAAGTAAACAATGTTCTTTTAAAAGAAACTCTTAAAAGCCAGTGAGACAGGGCGTGTGTGTGTGTGTGTGTGTGTGTGTGTGGGTGTGTGTGCGTTCAGTCGTATTTTACGGCTCTGTGGTTTTCCCCTGCGTGTTTGCGCTCTGCATGTTCAGGAAGTCGAAGCCTGTTTTGTCTGGTTTTGGGTCTCTGTGGGTTTCTGGGGAAACAAAAAAACAAAAAAAAAGAGGAAAATGTCTTGTGTGTTTATGTGTGTGTGTGTTTATGTGTTTGTGTGTGTGTGTCTGTGTGTGTGTGTTTTAAACTGGAAGTATAGAAACAGCTCAGTGTCAGATGAGGTGAACGTCCTGTAATGTTATTAGAAATTAATTCCTTTTCGGTAAAGACAAATGGTTTGTTCTCCAAATTTGAGTTTTCTGGAAGAACCTTTCTGCAACAGATAATATCATTAACTGTGATGAAATATTAACTTTTAAAAGTCTGTGATCATGCAAGATCATGTCTAACATATTGCTTAATAATTTAATAATAATTCAAAATTAATGACGGAAAGATATCACCTACTTTTTCGTTATTTTGCCTTGGATTAAAAAACAACACTCTGCAAAGGTTTTGCATTTCTATTTTTATTTATTTGCTGCTTTACTTTCAGGTCCACAGCTTACAAACAAGACCTTTCGACAAAACATTGTCGTGTTGTTGTTCGGTCTCTCCACCAATCAGAAGTCGAGTCATTCAGTACCAGCACTGTGAGCATCATCAACATACCCATGCTGAAAAAGATACAACACCATATATGTAGCAGTTATATGTGTGTGTATATATATATATATATATATATATATATATATACACACACACATTTTTCCCCATCAATCTATACTTAATTGCCCATAACGGTGCAGTGAAAATCTTTTTTTGAGATTTTCAGAAATTAATTTAAAATCAAAAACTGAAATCTCTTATTCACACAAGTATTCAGACCCATGATTCAATAATTTGTAGAAGCCCCTTTGGCAGTAATTACCGCTACAGGTCTTCTTGGATACATCTGTACAAGTTTGCACACCAGGATTTGAGCAGTTTATCCCATTCTTCATGGCAGATCTTCTCAAGCTCTGTCAGAGTGGATGGCGAGCGTCTGTGAGCTACCATCTTAAGGTCTCTCCACAGATGTTCGATGGGGTTTAAGTCTGGGCTTTGGCTGGGCCACTCAAGAATATTCAGAGACTTGCACTGAAGCCACTCCAGTGTTGTTATTTGCCGTATGCTTAGGGTCAACTGTCGCCCCAGTCTGAGTTTGGGTGCGATCTGGAGGACGTGTATTTCAAGGATGTTACTGTATTTGGCTGCATTCAACTGTCCCTCAATTGTTACCAGTGTCCCTGCCATTGAGAAGCACTCCCCAAAGCATGATGCTGCCACCACCATGTTTCACCGCAGCGATGGTATTAGCCAGGTGATGCGCAGTGCCTGTGTTTTCTGCCCAAAGAGTTCAATTTTCATCTAATCAGACCAGGGAGTCAATTTCCACCTGTAGCCAGAGTCCTTTATGCTGTCATATGCCTTTTACTCACAGTGGCTTCCGTCTTGTCACTCTGCCATGAAGGCTTGATGGAGTGCTGCAGAGATGGTTGTTTGTCTACACAGGACTTTTGGAGCTCTTTTAGAGTGACCGCTGGGTTCTGTCTTATCTCCCTGACCAAGGCCCTTCTTTCCCAGATGCCCAATTTGGCCGGACAACCAACTCTAGTAAGGTTCAAGGTTGTGCCAAGCTTCTTCCATTTCAAAATTATTGAGAACACTGTGGTCCTGGGAACACTCAAAGCCTTAGAAATTGTTTATATCCATTGATTGCGGAGATCCATGGACAGTTCCTTGGACGTCATTGCTTGGTTTTTGTCCTGACAATGCAGCGTAAATTATGGGCCCTTAAACCCCGCTGTGTGCCTTTCCAAACTCTGTCCAATCAATTCAAACTCTAACAGATGGGCTCCAATCAAACATAAAGAGTATATTTATTTGTTTGTTTATTTATTACACTACTTCACTACTTAGGGTGTAGGAGCCATTAGTTTATACCCCATGTATTAACAAATTGTGCACTAAATATTAATATATTATTAATAGTGTGTGGTGATTTAGTCATACAACAAAAAAAAATAGTTCTTTTTTTAAAAATTAGAAAGCTACTGAAATTAACAGTCAGCTCTTATACATGGATGATGGTTGATGTGCACAGAAATTTATGATTAAATTTTTTAAATACGGTTAACAAATAAAATAAAATAAAAAAAACAGAAATGGGCCTGATTAAACTGGTAGCCATATTTGATTTGTGATCTTTAAGATCTTTAAGATTCATAAGGAGGACAAATGGAAATGTAATTGACTAAGAAAAAGAGAATTAATTTTAAATTATAGTTAATTAAAGTAAAAATCTTGTGAAATGTGATAATTATAGCAACAAAGTATGATGACTAAAGTACGCACACACACACACAAACACACACACACTGCATAGACAGACAAAGAAACATACTGAGTCATCCTCTGACCTCTCCCTCACACTCACATGTCTGTAGAATAGGGAAGGATATTAACACACACACAAATAACAGCACCTAACACACCCCAAAAAGCGCACTACTTGTCTAATAGTGTTAGTTCAGAATGTATTCAGACCCCTTCAGTTTTTTGCACACTTTCTTGTATTATAGATTTAACTTGTTTAAAATTTATTAAAAATCAAAAACAAAAGCCTCTCATTTAGAAAAGTATTCAGACCCTTTATTCATTATGTTTTAGAAACACTTTCAGCAGCAGTTACAGCTTCGAGTCTTCTTCGGTAAGTCTCTACAAGCTTTCCACACCTGGATTTGGGCAGTTTCTCCCATTCTTCCTGTCAGATCCTCTCAAGCTCAATCAGATTGGATGGGAAGTGTCTGTGAAGTGCCATCTTCAGCTCTCTCCACAGATGTTCTACAGGGTTCAGGTCTGGTCTTGGGCTGGGCCACTCGGGGACATTCAGAGACTTGTCCTGAAGCAACTCCAGCATTGTTTTGGCTGTATGCTTTGTGCTGAAAGGTGAACCTTCTTCCTAGTCTGAGGTCTTGTGCACTTTGGAGCACAGTTTCTTCAAGGACCTCTCTGTGTTTGGCTGCATTCATCTTTCCCTCAATTTTGATCAGTCTCCCCATCCCTGCCTCTAAGAAGCACCCCCATAGCATGATGCTGCCACCACCATGCTTCAGGGCTGATTTTCACCAGATTTCAGCCTGAAGAGTTTTTTTTTCCTCATGCTCTCAGAATCATTTCATTGTCTGTCCTGTACCTTTTACTCAGAAGTGGCTTCTGTCTAACCAGTCTACCATAAAGGCCTGATCATTGGAGTATTTCTGAGATGGTTATCCTTCCATCAAGTTCTCCCATCTCTGCAGAGGACTTCTGAAGCTCTGTTAGAGTGGCCACTGGGTTCTTGGTCACCTCCCTGACGACGGTGCTTCTAGCACGGTGGTTCTGGTGGTTCTAAACTTCTAATGTTTCACAATGTTGGAGCCCACTGTGCTCCTGGAAACATTCAAAGCTTTAGAAATGGATTGATACCTTTGCCCAGATCTATCTCTCGACACAAATTGATCATGTAAGTCTACAAAGAGTTCCTTGGACTTCATAGCTTGGTTTTTGGTCTGATATTTACCATCAGTTGTTGGCCTTTCTAATTTATGTGCAATTGATGGCATGGATTGTTCATTTTTGCTTAGTTAAAAATATTTACTTTTAAATTTGAATACTTGAGTATGCTTAAACGTAGATAGCATCCGTGACCAGGAATCACGGGAACAAATTTTGGCTGTGCTCTCTGGGTGGGAGGGGCATACTCTCTTTCCCATGTCAATCAGAGCAGCACTAGCCAATCGTAGGCATCTGTGAGCTCTTCTGTATGCAGAAGAATGTAGATAGTGGTCCAAGTGTGTACATGTTGTTTTTAAAGTTCATACTAAACATCAGAATGGGGCATTTCAGAAACTGCTGATTGTCTGCGATTTTCACATACAGAATGGTGCGAAAAACAAAAAACATTCAGTGAGCGACAGTTCTGCAAGCTCGTCGATGAGAGGGAGATACAGCCAGAGCTGACCGGAAAGCTACGGTAAGGTAAATAACCACGCTTTACGACCGTGGTGAGCAGAAAAGTATCTCAACATGTCAAACCTTGAGGAGGATGAACTACAACTGCAGAAGACCACATCGGGTTCCACGTCTGTTAGCCAAGAACAGGAATCTGAGGCTCCAGTGGGCACAGACTCACCCAAACTGCACAGATGAAGATACTACACATATACTATAGTAATAGAGCTGTATGGTAATATAGTAATGTAATGGGTCTGTACTTGGTACAAATAAGCTTACTTCAGTCTAATACACCTCCCTTACACACACACACACACACACACACACACACAGGCTATTTAGAGATGGGTGACAGTTCAGTAAAAGATGGGGGTCGCAGCAAGGTGAGACTGTATGTGTGTGTGTGTGTGAAGACTTAATTATCCATGATTCTATTATTGGTATTATTATTATTATTATTATTATTATTATTATTATTATTATCACTGATGACGTGCAGCACTGCTGTAACTCTAAACTCCAGACACTCAGCGGCGAGACTCCAGCCACTCAACTGAGTGTGTGTGTGTGTGTGTGTGTGTGTAATTCTATGCTCCACATACACTCTCCCTGTCTAGACCTGACCCCTCCCTCTCTCTCCCTCTCTCTCTCTCTCTCTCTCTCTCTTTCTCTGTCTGTCTCTCCATCCGTCTGCGCGCGCGCTCCCTCCCTCCTCCTTCTGTCTGGCTCACATTCTGCCCCTCCTTTTGGAGGAGGAGTCACGAGAACACACACACACACACACACACACACATACACACACACCGCGAACCCTTTCCTTTCTGGCTGCGCGCGGATGGTTTCGGTAACCGTACCCCGCCGTCCGTTCCGCGCGCGCGCTGCTGCTGCTGCTGCTGCGTCGTCGTCGTCGTTATTATTATTATTATTATAAGATATATATATATATATTTTTTTTTTTTTTTGGTCGTTTTTTTTCGCTCCTTTCTCCAGGATGGCGTGATTAACGCGCGAGACAGACCGGAGACCGGGCTCCCACTCGGACTTTAAAGGACCCCCCTCTCCTCCCCTCCCTCTCTCTCTCTCTCTCTCTCTCTCTCTCACCCTCCCTCTCTCTCTCTCTCTCTCCCACTCTCTCTCTCTCTCTCTCCCTCCTCTTCATGCGCCACCACCGAACGGTCCCGGGCACCGGCAGCGCGAGCTCCACCGACAGCACCACCAACTCCACCAATGCCACTCGCTCGTGCGACTGCAGCGCGTCCCAGCAGCCGCGGGGAATGGAGAGATGTAAGTCCGTTCATTTCCGGTGTTATTATTATTTTATCATCATCATCATCATCATCATCATCATCATCGTCGTCGTCATCATCATCATCGCTGAATTCGCTGTGGGTTTTGGAGCAGACAGACAGCCGCGAGCTGCGGAGTCGCTCCGGTTTACCGGCCGCGGTCTGATCACGGGTGTTATTTTTGGCCTCGCGCCTCCGGTTCCGGTTTGTCTGTGGGCGTAATTTTATTTTTTTTAACCAAAAACATAATCACATTGCTGTTTTTTTCTCTTTTTCTCTCTATGGTTTATTATTATTATTATTATTATTATTATTATTATTATTATTATTATTGCTGAAATGCAGATGCGGAGCTGGTGTTGTGTGTGTGCGCGCGCGCGCATGTGTGTGTGTGTATGGTGTGTGTGTGTATATTGTGTGTGCGTGTGTGTGTGTGTGTGTGTGTGTGTGTGTGTTGTTAACACGGGGGTGTAAAACTTGCACGCGCTTTTGCTTTTCTTCGCTTCTTGGATGTTTTCGTGACAAAAAAGAGAAACGCCAAATTAGAATACTGTAAGAGGTGTGTGTGTGTGTGTGTGTGTGTGGTGTAAGAAATGTGCCTTAACACACACACACACACACACACACACACACACACACAGTTACATTTCGGTCTAACGTTACTTACCGGAAGTTCCAATCTTAATTAGTCCTTAATTAGAGCTTCCGGTTCAGGTCTTCAGCGTTCCTAAAGAGCACCTTGGTTTTGGTATTTATTGTTTAATTATAATTTTATTTTATTTAATCTCTTTACTCTTATTTTATACTCTATGAATAAGCAAAGTTTTTTATTATTATTATTATTATTATTATTTTTATTTTTATTTTTTTTTTTAGTATTATTATTATTATTATCTACTGCTTTTAAGACTACAAAATGACAAAACTCCCAAAATAGTGCACTATGTAGAGATTAAGGTGTTTTCAGACTGATGTTGCTCCAGGTCATGGTACAGGTACGAAATCCACATCTGAAATGTTCAGTAAATAATAATAATAAATAAGAAGAAGAAGGAGAAGCGACTTTATTTATAGAGCACATTTCCTGCATTTAAAATGCAGCTCAAAATGCTTTATAGTGTAAAAAAAAAAAAGTAAAAAAAAAATAAATAAATAAAAAACAGAAAAAAAGTTAAAAAAAAAAAAAAAAAAAAAAAAAAAAAAAAAAAAAAAAAAAAAAAAAAAAAAAAAAAAAAAAAAAAAAAAAAAAAAAAAAAATTTAAAAAAAAAAAAAAAAAAAAAAAAAAAAAAAAAAAAAAAAAAAAAAAAAAAAAAAAAAAAAAAAAAAAAAAAAAAAAAAAAAACAGAAATAAAAAACAAAAGTAAAATAGCAAATAGTAATAAAATATAAAATAGTAAAATATTTTTAAAAAATATATTAAGATGTGTAAAAACAGAATAAACTACAATAATGGACATAATATAAAAGCAGTGTAAAAGTAACGTGCCTAGCTAAAGCTAATGTGAATAAATAGGTTTTTTTTTTTGCAATTTTTTTTAATCAGTAATGTAGGAAAAGCAGCGAAAGTAGGATGGAGCGTAGCAACTTATTAAAACACGTTATTAAAACCCGAAATTCTTCCTCACATGGTGCAGCACCGAGTACGAGACACAGCGAGGTTGTCTTATTGGTGGCGAGTAACACAAACAGAGCTGAAGGGTGCCAATACTTTTCTACTTACTAGAGAGCTGAGTGTAAACAAAAAAGAAAACAAAATCACGGCACATTTTCTATGGATTTAGCTCAACTGCTGTTCCACTCTACAGCTCCATCACTGTGCTGCACCCTCTGTAGTGAGCATGTATAGTGAAGAAGAAGCCGTTTGGGATTGGGCCTCTCCTGAAAATACTGGACGTTTGTCAGAAATTGGGATAAAAATCAGCAGGAAAAAAAAGAAAGCATCACTGTGGGTAAATGAATAGAAATGAAATTGAAAAGAGACATAAATTTTGGCCCCCTTGTTTCTCCATGTGCCTTATTTGGATTCAGTACTCGCTATGACTTTAGAATAACTGCGTCTTTATTAACCTGAATATTAATTCGTTTGCATTAATTGTCTTTTGTCTAGAAGTGTGTGTGTGTGATTCATGTCTCTGTCTGTGTGTGCTGCTGTGATATGATATGATATGATATGATGTGAGAAAACAGCTGCGTATTTTACATAAATATAATCCAAACACACAGAAACACAATAATATAATATATAAGAACAACAATTCGAGATTAGTGCTCTAATCTCCACATTAGAGCCCTAGATAGGGGACAGAGTGTGCACTACTGAGGCACCCAAAAATAACCACCACCAAAAACACTGAATTACAGATTTTTAATGCTAAATTTTTAAAGATTTGTGTCAGAATTAAAAGGGAATTTAATTGATTTAATTGGAGTTTCCTGCTGGACAACATCAGTGCAGAAGCTCATCAGTGAGTCACGTGACTTTAACAGGGATGTAGTAAATTTTACACAGATACACACATGAGAAATGGGTTTTGTTGCTGGAGAACATCAACTGAGCTTCACTACTCGCTATGGGGTGTTAGCTAAAGCTAAAGCTAAAGCTAATCCTGTCTGCTGAAGGCCTCGCTGCTATCAGAAAAAAAACAGGAGTGTGCTATTAATAGAGACGTATTTCGAGAAGCAGGTTCTAGAGAAGGAGAAACGTGCTTAAAGTGCGTCTCGGTTAGGTCTCGCTCGATACCACACACACACACACACACACACACACACACCCACACACACACAGGGTTGTGAAGGAGGCCTGCTATAATCCATTTTCAGCATGGTAGTCGTCGCAGGCAGGCTGGGAAACAGAATAAAAACTATTTCAACACTAAAGCATTCAGTTCCATTGATACATGAATACATTTAAATATTAATAAAAGACAACAAACATTACGCTAGTCTCTTTATACCCTTATCATATACGCTATATGTATTTATCATATACAGATATATGGCTGTTATGAGTCTTTTGGGATTCAGCTGCTCACTGTGTTCATAAATAATGGCGCCCCATGTGTAATGCACAATAATGAGTCGGTCAGTTTAAATGTAATAATCAGTTATACAGTATGTATGAAATAATAAAACACAAAGCGGTGGTGTGATGATGTGATGAAGTGGAGTTACTCTTACCACTTACACTTACGTGCATACTTACTTTTTAATGTTGTGGAGCGTTTTTTCCTCCTTACTGAAAACTTCACTGTACGAGCTGTTACTATAGAAACGATAACATATAACGATAACGAGCGCATTAAAATAAACCTGCACTACTGTCAGGTTTACTGTTATAGGAAATTCATCAACACCAGAATTCAGCAGCGCTGTGGAATAAATTGCTCACGATGTTCACTTTAGATATAGTCTGTCTAGACGTCGACTGGAAGTTTAAAAAACAGATGGCTGAAGTGCTGAAGTGCAGAAGTGCAGGACGATGTACAGTAGCACAGTTAAATTGCGATATGGAGATAAAAATGTTTTTAAAGTTTAATAATAATATCGCTGCTTTCCAACAGTCCATCTGGGACGTAGGCTGCGAGGTAGGCGGCGTTTTTTGAGATATAGAGTCTGTCCCACTCGGGAGGCGGCGTAAAGACGGCTGTGTTATAAGAGTCCTTATTTTTGGATGCAGTGATAGTGCTGGTGTGTGTGTGTGTGTGTGTGTGTGTCCTTCTCATAGAGGACAATCCCACAGAGTCAACGAGTGGAGTTATTAAATAAAGTACTGTGATGAATATCGTAAACTGACCTGTAACCTAATGCACATGGATGGTCTGTGTGTGTGTGTGTGTGTGTGTGTGTGAGAGGGGGTTGTGGGTTCTCAGTATGTCTGTCTGTATGTGTGGGAGGAGTGTCTGTGTGTTTCTGTTTATGGCTGTGTGTGTGTGTGTGTGTGTGTTTTTTGGGGGTTGTCAGGTCTCAGTACGTCTGTGTGGGTGTGAGAGTGTGATGAGGTCACACCCAAGGTCAGCTGTCAGTCCTCCTCCTGATCTGTGTGTGTGTGTGTGTGTGTGTGTGTGGTTGTGTATTGGCTTACAGGCACTGAGTAGACTTATTACTAAAATAATAATAATAATAATCATGTTTTTATTTACTTATTTATTTATTTATTTGCTAGATATTGCCAGATATTAAACAGGAAGTAAGTAGTAAAGTAAATGAAGTATACCTTGTGTCTGAAACGGCCCTCTCCTTACAAACACCGCAGTGCATTATGGGTATCCTGTTCCAACATCGATACTTTTCGGGACAGAACTATAACTATAAAGTTGAAAAATAGGGAACTAAGGCACTAGGGAATAGGGAATGACTTTCAGACATCAAAACGTTATTATTGTGTGCAAGGCTAGGTGTAATTAGTTACACAGTTAGTTGTGTGTCAGTATCACACTGCTACACTGTGATAATAAACATTTGATCAGTTATGAGTTACGATAGCACTGCGATATAAAGCATTATGTGTCCAAAGATTGTTTCTACTTGCTCAATAATATCATATCAATATCATGTCTGTTTAATCATTATTATCATTATATATATATATATATATATATATATATATATATATATATATATATATATGGTGTAACTTGATTTTTGTTCCATGACTTGTTATGATGTGCTACTCGGGCATTCACAGTAGACGTGATACTCAAGCAGTTACGGTAGACATGCTACTTTAAGTTAAACACGTTATGTGAGCATTTATAGTAAACATTTACAGTGGACTTGCTACTTGAGCATTTACGGTAGACGCATTCCTCAAGCATTTACAGTAGACGCGCCCTCGAGCATTTACGGTAGACGCGTTCCTTGAGCATTTACGGTAGACGCGTTCCTCGAGCATTTACGGTAGACGCGTTCCTTGAGCATTTGCGGTAGATGTGCTATTCAAGCAATTACGGTAAATGTGCTACTCGAGCATTTATGGTAGACATGCTATTCAAGCATTTATGGTAGACACATTACTCGAGCATGTACAGTAGACGTGATACTCAAGCAGTTATGGTAGACGTGCCAATTGAGTATTTAAGTTACACGAGCATTTATGGTAAACATTTACAGTGGATTTGCTACTTGAGCATTTACGGTAGACCTGTTACTTGAGCATTTACGGTAGACCTGCTTCTCGAGCATTTATGAGGGATGTGCAATCCAAGCATTTACGGTAAATGTGCTTTTCAGTCATTTAAGGAAAATGGGCCTCTCAAGCATTTACGGTATTTTCCACCACTGTTAGCTTCATATATTGCTTATTTTAAAACACACACACACACACACACATTCTTCTTATTTATATATTTCACAAATATATGTAAAGATCCATGTTCTGATCACTGATATTAATTAAATTAACCTCTATATAATGTAATATTTTAGTTATAACATTTATAAAGTATAGTAATGGAGTTATTCAGGCAGTGTTTCAGTGTTATGTGTGCACTAAACAATGCAGCTTGCCTTGGTCTTTGGTGTGTGTGTGTGTGTGTGTTGTGAGAATTTAACAGCCCCCGGAAGGCGGAGTTGGGGGGGTGTTGGGGGTGTTGGGGGTGTTTTAGGGGTCATAAACCCCCCACCACCCCTCCATTTTGGGGGCTGAGTGAAAGAGTGGATGAGTTTTGGCCTTTTTACAGCTGCAGCTGAGACTCAGCCTTGACATTGGCCCTGGTTCTCGCTTTTGTGTGTGTGTGTGTGTGTGTGTGTCCTCGGAGTCACCCTCTTCCCATACACCCCCTCTACACACCCGAGGTGTCCCCAGATGCCCCGGGATGATGTGAGGTGGGGGTGGGAAAGCAGGGGGTTGAGATTTTTAGAGGTTTTTGAGGGACCTTATGTGCTTTTCAGCGTCAGCTGGTTGGGGGGTTTGTGTGTCTCGTTGTGTTTGTTGTCTCGGGCGGCGCCTTCATGATCAGTCCTAATGATGAACTAGTTGTGTGTCTGGCTTTTGTGTGTGTCGAGGGTCTGATTCATGTCTACAGACATGATTTTCATTCAAATTTGTATCATTTGAAGTCTCGTCTGGTTTACTTTGTCCTGAAAGCACGCTAGTCTCAGTTGTATACACATTATTCCGCTTCCTGGGTGAGTGGGGTGCCAATAGTTTCACTCAATACATTAAAGCATTCTGTTATGTAAAGAATAAAACATGACAGGTTGTAGTGGTATACTGCCCAATGTGAAGCATGTGATTTTCCTATAACAGCATGTTCCCGTGTGTTTTATTCCTCTTACACCACAACAGTCTGGCCATGAGTACAATTTTATACTTATTCAAGAACAACACTTCATACATTTATCCTTTAATTCCTGTTGTCACTTACGTTATAGCAGCTATAAACAGTCGTTCCCTCACGAGCTTCTCTTTATTCTCTCTCTTGAGGTTAATAAGACAAAAAAACACAGTTGTTGTGTTACCGAGAAACCGTAAAGAAGCGTAAACTCCTCTGTAGATCGTCTGTGATACATGTCTCTGTGCGTGAGAACTAAAGAAAAAATACCACGTTAGAAAAAGTGCACTAATATAACCTTATTATTTAAATTACCAGAGTCTTGCTGTTAAAGAAAATTAATCAGCACCTTCTGACCAGTTCAATTTGCGAATTCAGCAGAAAACAGTATAATTCATAATGATGGTAGATGTGCTACTCAAGCATTTACAGTATTTTCCACCACTGTTAGCTAAGTTTATTGCTTCTTTCTCCTCTTATAATGGACACTTACACATCAATACAAACATTAAACAACACAAATGAAATGAAATCGGAAATGTAATTAGCACACAAATAAACCAACAGAAAATAAAACCTGGAACTTAACGTTGAAGTTGATCAGTTCATTATGTGACATTGCCACAAAACTCCTGGCTCACCTGCTTGTTTTGATTACACAATAAAACAGTTTAGCGAACGTTAGCTAGCTCTGAAGAGGTGACATCAGCTAGTTAGCTGGCTAGCATTAATGTTTAGGTAGGTGGCTAGTTATAATATTGTGTAATTAAGAGAGAGGCTGGTGAGGGAGCGACTGTTTACAGCTGCTGTAACGTAAGTGAGCACAGGAACACGGATGTTCCACAACATTAAATGTAACTATAAAAGGATAAAAAGTATGACCTGATGTACTAGAATAAGTAAATAAAAATTGTTGGAGATTTGCTGTGTGTATAAGAGGAATAAAACACTCCAGAATGTGCTGTTATAGAAAAATA
This sequence comes from Pangasianodon gigas, assembly GCA_022758105.1. Taxonomy (NCBI): domain Eukaryota; kingdom Metazoa; phylum Chordata; class Actinopteri; order Siluriformes; family Pangasiidae; genus Pangasianodon; species Pangasianodon gigas. Next base: position 1,721,676 of record CM040476.1, on the reverse strand, counting down.
ATCAACTTTGTTGTTGCCATGTTGCTTTTATTTATTTATTTATTTATTTTGGTTGTTTTTACTTTTATTTTTATTATTTACTTCTAGTTGTTGTTCCTATATTGCTTAATATGTATACATTTTAGCACAAAACGTGACTAGCTGAGCTAAAGTTCGGCTCAGTGCTACATATATTATGTACCTAGCTTGCTAATCTTTAGAAAGCTGTTCCTGTTCGCACATAGAAGAGCAGTTTAACACTGAGATGGTGGTTGAAATTGTTTCTTTAATAGTATTGCTAAGTGTAATAGTCAGAGTTTTGGAGTTTCCTGCTAATCTTCAGGCTAAGCTGTGGCATTCTTTCTCTAGCTAACGTTACACTGTTGTCCTGCTCGTGTTAGCTTGATAATAGTGATAGATGACTTGCAAAATTGTACACATACTAATATAATAGGAATCTAAGTTAGCTATAATGCTAGCATAAACAAGCTGTGCTGCTCAGCTTCACAGTTGCTAGCTTGATATTTATGCTAATCTGTTTAAAAAGGAACTTTTTTTCAGTCTTGGTTCTGTGGTTGTTTTGGGGTCAGGACAGATTTTTCTGGGTAAAAGTTATGTTGGAAGGATGAAGAATGTTGGATAAACGCAGTAAAAAGAAAAAGAAGAAGGACGTAGGCCGCAGATTAGCCTGGAGCGGTACTGTCGTGCCAGTTCCTTCTCAGGAATGCAGACCGTTTTGTCGTTTTTGTTGTTGTAAAATGGTGCAGCCAGACCGCAGACACAACACCGCCACGCCAGGCATGATGTTATCACACTGAGTGTGTGTGTGTACGTGTGTGTGTCTCACACTCATAAACACACACTCATTCATCAGGCATGCATGGGCTAGGTCATGCTCCCAGACAACAACCCCCAGCTTTTCATTTTCCCCTGAGTTCAAAGGTCACGGATACTCCCATCTTTTGTCTCTGTCATTGTTTAGCGTAGCGCTGGCTCCGTCCCAAATGCTAAAACTCATGTCTGGTTAGCGTTAGCTTCATCTCTCCAGAATGTCGGCCATTTTAAGAAAAACACCAGAACATGCAGAATCCAGTTGTAACAAGATTACTCAGTGTTGTTCTCAGCAGTAGATGGGTTACCCATAATGCACTGCAAAAATGACAGGTCCGGTGTAGTGAGCGTGCGTGTGTGCGTGTGTGTGTTTGTGTGTGTGATGTGTAGATTTTGTTCTTTGGGGGTGGGGGGGTTGGGGTTAAAGGTCATGTGTCACTCTGACCCTCATTATGAAATTCAGATTCATCAGTGAGCTGATTGTGCTCAGTTCCAGCCGTCTGTCTCTCTGTCTGTCTCTCTGTCTGTCTTTCTGTCTCACTGACAGCAGCTGCAAGCAATCAGACAGACAGATAGAGAGAAGAACGGAGAGAAACAGACTAAAACAAAAGCGAAGAGAAAAGACAAAAGACGGAAAAACACAGACAGGGTGAGAGAAAAGTAAGTGCCAAGATCTCAAACCAGGACACAGACAAGAGAGAGAGAGAGTAAAGAAATAAAGAGAAGGACAGAAAAAAACAACAAAGCAGAGAGAAGAAGGAGAGATAGATAGATAGATAGACAAACAGAAAGATTGAAAAGGAAAAATACAAAGCAGATACAAAGAAATGGACAGACAAAAAAGAAAGATGTGGAAATTAAACAGGTAAAAAGATAGATAGTCCACAGAGATGGATAGAAAAAAATATAGATGGAAAGAGAACAAAGAAAAACAGGTAGAGAGAATGAAGGAGATAGACAGCAGGACATACTGACTGAAATAAAAACAGTCAGGATGAGACAAAGAAAAAGATAGAAAAAAGAAAGATATACAGAAAAAGAGATAGTCAATAGAAAGAGATACAGGCAGAAAGAAAGAGAAAGAAAGAAAAACATTGACAGAACAAAGTTTCAGAAAGACAAACTGACAAAGAAAGAACGAAGAAAGCAGAAGATAGAAACAGTCAGAAAGGTATAAAGATATAAAAAAGACAAACAGAAAAATAGATAGATAGATATATAGATAGTATAAGAACATAGACAGAAAGAAAGAAAGAACGAAAGATGGATCTGCAGGGATATTAAAAGGATGAAGGAAGACAGAGAGAAAAGTAAGGGAGAGAGAGAAAAAGAAAGAAAGAAAGAAAGAAATGGAATCAGACAGAGAGAAAGGAACAGACAGGGAAAGAAGGGAAGAAGAAAAGACAGATGGCCAGACAAACAAATAAAGAAAGAGAATCTAGTGGGTGAAAATTGGCAAAAAGACCAAACTGGTTGAAAATGGGATTTTAAAAATCCAAAAAAAAAAAAAAAAGGAAAAGAACGACAGAGGACAGAGAGAAAGATGGACCGGTCGGAATATCGCACGGCTGCAGTGTTGGGAATGTTCGCGTCTGTTCCCAGCCCTCGAATTTCCTGTTTCCGATTTTGTTCCATCTTTTTCCACAAAGGAATGAAAACAGCGAGGTAACATTAACAGTGCTGAAATAACGCTGTGTTTACATGGAACTCGGGAAAATCACGAGAACACTGTTGCTAGGCAACTGTGTCATAGCAGAGCATAAGCTAGCTAATGACTGAAGTGAACAACTTAGCTAGCTTTCTCACTATGAAGTCGCAGACGATGTGAAGATGCAGCGAGAGCGGAAACGAGACAGAATTGTAGAGAACATCAACATTTACCTCAGATGTGTTGATAAATTTCTAATAAAACACTCAGAACAGCTGAAATTACGGCGTAATTACACGTAGCATCCAGCGCTAATTTAACGTCCATGGATTCAGCCGTGCTGAGAAACGCGATAAACGTAGCGACGTTCACTCTGATCATGCAGGGTTCATGTGAAGGACATGATCTCTGGATAAAAACACATTTTGATTGTGTGTGTGTGTGTGTGTGTGTGTGTGTGTGTGAGACACACACTTCCACCAGAGAGAACACGGTGTAACGGAGTTCCTTTTTAACAGGAAATAAACTCCCGTTTCAGGAGTAAGATGAGTCAGCGGAAGAGAGATAAAGGAAGGAACAGATGGATGGAGTGATTCATCAGGAGGAGAGACGAGAGGAAAGCGGGAGGAAGACGAGGGAAAGACAGAGAGAGAGAGAGAGAGAGAGAGAGAGAGAGAGAGGAGGATGGAATCGGCTATGTTAAAACCTAACATGAATTTAGAAATGAAGAAAGAAAGAAAGAAAGAAAGAATAAAAGAAAGAATGTGGAACAAGACAGAAAGTCAAACTGACAAAAGGAAAGAAAGAAAGAAGACAGAAAGAATGACCAAGAGTGACATACTGTCCGAAGAAAGAAAGAAAGAAAGAAAGAAAAGGGAAAGAAAGACAGACAGAAAGAGAAATGTGTCAGAAAGGTAAAAGAAAAAAGGCAGACGAAATATAGATAAACAACAGAATGGCAGAGAAAAAAACTAAAACACTGAGAAAAAGAAAGACGTAAATAAATTAATAAAGAAAGAAAGAAAGAAAAAGGAAAGAAAGAGCGAGACAACAAGAATGAACAGGATGACAACAAGAAAGAAAGAGGACAGAGAAAAAAAAGAAAAGACAAAATAAAGATACAGATAACGAGATAAAAAGATAGAAAGAAGGAAAATAAAAATGAAAGGACCAACTGCAGGGATATAGAAATAAAGAAGAAAAAAGAGAGAGAGAGAAGTAAAGAAAGAGAATAGTTCTAATCACAGTGCATTCTGGGTAAAATCGTGCCGCTAATGAAGTGACGTAACCCTTAAGATGGCTGCCGATGGAGAGGAAGTGGACGAGGGCGCAGTAAAACCTGTCTCACTGTGCCGGTGACGGAGGGGAAGACGAGGAGGCGGAGGAGAGGCAGACAGGCGTGTAAGACAATACGGTTAGCGTTAGCGGCGGGAGGACGGGGGGAGTCTGGGAGCAGGTGGTGTCTGAGCCGCGGCTTATCCTCCTCAGAATTACGCCGAGGTTAAATAATTCAGGGAAAAAGCGGGCCGTCTAGACACGTCTGACTGAGACCGGGAGAAACACAGACGCTCCGGTGAGGAGATTCGGAATAAATTACATTAATGTACAATCGAAATACAGAAAAGACAACCTGAGTGAAAACAGGGCGAGAACATTGCTAAGTAGTGAACACTACAGCAGGGTTTAATGCGCCCTACTTCCCTACAGCGCTCCGTCCTCATTCCCTCTCTCTCTCTCTCTCTCTCTCTCTCTCTGACTTTAAGCGATCTGATCTCATTTGTTCCGTTCTGCTCAGTTTACTTACCTCGCTCGCTCTCTCTCGCTTTTTGTCTCTCTCTCTCTTACTCTCTCTCTTTCTTTCTCTCTCACTCTCTTTCTTTCTCGCTCTTACGCTCTGTCATTCTTTCTGTCTCTTTCTTTCTCTCTCTCTCTTACTCTCTCTATTTCTCTTACTCTCTCGCTCTCTCTCTCACTCTCTCTCTTACTCTCTCTCACTCTTAGTCTCTCTCTCTCTTACACTCTCCCTCTCTCTCTCTTTCTCACTCTCTTAGTCTCTCTCTCTTACTTTCTCTCACTCTTTCTCTCTCTCTCGTACTCTATCTCTCTTAGTCTCTCTCTCTCTGACTCTCTCTCTCTCACTCTTACTCTCTCTCACTCTTAGTCTCTCTCTCTCTCTTTCTCGCTCTCTTAGTCTCTCTCTTACTCTCTCTCACTCTTTCTCTCTCTCTCTTTCTCGCTCTCTTAGTCTCTCTCTCTTACTCTCTCTCTCCTACTCTATCTCTCTTAGTCTCTCTCTCTCTTTCACTCTTTCTCTCTCTCTCTTACTCTCTCTCCCTCTCTCACTCTGTTTCTCCTGCACCTTGAGTGTGAATGGAAAATGTCTGTCATGCCAGAAAAAGAGTTCACCACAAGCTGTTTTCTTTTCCATTTTCCTTTTTATAAAAAAATGAGAAAAAGAGGGGGAAGAAACCCTGGGAAGAGAGAAAGAAAAGATCCAGAAATGTTATAAGCTGTTATGTAGAGACAGACGAGACTGTGACACAAAACACATCCAGAGTTATACTTTAAACGTTCATTATTTATTTCCTGTTATTTTTTGCTGTGAAAGGAAACTAATTAGAACGGATTTATAATTTAGAAAGAAAGAACGAAAGAAAGACGTTTTGTTTCTTTACACATGGACGAGACATAAAACACAGAGTTACACAAGTTCATTACGTATTTCCTGTTTGTGGTACAGAACATGGCTAAAAATGCGCCTTGCTAGTTTTTGCTAGTTTACTGTCATACATCAGTACATGATCTCAAGCTGCACTTAGCTACTGAAAAAAAAAAAAAAACACCAGACAAGCCAAGACATTAGCTAAGAACAAAGAACTGAGGAATTAAGGAGAGGCTAAACAGTAATAAACATTAAACTCAGCAGCTAACTTATGCTAACTCCCTCAGAAAACAAACAAACAAACACAGTAATGAAACACAAAGCTAATAATGCTCTTTGCTAATAACAACAGCAATGTAGCTAAAGTGATTTCCTGGTACTAGCTAGCTACAGTGCTAGTGTAGTGTTGTCCAGCTGGTTTTTTGAGTAACTACAGTGCTAACTGGCTAGCATATTGAAGTAAAGTAAAGGACAGGGGTGTAAGCAGGCTCTTAAGACGGCTAATGCTGTCTAGTTATCAAGCTTCAGACTCATACTGATTAGCTGACTAGCTGCTTTGCTAAGTAGCTAGCATAATAAAGCATTAAGCAGTGTAGAGATGCAGGAGTCGGTTATGCGAGTCCTGTTTAAATATAATAAAATGTTTTAATAACAACTTCTTGAATTAAGACATGTTTTATAGTTCAGGGTTCAGGGTAAACAACCGCCATTTTGTAAAGGAAATTGTGTCATTCTGGGAAGAGCTAATTAAGCAGCACGTTGAAATAAAACAATGAAGGCAGCGGAGAAATTTGGGAAAGTGAACAAGAGGCTTAATTTCAACAGGAAATGATGCGGTGGATTTTTTTCCCATGATGTCTCTGTGATGTGTGGATCAGAATGAAATATTCTCTTCTTTTCCTTCTTTCTACTGAGTACCAGTTCGGCCTACATGCCCGAGAAGCCGGAGTGGGCGGTGTGTGTGTGTGTGTGTGTGTGTGTGTGGGCATGATGATGGCGTGTGTGTGTGTGTGTGTGTGTGTGGGCATGATGATGGTGTGTGTGGTTAGCATGTTTGTGCGTGGGGTTTGTCGTGACGGATGATTCTCTGTGTTTAATGGCCATATTAAAAGATTCACTTCAGCTTTGATAGAAAGAGAGAGAAAAAAAAGATGGAGGAAGAGAAGAAGAGAGAGAGAGAGAGAGAGATGAATTGAGGGGAAAAACAGGAGGAAGGTGAGATAGGCGGATAGGATGAGTGTGAAGAGAGAAGAAAGAAATGTGCAAAATGAAAAGAAATGGAGGGAGAGAAGAAAAATGAGAGAATGGAAGAGAATAAAAGGGAAAAAGATTGAAGAGAGAACGCACCTGAGAGAGACAAATACAGAGAAATTAAAAAAAACAGGAATGGAAAGAAAGAGCAAAGAAAAAAGAAATAGACATGGGGGGAGAGGTTGGGGAAATAGTAAAAAGAAAGAAGAGAAAGGGAAAAAATAAAATGAAATAAATAAATAATAAATAAATGAGATAAAATGAAAAAGGTAGAACACAGGAAAAGAGGAGGAATGGAAAGAACCAGAGATTGGAAAAAAGAAGAAAGTAAAGAGGTAGAAATAAGGAGCAAGACTGAGAAAGAGAAGAAAAAGAGGGATTTAGGGAGGGAAAAAGAAACAAATAAATCAGAAAAGAGGATGGCAGGAAAAAAAAGAAAAACAAAAAAGGAAGAAGCAGAGGGAGACAGAAATGGGAGAAAATAGAGGGATAGATAGTGTGAGAAAGAGAGGAAGAAAGAGAAAATGAGAATGAGTTTAAGAGGGAAGTGAATGAAAAGAAGTTGGACAGGACAAGAGGTAGAAAGAAGGAGCAAATTTGAAGAAGAGAAAACAAAGAGAATAAGTGAAGGAAAAGAGGAAAAGAAAAGAAAAGGGGCAAAGGCAAATCAGAAACGAGGATGGAAGAAAAAGACAGAAAAACAGGATGAAAAGGAGAGAGAGTGAGAGAGAGATAGATGGGAAAATAAATGGATGAAGGGATAGACAGAGAAAAAGGGAGGGAAAAAAACAGAGGTTGGAAAAAGAAAAATTGCGATTATCGCACCGAGAGTGGAAAAGTCTTTCAGCAAAGATCATGAATGTATTTCCAGTTCATTAAAAACTGACCAATTAGGAAAAGGTTCATAGTCACATGACCTGATCTATGGAGTACTGGGCATTATTTTATGAGGTGGGGTGCCAATATTTTCAAGCAGCTCCTCAGATTGTTGCACTGCCTGACATAAATGTCTGAAAACCACTCGGGTTTAGTGTTTAAGCTTTTTAATGCTTGCTTCTGTCCTGAATTCTAAATCTAATCAAATTAAAACATAAGTAAATAATTAAATTAATAAAATTAAATAAGAATCTAATCCAAATTGTTTTCTGAGTTTCTAACAACAATAACTTTTGATAGATATGTGATGTACAATTATAGTTCTTTTACTGCAAAACTGGGGTGCCAATATTTTTGCATGGCATGACTTCTTTGTACAGTGAAGGATGTGCGTTGTTTTTCCCCCCAACCGTTAAACAAAAAAATGAATCGTTTAGGTTTTGTGGTGGTTAGTTTCGTGTGTGTGTGTGTGTGTGTGTGCGCGTGCACGTGTGTGTGTGTGTGTGTGTTTCGGGTGAAGCCCAGCTGTTTTCCTCCTGTTATAAACTTCAGGAAACAGGAAATGGTTGTGTGAAATTCAGATCTACTGAACAAAAAGAGAGAGTGATGGAGCTAGTGAGTGAAAGAGTGAGAGAGTGAAGGAGTGAGTGCTTGAGAGTTAGTAAAGGAGTGCAAGAGTGAGTGAGTGAGTGAGTGAGTGAAGGAATGAGCGAGAGAGTGAGTGAATGAGTGAGAGAGTGAATGAGTGAGAGAGTAGATGAAGGAGTGAGTGAGGGAGTGAAAACCTGAATGAAAGAGTGAATGAGAAAGTGAAGGAGTGAGAAAGTGAGTGAAGGAGTGAAAGAGTGAGTGAGTGAGTGAAAACCGGAATGAAGGAGTGAATGAGAAAGTGAGCGAGAGCGTGAAGAAGTAAGAGAGTGAAAGAGTGAGGGAGGGAGTGAAAACCTGAATGAAGGAGTGAATGAGAAAATGAGCGAGAGAGAGACTGAGTGAGAGAGTGAGTGAAGGAGTGAGAGAGTAAAAGAGTGAGTGAGTGAAAACCTGAATGGAGTGAGAATGTGAGTGAGAGAGTGAATGAGTGAGAGGGTGTAGGAGTGAGTGAGGGAGTGAAAACCTGAATGAAGGAGTGAGAATGTGAGTGAGAGAGTGAATGAGTGAGAGGGTGTAGGAGTGAGTGAGGGAGTGAAAACCTGAATGAAGGAGTGAGAATGTGAGTGAGAGAGTGAATGAGTGAGAGGGTGTAGGAGTGAGTGAGGGAGTGAAAACCTGAATGAAGGAGTGAATGAGAAAGTGAGTGAGAGAGTGAAGGAGTGAGAGAGTGAATGAAGGAGTGAGAGTGTGAGTGAGTGAAAGAGTGAGTGAGTGAAAACCTGAATGAAGGAGTGAATGAGAAAGTGAGGGAGAGAGTGAAAGAGTGCGCACTTCTTTATATAGACGTACGTAACACCTCTCAGTGTGTCTGTCTGGCGCTTGGCTCAGAGTGACGACAGCTCGCCGCTGCTGTGTTACTCTCACACTGTCTACTGTGTGTGTGTGTGAGTGTGTGTGTGAGTGTGTGTGTGTGAGAGAGAGTGTGTGTGTGTGTGTGTGTGTGTGAGACCTAAACCTAAGCAGATTGAACGTCTGATCTGAAGGAGTGTGTGGAAGGCTGACCTGAATTACCCCAGACGCTATGCGCTGTTCTGCAACTCTTAGCAAATAAAAAAATATACCATCCATCTTTCTTTTTTCATCTTTCTTTCTTTCTTTCTTTTTGGTGTGTAATTCTGTCGCTGTCTGTCTTTTAGCACATTAGCAAAAAGCTTGCCCTTGCGCAGGCCCAGTTAGCCTAGCCCTCTCCCCTTTTTCTACCTCCTTCTTCCTTTCTGTTCTTCCCTTATTCTTTCTTTCACTCCTTCTTTTTTTCTGTATATGATCTGGAATGTTCTGCTGTTAGTAAATATTTTTAAAAAGTTCTGTCTGTGGAATTAGCCTAGCCACTGCTATCCAGGCTGCAGTTGTTAGCATATTAGCAAAAGGCTCAGGCCTCAAACAGGCAGAGTTTCTTTCTTTCTTTCTTTCTTTCTTTCTTTCTTGTGTTAGACTACCCCCCTCCCCTTTTTCTACCTCCCTCTTTCTTTCTTTCTTTCTTTCTTCCTTCACTCTTTAATCTGTATCTGATCTGGTATGTTGTTCTGCTTTTATTAGCAAAAGGCTCAGGCCCCAAATTGGCTGTTAATCTATCTATCTATCTATCTATCTATCTATCTATCTATCTATCTATATGGTATAGTTGATTATTTTCCTATAACAGCACAACCCCAAGTGTTTTGTTCCTCCTATATCGCAGAAATGTACCAACAATTCGAATTTTTTACGTATTAATGAATTACACGTTTTATCCATACAACGTCGGCAAATGAGTTAGTTCCTGTTGTCACTTACGCTATAGCAGCTATAAACAGTCGCTCCCTCACCAGCCTCTCTTTATTCTCTCTCTTGAAGTTAATAAGACAAAAAAGCGCAGCTTGTCATGTTGCCGAAAAACCGCAAAGAAGCGTAAACTCCTCTGTCCTGCTGAAGATGTCAGAAAACTGAAAGTTACAGCTTTACCTCTGACTGTTACAAAGTGCTGAAACTGGAGACTCCTTCCATAAATGTTACATAAACATCTCCTTACTCCTTACAGAAAACTTCACATCAACTGTTTTTAATCTGTTTATTGTTCATGCAGCTCATCCGTGAAGGAGCTGTTACTATAGAAACGATAACGTATTAGAACGAGCGCATTAATATAAACCTGTGAGTCGCAGCTGCACTACTATCAGAGCTGCTGTTATAGAAAAATAATCAACACCTTCTGACCAATCACAATCCAGAATTCCAAAATATACATTATAATACCTGTATATTTTCATGGTAACGTTTCAAATCCAAAATAGTGCACTACTCCCTGTTCCCTACAAGTGTATTATGAATATTCTGCAATATTTCAGTTATATCTTGCTGCAGTGCATTGTGGGATATCGTGGCTGCACTGGATATTAAAATTTTATACTTCTGTCATGACTACAACAAGTCAGAATTTCCAAAGTAGTGGAGTTTGTAGTGAATAGGGTGTGATTTTGGAACATTCCTCTTCATCGCCCCCTAGTGGGAGGAATGAGGAGCGCAGTACAGAATGTTCCTCTCTCTTCAGGGTGATTTGTGACTATGAGTATTAAATGTACGTATTTTATGTAGAGTTTAAATGTGAAAATATTCAACCTCTCTCTCTCTCTCTCTCTTTTCATCAGCTGAACTGGAGTTTGTTCAGATAATAATCATAATCGTGGTGATGACCGTCATGGTGGTCGTGATCATCTGTCTGCTCAACCACTACAGACTGTCGGCCTTCTTCAGCCGCCACCGCCGGGGCGGAGCCATGCAGCCAGTAAGTGTGTGTGTGTGTGTGTGTGTGTGTGTGCTGAGTGGGTGGGTGGGTGGGTGGGTGAGTTCACGTTCTGGTCTTTGTCCTCTGCAGTTATGAATGTGGGCGTGTGTTTCCTGCATATTTGTCCTGTGTGTGTAAGTGTGTGTGTGTGCAGGAAGTTGGTGTGGGTTGCACATTCTGTTTGATGTGCATGACACATCTGACACAGCTCCAACATGTGCATGCCTGCTTTCAAGCCTCTGTGTGTGTGTGTGTGTGTGTGTGTGTGTGTAGCAAGGCACTGCTAGACTGCTCATAGTGACACAGAGCGAAACAGAGTGTGTGTGTGTGTGAGAGAGAGAGAGAGAGAGAGAGAGAGAGAGGGAGGGAGGGAGGGAGGGCAGGGAACAAGGGGAAGAATGAGAGATGCAGAAGTGTTTAGTGTAGTAAAGTCTCATTCTGTGTGTGTGTGTGTTCTCTCAGAGCGGATGTTCGTGGCCCACAGATAGTCTAGTAACACAGCAAGGAGCCACAGAGGTACGTAAAGAAAGCTTTTTTATCTAAATCAGAATCGAATTATTGTGTTAGTGTTTGAAGTGGTGAATGTTGGTGTTTGTTAGGCTTTTCGGTGGAGATTATTGGGCTTTGAGGTTTGCTGTGTAACATTAGTGTTTATCGTGTTTGGTCTTACACTTTGGCTGTAAGCTGTTTACGTTTGATAGAGAGTGTTAGTGTTTGATGGTGTGTGTGTAAATTTTTTTGGTGTTTGGAAATGAACATAGACATACATTTGATGGTAAAGATGTTTGAGGCTGAATGTTGGGGTTTGGTGCCGTGAAAATTGGTATTTTTTGTTGGCTGATGGAGAATGTTGTTTTTGATGAAAAGTGGTGTGTGATGGAGAATGTCAGTGTTTAATGGAGAATGTTGGTGTATGATGGTGAATATTGGTGTTTAATGGTGAGTATTGGTGTTTAATGGAGAATGTTGGTGTTTGATAGTGAATGTTGGTGTGTGATGGTGAATGTTGGTGTGTGATGGTGAATGTTGGTGTGTGATGGTGAATGTTGGTGTGTGATGGAGAATGTCAGTGTTTCATGGTGAATGTCGATGTGTGATAGTGAATTACGGTGTGTGATGGTGAATGTCGGTGTTTAATGGAGATTGTTGGTGTTTAATGGAGAATGTTGAGGTGTGATGGTGAATGTTGTTTGATCAAAAATGGTGTTTTCTGGTGAATGTTGGTGTTTGATAAAGAAAGTTGATGTGTGATGGTGAATGTTGGTGTGTGATGGTGAATATTGGTGTTTGTTGAAGAAAGTTGATGTGTGATGGTGAATGTTGGTGTTTAGTGGAGAATCATGCTGTCTGATGTAGAATGATAGTTTTTGATGAATGATGGAGGAAGCTGGTCTTTGATAGAGAATGTTAGTGATTGATGGAGAATGTTAGTGTTTGATGAGTGATGGAGGAAGTTGGTCTTTGATAGAGAATGTTAGTGATTGATGGAGAATGTTAGTGATTGATGAATAATGGAGGAAGTTGGTCTTTGATAGAAAATGTTGGTGTTTGATGGAGAATGTTAGTGATTGATGGAGAATGTTAGTGATTGATGGAGAATGTTAGTGTTTGATGAATGATGAAGGAAGTTGGTCTTTGATAGAGAACGTTGGTGTTTGATGGAGAATGTTAGTGTTTGATGGGGGATGCTGGAGTTATGAAGAATAATAGTGTTTCACATGTTGGTATTTAATGCTCTGTGTTTGTTAATATTAACAGATGAACGTTGGTCTCTGTGTTGTTTAAAGATAAATTTTGGTGGGTAAATATTAATATTTGAGGCTGAATGTTGCCATTTGGTGTTTGCTGTGTTATGTTGGTATTTTATTCCAGTAGATATTGGAACAGTATTCAGTGGTGTTGAATGAAGAATGGTGTTGAATATGTTTTCTCTCTCTCTTTCACTCAGGTGATGTTCGGGCCACGGAGTTTCGATCGTTTTGTACCTCCTTCGTTTATCCAGAGGGAGCAGTCGAGCCGTTTCCAGCCCACATACCCACAAATGCAGACGCAAATCGAGCTCCCGCCCACCATCTGCCTGTCAGACGGCGAGGAGCCGCCGCCCTATAAAGGCCCCTGCACTCTCGCCCTGAGAAGCCCCGAGCAGCAACTCGAACTGAGCCGCGCTTCTGTGCGAGCTCCGCCCAATCGCACTGTATTTGATAGCGACATCATGGACGTTTACGGGCCCAGGCCGCCCAGCACACACTCGGGCAAGAGTGCCTCGTACTCGCGCCTTCAGGGGCAAGGACCACCGCCCACTTACAGCGATGTGATTGGTCGATCTTACCCAAACTTCACCTCCTCCTCCTCCTCCTCCTCCTGTTTCTTGCACCAGCACAGCAATAACGCACCGCCGTCCAATCAGAGGAAGGCGAAGGATGGAAGACGCGACAAACCGACTTGACTGACAAGCACAGAGTGGGAGGGGCTGTGCTCTTTGGACCCTGTTCATAAATATGCGAAAGGGGGTGTGGCTTCCCTCCAAGCACTCATTCCCTTGCACAATTTAGTAATCCAGAAAATCGAGGAACCAAGCTTAAGTGAATATCACTTTTGTATACTTTTTTTCATTTTAATTATTTTGCTAAAACTTGTGGGCCTCGTGTGGATGTTCAGGCTTGTCGGCAACTTTCTGTTCCTGTTTTTTGTACGCTTTCTTTTATTTAAGATAATCAACTTTTTTTTTTTTGCAGATCGCTCAAGAAGCTGCACAGGATACAGGATTTAAAAAAAAATTTGTTTTAAGTTTTTTAACATTCATGCACAAAAAAAACCCTTAAGTTCTTAACCAATCGAAATCCAAATTTGAGTGCCATGATTCGTCTAATTGTTACTTAAATCTCAGTGATATCATCAGAATGCAGAGAAAAAAATCTACATTGCACTAACTTTTAGTATTTTTTTTTTTTGGTCCATATTCTAATTTTTAAGCATATTTTAGTATCCATTTCACTTTTGTTTCTTAAAACTAGGGACTTCTGATCCAGCCTAAAAAAAATCCACTATTAACCCACAAGATGGCACTTAAAAAAAAGGGGGTGTTGTTTAAATTCTGTTCATTTTTCTCATCAAGTGTCATTTTTCATCCTTTCAAAATAGCACTTTAAAACTTGCTCGCTTCAGCATGGTCCAAATGCAAGGGAATCATGGGAAACGTAGTCTTATGCACATCCACAATGTCGAGCACGTCTCATTGGCTAGCTTCTTCCTTGTTTTCTTAGAACTGCCTTGAGAACAGAAAACCGCTGGCGCTTAGATTTACAAACGCTCATAAAAAAGCCAAATTCGTTAGTTATGAAATATTACTTTGATGGCAAACTTTGTTTTGTTTTGCTTCCTGTTACGCTTAAACGTCGGCCATCTTGTCCTAGATCGAGTGTTAGCATGATGTTCAGTAATGAACTCAAAACATTTTAAGAAGTTTAGACTGTAAAGTTACAAAAATAACATTCCTGTGATGTTCTAAAAAAGTGTCATGTCCAGTGATAAAAAAACAAAGCGTCCATTTATACAACTAAAAATGTTGCAGAAATGTTGCGTAAGAACGTTCCTCAAAAACATCAGATTGAACCTTCTGGGAACCAAAAGTAAGGTTCTGAAAACGTTCCGCTAACCTTAAATTGTTCCAATAAAGTTTTTAAAGCACTCTCGTTCACTGACAGGAACATGTACAGGAATACTCTGTAGAGATTCAGATCAGCATGCTAGCTAGCTAGCATCCTAACATGCTGATCAGAAGGCTTGTTAATCAGTTAGCCGAACAGCAACAGTTACAAACCTGGTCATGTGACATCTCCACTAGGCTTTATCTTAATTTGTTCAGCTTGAAAGCATGCTTAGCCTAAAATGCTGTTTGTAATCAAACACTGTAGTAGTTTCACAACATTAGCTAAGCTAATTACAGCACTGCTTTAAGGCTAACTAGCTTACTAGCCAGCATAGATGTTAGTAGATATTAGTAGTCAGCTATGTTTGCTAACAAGATAGCTAATGCTAATAGCTACTATATTTTGTAATTAAAGCCAGTTGCTAGGATTGCTACCAAGCATGCAACAAATAATCTGGGGGAAAATAGCTAATAAATGAAAAATTAAACAGCGTCATCCTAACATCGTTTTTTTTTTTAAGGCATCAAGTCAGTGAGAGTTTGAAATTGGTTGAGTTGAGCTGATTCAGCACTTAAGATGGCGTTTCGAACCAAGTGGAAGTGAAAAAGGGCGTGTTTCGAAAATCGCAAGACAGCCGCCGTACTACACTCAGTGCGATTCCATCGGCTCTCACTTGCTGTTACTCATCCTCGTTGTTTGTGTGTGTGTGTGTGTGTGTGTGAGGTCCTGCTGCTGCTATGCTAATGCTAAGGTTATTGCTAATGCAAATGCTAATGCTGCTCTCCATTGTCTCATGTTCACGTGTACTTCATTTTTACATGTTTAATCTTCATTTCTTTCTTCTCACGTGTATTACTGTTGCATCCACTGTTTAAAACCTCCGAGTGTTGATTATATTTTATATTTTGACATTTGTTGCATGTTTCTCTGAGCAGATTTGGTGCCTAAAAATTGTGGTAAAGCAGAAATAGGAACCTTTTCACTTTGCACTCCAAACCCCAAACACCTCCCAACCCAACCAAACACCCCCCCCCCCCCCCCCCCCCCCCCCCCCCCCCCCCCCCCCCCCCCCCCCCCCCCCCCCCCCCCCCCCCCCCCCCCCCCCCACCTTCGTTGTGCCTCACTTCCTACGGTGCTTTTTTCACAAGTCCGACTTTGTTTATTCGTACTGTGCTGTATAAATATATAACTTGAAAATATTATGCACATATCCTACCCAATGGGTAGATGAAAAAAACCACAAGAGAACAAATGTTAATACTGTAATATAATGTATAGAAGATATTACGATGAGAAATTTAACACGGCGGCATCAGGTTTTTTGTGAATGCCATGCAATTGTGCTTTTTGTCTTTTGTAAAAAACAAAACAAAGAAAAAAAAAACAAAAAAGAGATAATAAAATAATACTACAGTATAGTCAAAACATAAGTTACAAAAAGTACTTCTTATATTTTTTTCCTATATCTGCTATGTGATGATTATGAGGCGGTCGCATACAGGACAAAACTCGCTGCTGCTTTTATAACTTCCAGAGAAATTATCATTATTAATGCCAGCGCTTGCCATTTATTTATTTGACTTTTTTATTATTATTATTATTATTATTATTATTATTATTATTATTTAGTGAGTGATAGATGTTCGGACTTTAAAATAACACAGAACAGAAGAGCTGTATCTTATTTCACCAAACAGACACGAATGGAGAGTTAACAAATAAAGGTTTTGGATCATATCCAGTTTGACGTCTGGTTTTTTTTCCTGAGTGAACACATCAAGGTTGTGTTTCTCTGAAGGAGGTGTAGAATGGTATGAAAAATTTTTTACAGGATGATAAATTTACAGGAGGATAAATATTTATAGATATTTACAGAATGAGCCATTAAAGTGAGATAAATTCAAAGGTTGAGAAATTCATAGCATGATCATTTTGCAGCGTAAGTTTACAGTATAATAAATTTAAAGCATGCTAAATTTACAGTATGAGAAATTTACAGTATAAATTTAATGTATGGTAAATTTATAGCATGAAAAATTTAAATCTAAATATTATTAAAAATTCAAAATTATCAATTTAAAGTATACATTTACAGTATGAGAAATATACTGTATGAAAAAATGTAAAGTATGATAAATAGTATAGTATGAAATTTAAAGTATGAGAAATTTACAGCATGAAAAATGTAAATAATGAGATGTGTTAAATATGATAAATATACAGTACAAATTTAAAATAGGTTAAATTTAAAATATGAGAAATTTACAGTATGAATTTTACTGTATGCTAAATTTAAAGTGACAAAAGTAAAATTTGAAAAATCTACACTATAATAAATTTAAAATACATTGACACTATGAGGAATTTACAGTATAGAATTTACAACATGAAAAATGTAAAGTATGTTAAATTTACAGAATGAAGTTTATCGTTTGTTAAATTTACAATATGATAAATTTACAGAATAAAATTTAAAGAATTGTAAATTTACAGCATGAAAAATGTAAAGTGTTTTAAATTTACAGAATGAATTTTACAGTATGTTAAATCTACAATATGATAAATTTACAGCATAAAATTTAAAGAATGGTAAATTTACAGCACTAAGAATGTAAAGTGTGTTAAATTTACACAATGAATTTTACAGTATGTTAAAATGTAAAGTATAAATTTACATTTTTGCCATTATCCAGAGTGACTTACATTTATCTTCTTTTTGTACAAAAAAATTTACTTTTACCAAATGAATGGTAAATTTACAATATGAGGATTAAAATATGAGACATTTTACAGTAAAAATTTAAAGTGCAGTAAATTTACATCCTGAAAACTGTATGTGTAAAAAGATATAATGTATTTACAGTATACACTTATGATATGATCAGTTTAATGTATGTTACATTTAAAGTGTGACAAATTTACAGTATACATTTAAAATATTATAGCTTTACAATTATATATTTACAGTATGATAAATTTACATCTTAAACATAAAGTATGAACAGCTAAAGTATTTTTACAGTATGATACATTTTAACCACGATAAATTTACAGTAATAGCAACGTGCTGTAAAATGAAAATGTTGTTGATCGTCTCTGCACGTTTTCTCCACTCTGTCGTTATTTTCCTGCAGAGAGAGAGAGAGAACTGCAGCATGCAGATGAAAACAAGAGCAGTGTGTAAATATAGACACAGACACCCCACCAAGTGTGTGTAAGTGTGTGTGTGTGTGTGTGTGTGTGAGAGAGAGAGAGAGAGAGTGTTGCACCTCCTCCCCCTTCGCTCGGCTGGCACCTGCGGGGCCACAGGAAGGTCACAGACACTTCGAGTTCACACACACACACACACACACACACACACACACACACACACACTGCTGTCTCATCAGGCACCAAGGGTGTCAGATATAGAGTATAGAGACAGGGTCCACGCTAACACACACGTAATTTTAATACAGAAAATGTTTTGGTTGTTAAAGCAGCATACAGTTCATGATCACTCCTACCACCTTTATGTCATTTCCTTTACGTCACTTGTTTTGACAAACACGAACATAAATCACGTGTTCTCGCACACTACGGTGTGGCTTATATCCTAAAGAAAGCGGTCAAACGCACAAAATAAGAAATACAGAAAACACCCTTGCTGTAAATTCCACCATCTTGGGATTGTGGTGATCACATGACCATCATACTTCAGCATTTCTGATCAAAATGGCGTCTTGAGATTTGTAAACTTTGGAGAAAAGATGCGTTTTCAGATTTACCCTCTGAGTGTGTGTGTGTGTGTGTGTGTGTGTGTGTGTGTGGACTAGAGCAGAGAACATAAAAGAGAAAAGAGAATATTTTTAAAAAAAAAAGGGAAAGAAAGGAATAGAGAGACTGACAAGGCAAAAGAGAAAGAGAGAGGAAAAGAGGAAAACTAAGAAAGAATAGAAGGAGGATGGTAAATAGAAAGGAAAATAAATAGGAGACAGGAAGAAGGGGAAAGAGGAATAAAGAAAATCAAACCCAAGAAAGAAGGAAAAAGATGTAGACAGAAAGAACGTAAAAAAAAATGCAAGAAAGAAAGACAGAAATAAGAGTGAAATGAGAATGAAAGAAGGTGATGCAGAGAGAGAGAGAGAGAGAGAGATGCAGATTGCAAATAAAAAAGGAAGGAAAAGACAGACAGGAAAGCGTGAAGATGAGAGAAAATAAAATACAGAGAAAAAGGAACAGAGAGTAAAAGAGAAAAGAGAAGGGAGAGAAGGAAAGAGTGAAAATGAACAGGAGAAAAGAGTAGAAAGAGATAGAGAGAGACAGACATCACAGAAACCAAGATAGAAAAACAGATGGGTAATGAAATAATTAAACGAGAGAGAGAGAGAGAGAGAGAGAGAGAGCGAGAGAGAGAGAGAGACAGAAGGAGGACAAACTGAAGTCCACATTCATTGCATTCAGGAAGTGTGAGATCAGGACGTGCTGTATTCCACATTCCACATTACTGCTGTGTGTGTGTGTGTGTGTGTGTGTGTGTCAGTGAGGAACATCTGGTGCAGGAGATACACCGCAGACTGGAAAAGTGCACACTTCTCCCTACAGCAGGACGAGTGTGTGTGATAAAGCGGCAGGAAACTCCTGTGGTGTCTGTGTGTGTGTGTGTGTGTGTGTGTGTGTGTGTGCCGACTGGCCTCCGGGCATAACAGTAACACTCACAAACTCAAACACACAATCACACACAGATGTAAGTGGATGTAAGTGTATGTTGTTTAATGACAGTGTGTGTGTGTGTGTGTGTGGGTGTGTGTGTGTTGTGTAAATGAAGGAATGTAAATCTTTGACTATAAACCTGAATAGGAACAATATTTCCATTTTTGTGCAGCTGTGTGTTTATCTTTGGATAAAAGGATAAGTGTAATTGTGTGTATGATGAGTGTAGCGGTGAAAGCCGACATGATGTTCGTGAATTTCATGCATAGAACCCAATACAGAACCCAATACAGAGCCCAATACAGAGCCCAATACAGAACATTTACATTTACATTTATGGCATTTGGCAGATGCCCTTATCCAGAGCGACTTACAATAGTGCTTTGAAGTCTATCAAAAATACATTCTGATATTGGCTCACTAGGTCACAAACTAGGAATACCATCGGTCCAAAACTCTGTTTTTTTTTTTGTTTTTTTTTGTGAAAGTGCTAACTTAAGTATTTTATGAAGAGGTAAGTCTTTAGACGTTGTTTGAAGACTGCCAGTGACTCAGCTGTTCGGACATCTAGGGGAAGTTCATTCCATCACCTTGGTGCCAGAACAGAGAAGAGTCTCGATGCAGGTCTTCCTTGTACCCTGACAGATGGTGGGACTAGTCGAGCAGTGCTAGAGGATCGGAGGAAGCGTGGTGGCGCTCGAGGTGTGATAAGTGCTTTGAGATAAGTGGGTGCTGGTCCGTCTTTGGCTTTGTAGGCGAGCATCAGTGTTTTAAATCTGATGCAGCAGCTACAGGAAGCCAGTGGAGGGAGCGCAGCAATGGGGTGGTGTGGGAGAACTTAGGAAGGTTGAAAACCAATCGTGCAGCTGCATTCTGGATCAGTTGCAGAGGACGAATGGCGCTCAGAGGCAGACCTGCCAGGAGTGAGTTGCAGTAGTCCAGTCTCGAAATGACAAGGGACTGAACAAACACCTGTGTGGCCTGTGAGGAAAGAAATGGACGAATTCTTCTGATGTTATAAAGGAGAAATCGACATGAGCGTGTCAGATTAGCAATGTGAGAGGAGAAGGACAGCTGATTGTCCATGGTTACCCCAAGGTTGCGTGCAGTAACCGAAGGCGAGATCAGAGAATTGTCTAGGGAGATTGCAAGATCCTGAGATGGGGATGAATCACCTGGGATGAACAGCAGTTCAGTTTTGGTGGGATTAAGTTTCAGCTGATGAGCTGTCATCCATGAACCTAATACAGAACTCAATACAGAACCCAATACAGAACCTAATACAGAGCCCAATACAGAACCCAATACAGAACCCAATACAGA